>CM057228.1:92841878-93291878 GCA_029891385.1 Erythroxylum novogranatense
CTTAGTAGTATAAATTTACTAATGGGTAAGCTGATGTAAGTGTATATTAGATATGATGTGATGATTATAGCGATCGTTCGAAGATATTAAATAAATGACATTATTTAAATGCTCTGTGAGCCTCATCATAAGGAATGTTATAATCTTGTAAGGCATGGCGTAGCACTCTATTGGAATAAGAGTAGCGATCGATAGTGAGGAGATAGTTGATTGTGAATTTTATGAGCAGTGTTAATGAGTGATAAGGTTTGATCCGATAATTTGACTTGAGAGTGACCATTGAAGAGATACAACTTTGAAATGAAGTGAAAGTTAATTTTGGAGTCCTCATCTTGAACTCAGTGTAAGAGATACCATATATTACTGAAAATGTGTACATTATGTTGATGAGATGACTCGATTGTGTAAAGAAATTCGAATATCAAGAGAATATAGCTGCGGATGTGAAAAAGAAAATAGAGTTGTATATGTTTGTGTTGTGTTTGAAGTATAAAAGTGAGTGATATAAATGTGAAGTGAATGGGTTAAATGTGATAAGTGTTAGTGATTGCACAGTGTGTTGTATATATAAATGTGAATACTTGTGATTGAGAATCGGTGTATACAATTGTGAGTAAGTGCTCAGATTGTGACAAGCGAGTAAAGTGATATATAAATATATGTGTTAGTGATTGTGCAAGTGTGAAGGTGAAATAAGCGGTGAGATAAATGTGCTGAGACATGAATAATGTTACTGAATATGATAAGTGTAGTGAAATGAGATACATGTGATTGATTGTGCAAATGTGAACATTTGTGAGCGTGATTGAGTGTATAAAATTATAAGTAGCGTTCCAGCTGTGATAAGCGAGTGAAGTGCTAGATATATGGATAAGTGTAGTGGCTATGTAAATGTGAGTAAATGCTTAGTAAAATAATAGCAGTAATTAAGCTGTTGTGGCTGGAGCTTAGTGATCGAGCTTTGAGCTTGATATCGATTAAACGACTGAGCCATGGCGATAGTGCATACCAGAGGGCTCTCTACTTGCCAAGAATGCGATTAGTGTAAAGGGAATAGTCATTACCAGAGGGCTCTCTATCCCTTATGTGAGTGGCGTGGTGTCATGCAGGAGGCTCACCTTGAAATGTGATCGATGTGAAAGTGCCGAATCGGGACGATTGAAATGCTCGATCTACTTGAATTATCATAAATAGAATTTGTTTACATTAAGCATCGAATGTGTTAAGTGATACATTGTGATAGTGTGAAAAGCGTCGCCTCATATGTGTAAAGTGGCAATGCATGAGAGGAAGTGGTGTGAGAATTGCTCGGTGATATGGTTAGTTGTGATTATAATGAAGCGTGAGTAATGCGATAGTGTTACGATTGTGTATTGGCTGTGTTTATTGAAAATTGAGAATCAATGCGATTAAGTGACAAAATGTGTAAATAGATGGGTAAAATGTTTTATGAATTTGGAATAATAGCGGTGTTAGATCGATAGATGTGTTTAAATTTGGAATGTGAGTCGATGCGATTAATTATAAAAGATGTGAGTGAAATCGAGAATAGAAGGAAGCGGGTTAATTCCATATCTGAGATCTATTGTATATGAAATTTAGAGGGGAAATTTTTAATTAGGAAGAATTGAATTGTAACATCCATTCTTGTCGACAAAGGTATTTTGGTAATATAAGAGGCCGGTGGCCCAGAATATGATTGAGTGAGTAATTGGTTCGAATGATTGATTTAGAATAATTTAAATTATGCTTTGTATTTTATAATGGCTTATAGGAGATTTCCGGAAATTAGGAGATAATGCGGATGGAAATATTGGAGAATAGCGATTGATGTATAATCTTTGAAAGAAGCTGTCAGATGGCAATGGAAAGTTAGAGTGGTGATAGGAAATAAATATCTTGAGCCATTGAAATTTAGAAATGAAATTTGAACGATAAGGAGACCTAGGTCATAAATACCTAGGGTTGAAAATTTGGGGAAAAATTGGCTAAGGCATTTGCGAGTTTCTCTTCTTCCCTCTCCGGTGATCTTGATCCTTCTTCATAGGTGAGGATCGTTGTTTCTTCTGGTTTCCTCTATTGTGTTAAGCTAAGCGGTTTATTGTGATTATTGTGGAAATGAAGTGGATTGAGGCTTGAGGAGGAGATCGGCGGTGTTGAAAAGATTTTAGGGTTCTGCGATCGATTCGATGATTAGTAGCTTTAATGCCAATGTTGTTATTACTTATTTTTATTACATCTATAGCTTTTATTGTGGTTGATTGGTAGTTGAGGGTGTTAATGGGCGTTTTAGTAGAAGAAATGGTGAAATCGATCGAAGATAGCTGGTCTTCATACGTCGCAACAAACATCGAGCGTTAAGACTTCGTCCTGACGAATAAAATTGAATTGAGTTAAATGTATTGGTCACGGCGTGAGCAGCAAACGTCCTTGTGACCCTTGAGGAAGAACGCCCATGACAGCGTGTTCACGCTTGCGTGAGTGTTACTCTTTAAATCGGCCGAATACGCGAGTTCTGACATTTTATTGGATTGGTTGTATAATTGGACATAATTTCATAGAGACATATGCATTCTTGTCTTGTTTAATTGACGTTAGTAATGGACTATCTTGTACTTATTATAGAAACATGGTTGGATCGTCGTTCCACACATTGTTGGGACTTCAGACGATAGCTTCGGAGTAAATTGGTAACCTAGTTGGTTTCTCAAATTTTGAGTGTCTAAATGTTCACTATGAATTACTTGACAATGTGAATTACATGACTCTTTGAGTTGTATGTGATGAATTGCAATTGTATGACCAACTGAAATGTATAAAGGTGGCGTATTAATCTTTGAAATGTATGTGTTGAATAGTATGCTCTTCTTGTATAGAAGCTGAATAATGTGAATTTCCTTTGTGTTTGCGTGACTCTTTGAAAGAGTGCGTGTCGAATTGTATGTGTTTACCGTTATTGGATTGGATTCTTGAGATGCGATTCATTACTTGGGCTTTATGCCGTACTGCGACTTCTTGAATCCTTGAATAAGATTCTTGAACATTACCTTTGCGTCGTATAATGCATGATCAGATAATGGGCGTTGCCCCAGTTGCTAATTTCGAAAAGAGCCTGGGCTCGAATCTTGTCTTGTCCAAGACTTAGCAGGAGAAAATCCTGGCGCGTCCCAAGCTGTTTCTTGGCCCAGGCAACTTGGGCACGACTCTTTG
Organism: Erythroxylum novogranatense; assembly: GCA_029891385.1. Lineage (NCBI taxonomy): Eukaryota > Viridiplantae > Streptophyta > Magnoliopsida > Malpighiales > Erythroxylaceae > Erythroxylum > Erythroxylum novogranatense. The sequence continues at coordinate 92,845,089 of CM057228.1, forward strand.
ACGGAAGAAAAGTCTCATATGCATCGTATACATCGTGTGGTGACGCCCAGGTGTGTGAGCGATTCTTGAAGCATGCGATACCATGATTTCGCATAAAGTGTGATGTATCATGTAAACATTATCTTCTAGAAATGTTATTCAGTCTTGTATCTTGATATAGACTACTTGTACCTTTGTTATGTGGCTATTCTGTCTTATATTATTGCTAATGATATTATATCTGTAGCAAACTATTATGAACTCTTGTACCTTTGTTATATATCACATTAATTATTGTTACTTGTCGTCTTGTCATGTAATTTGCGTAATGCATGATTGAGTGAACATCGATGATGGTTTCTCATGAGTTCATGAAACTCACTGACATTACAATTTTTTGAGGAATGAAGAGTACCAGTTAGCAAAGCGGGAGTATGGCGCGAGATTAAGTGAAGGTCGAGTCGGGATCGGTTGGGTATGCGCATTACTGCGTCTTTACTTTTGTACTAAAGTGTTTATATGTATTTGTAAAGAAATTGACTAAGTGGCTTTTGAAAATAGAGTGTATCCTATTGGGCAAGGATTGAATGAGTACCCAAAATTGAGTATAGAATCCATAGCATTTGTTATATAGAAAGTAATGTAGATTTTACGGCGAGTGTTACAATATACCCTGTGAGTCATGACTCGGATATCACCATGGATATCGAGTTGGGTCTCGTCGGGAGTTGAGTCTTTATAAATCTGGCTTATGGCGTTAGGCTAAATGGATTTTTAAAGATTAAACTTTGGTTGGCATTAATTTAGCAAAAGTGCAGCGGTGTTTCAACCTCTCCACGTAGTTTCTTGGCGTTCCTTTTGAAAATACACCTTGTTATTTCTATAACACTTTGATTTTCTCTCCGTTACAACATTTTATTTGTGGGTGTAAAGATCTGTAAGTTGGTGTTCATACCAACTTCTTCCACAATCTGTCGAAGAATTCATTTGTGTATTCTTTCCCACTTTTGATTTATTGTATACAACGTGTAACCTTTGAGTTTCCATAAAGGCTTTGTATTTTCATAATGTATTAGCAACCTCATATTTGGATTTAAAGAAATAATCTAGTAAAATTTTCTGTCATCATCGATAAATGTAAATAGTATTTATTACCATTTAAAGATGATGTTTTACGACTCATCTAACATCTATATGCCAGTATAACGTGTGTTACTCTCCACTGTTTAAGGAATAATTTTCTAACTTTTTCCATAATAACAGTCACACAATCCGACTAACTTGTCTTGAAATGGCACCTCTCACAAGGCATCTTTTTACCGTAAAGAGTCAACATGATGGTAATATCCAGCCTTTCATTTCATAATTCAACATTGGTTATAGTGCTTGAAAAAGGTATTTGCTTTCCTCTTTTATAACATAACTTTAGCTCTCATTTTCACATTAAATGCATCATATCTTTAAACTTCTTTGATCAAAGTACTATTTGTCTTCACATGACTTTGAATCCTTTTTCAATTAGTTGTACAACCTCTAAGTAGATTTTGGTCGCGTGGGCATATAAAACATTTGTGATGTATGCTTCAAACTTGTTATACTCCGATAGCTACAATTCCTTTTCCATTGATGAGATAAAATCACCATTTCAATTTTCACCTTGGAAATAATAGTTTTATCAAACTCTTTAAAGAGTTCTGGTTATTGGTCATATGGTTTCGCGCAATTATGGTTTATCAACCAAGAATCACGGAAGCATTGTTTTAGAAAATCATGTTGCCTGAAAAGTTGTTCCTCTTGGTTTTACTCATAAAACCTTTGCCTTGTACTACTCACTTCTGCCATTCTTTATATACATTGGTACATTCAAGGAATCTTATTTAATGGGCTTCATTTTAGTCATTCATCTTTATTGGACTTAATACATACTTTAGTGCTGGTGGGCTAGAAACTTAGCGATCGTTGATCCACTATTAGCTAATATTTCTTGTTGGCAATTCTCTTTCTTAGTGTGATAGAAACAAATGATTGCCTCTCACTTCAATTAAACGAATACTGAACCTAGTTGATATTACCTTTGAGCTCTTCTGGTTATGATGGTTACTTTAAGGCGTAAGTTTCTCTTTTGCTGATAGTCCTCTCTTTTGTGACAATCACACAGTTCCATACAAATTTCCTGATGATGTCTTTTATGAATGGACAACACACATCGATATTAATTGTCATCTTATGCATCATTATATCCTTTAAGGAACTATAAAACTTGTTTCCCATCTTATGCATCATTATATCCTTTAAGGAACTATAGCGTCATCCTGACGAAGATGGCGTCATCATAGATGAAGATGAAGAGTAACTTAGAGTCGACATTTCTCAGAATGTCTCCAACTTATAAGATGTATACCTTATCACTCAGATGTCCAAAATTTACAAACTTTAAACCGTTGGAAGATAAAAAATATCTACAACTTTTCGAAGAATTTTGCAAAATCTATCTTTATCAATACCAAAATTTCCCTAAAGTCAGAAGATAAACTTTCATTCCTACTAGACAACTGCACTGAAAGCAACTTCATGACAATATGAGACTCTTAGACACAGAATTGAAATTCGATGTCTTTTTACAAAATAATAATATCTGTAGTTTAATCCAAATCGAATCATCTCGTTTGGATTACTAGAAACGTTGTGGCTAAAAGACTAAAACATATTCAATGAACATTTTTCAGATCACTACCAATCTTATCTAAATCTTTCCTTATCACAACTCATAAACCTTTGCAAATACCGCTATCCCAAGACAAAACCCAACAACAACTCAGTGATCAAAAGGCTCATACATACCCTTTTCAAGGTTCAAGCACAGATCGCAAATCAACAAATTCCGTGAAGAGAGTGCTAGAGCTCTCATCTCTTTCTCGATCATTGAGTTCAATCGTAGCTTTAATTACATATCAGCATATTCATCATATCCATCATGAATCATGTAAAATACAACATATGAGATGCTCAATGCTTAATATGCTTATAAAGCCATTAAAGCTAGTTACTAACCCAATACAAAGTAATAAAGTTTCTTGTGAGTTATGCCCGATGCTTTTGAGGTTCAGCTCTGACTAGAATTTTTGCACGAGGAGGGAGAATGGGGTGAGCAAACACTGACTCAGTATTTAACTTACCTTTATAGCCATCGCGATAGACATACAACACGTAATCAAGAATCCATAACATTTGCAATTAACATAATATGCATAAATACCCAACTTTGTCACATAAGTCATAATTAACGAACTCGTCCATAAAACATAACATGGGATCTTTATCAATTAAAACACATAATAGCATCATATAGTCAAAATATAATGAAATGCACACAATTGCCTCGAGACTATAAAGCAGAGTTCTCTCTAAGCCCAAACAAACCAATTTATGCTCACATATTCAAACCAGAATATTTTATCGCTTTTTCATTATGTCAATCATCATGGTTTCATTCTTTTCTTTCAAATCAGGAATACACTTCCAATATAATTTAACAAATGATTTACATGGGGCATTTGCCCATTACACAATAACTATAAAATGTTACCCTAGCATAAGATCAATTCAAGATTGTCCTTCCTTCTTTGTCTTGAGTGGGGTTTTCTTGAGTTCTTTCAATTAAATCACCTCCAGATTTAATAAATACATTCTAAAAGAAAGGCATAGCATTCATAAAATCATGCAAAGGTAAAATAAACTCTAAACCTAACCTACCCATAAGCTATCTATGTAGGAAAAACCAAAACCCTAACTTGAAATCCCAAAAATCCAGATCTTACCCTTCTCTTATCTTTCTTCAATATTTACAAACCCTAACTTCATTTCATCCCATTTCAAACCAACCTGACAAAGATAGAACTTACCTCTCATAGTTTCTCTTCTTTCCTCTTCTTTCTTCCTCCTTCAAGCTTCCTACAGCTCTCCCTTTTTCTTGTTGCCCTCCTTTCTCTTGGCTCACGTTTTCTTTTCTTCTTTTCTTTAGCTCTACGACAACTTGCTTCCTTCTCTTCCTTTAATTCATTTATCTGAACCTAAAGCCTGCCTCAAGCTGTAGTTTGATACTCCTTCAAAAGCTCACTTGCATTTCCTTTTAGGCTCTCCTCCTTACTTATTCTATTCTTTCCCCAAGCCCATTCCATCCAATAAGCCCTTATTTGTCTCATATGGCTCTACACATATCACAAGCCTACTACCAATTAATCCAGTTAATTAACCCTTCTTTTTTGCTAGATACATTTCATGACTTGCTTTCAGTTAAGTGTTAATCTAAGTAGCCAACATAGCAAGAACCTAATGGGTCTGCGCACATAAGAGTGATTCGAAGAATTAGTAAAATAGTTTTGGACAGAGATCCATATATGAAACAATAAGGATTAAATGGATCGATGAGATCGAGATATGTCGATGAGATCGCGACATCGATATTCTTTGAAAAAAAGTTTAGGTTTTTTCCATCTGGGATCCAAGTGGCCATGGTAGGGGTGACCCAGTGTGATTGGACCACTTGCATTTATATACATATATATATTATTAATTAATTAAATAATATATATATATATATAATATTATTATTATGTGTGTGTGTGTCATCGTGGAAGAAGGAGGAGGCTACCTTTTATGCTTTGTCATAAATGACATTTAATGGCTAGCGAGAAAAAAGGGTTTAAAAACAAAAACCAATTGTCTTCTCTCCTTAGGCATCGATGATCATCTTTTCTTCATCTTTGAGAAATATATGGAGAAATAAAGAGTGAAAATTGTGGGTTTAAGGAAAGGGTTTCTAAAATCCATAGCTTCCTCTCTTCATTATCAATCATCAAGGCTTCATCTCAAGCTTCTTCTTCTCTCCATCGTCATTCTTATTAGCTCCAAGAACAAAGGTAAGATCTAGCAGTCTTTAATTTGTTCTAGCTATTCAGGTCAAAGGTTTGTCGGTTAGGTTCTTCGATCTCAGCGTGGATCGGTTGAGCGGTCTCCTTTGGTCGTTTTGGTTTGACTTTGTTATATAGTCCATGGATCTGGCTTTGGGAAGGTCGAACGAAAAAATTTTATTTTTCCGCACCGTGGGCATGTGATGCTCACACTGGGATTTTCTACAGTGGTATCAGAGCCATTTGTTAGTCATTATATAACGAAGGAATCATGACTAGTGGGAGTTGCCTATTGTTTGTGACGATGATGCATGTTGTAAATATCAAATTCGAAATCAGTATAGAATATTGTTTTTGGAATTTTCTTGCCCAGATATGTTCATAAGATGTTGTGGAATATGTCTGTGGAAGATCAGAATTTATCAATGTGATTTGATATGGTTTTGCTAATTTATTCCCTAATGTTATGGTTGCTGTGTTTGTGCACATTCAATGAACAGGCATGATTGTAAATTCGAGAATAAATTGTAGAAGTTTGTTTTTCAGATTTTCTTTAACCAACATGTCTCTAAGATGTTTATGAATATGTCTGTGAGGATGGAAAAATGTTTTGAGGTGATTTACTATTTATTTGATAATTTATTGTGTGCTGTTGGGAATAACTGTATTGAGAACTCTGATTTAACAGCTAGCTGTTGTTGCTGAGTTTGGTTGAATTTTTGATGAAATAAATCCTAAAAACATTCATGGAACATGTTGTGAACATGTTGTAACCCCTGTAATTTTCAGAATTTATTGAAATTGTTTCAATAAGTTTTTCAAAGCAAAACCACAGAGCTTGCGAGTTTTGAAAAGTTGCTGGAGCTGTTTTTGTTTGGAATGATTAATTGTGTAGTTTTCAGTTCCAATGCTTTGGATTATTTTAATATGGTTAAAAGATTCTACATTGATGTTGTATGCTTTCCAAACTGATTTTCTTGAAATTGGGTTTCCAAACAATTTTGGATGTCAAATGTGTCTCATTAGCGTCTACGTTAGTATATTCACTTATCTTGATTGTTTTGCCGTCCCAAATAATTTTGACCGATTGTGAAATACTCTTGATAAAGTGTAGACTACCTAGAGATACTTAGGGTGATAGTTTGATATTCTCAAATTATTTGAAAATCTAAGTGAATAGTAGTGTATTCATCGATTTCAAGTATTTCATGTATAGCGTGATTATATATGGTAAGCATGAAACAATGAAAGTGTTCATTGGTACATCAAAGTAAAGTATGTATTAGACTTGGTATTGTGAATTTGAACTACAGTTGAAGAAATTGAGTCGATTACATAGCAATTCCACATGGATAAAGTGGAAGCTTACACGTATGCAGTCGACTTTGTCAGGTGTTATTTCTGTCACATGCGTAAATCGACTTTGCACAATGATAAGTCGAATCGTTGTTACTTACTGATAACATAAATCGACTTATACATGCATAAGTGGACTAGCATTCTCAGATAAGTCGACTTACACATGCACGTAAATGGAAGCACAACACTCAAAGGTGGGATGATGGATGATTTTAGGGGTATAGACTCGATGTGATTGATCAAATGCCTAAATCATTCCATATAGTCATGGTGACTATAATCCTACAGCTTGGATGAGACCGGAGTTTGAAATCCCTCACATGGAATATGAAAACTAATGCCTTCCATTAATATGGAGAGAACCAGAGTTCTTATGGATTTGGGTTGTTAGAGTAAACCCGAGCTCGCTCTATCTGGATATGTTGAACCATGCGAATAAGATTTTTGGATTAATGGGTCGGTTTTCACTAGAAGCGTTAATTTGTTGAGTAAATTCAAGGTTAACGTGGGCGAGAGGTAAAAATTGGGTAGTGTACATCGGATATGCGGCGCCTCGAAATTGATAACCCAATGTTGTGCATACATCACGAGTTGATAGCACTAATCGATAAGTACACTAAGATGTAGCTGGTATGACCGATGCACCGATTGATCTAAGGTGGCTTGTTGGGTAAACCCAGGTCATTTTAATAATGTCGGATATCTATGATGCAATTGGTATGGTGATACCTACCGATTGACCTAAGGTGGCTTGTTAGGTAAACGAGGTCATTTTTGGAATGTAGGATATCGATAAACTAGGACATTTTGTCATAATGTTTCTTGGATTAAGTAATGAGGTTATGGATTCTTTGAAACTAGTGGGAGCCATATGCATGTCATGCAAGTCCTTATGATCATGCATATAATTCTATTAACATTCTTTCTCTCTTTCTTTTTAGGTTGATTGAAGATGACTTCCGGTGTGAACTTGCGCTCACTTATGGACTCGAACAAATTAGCTGGACCTAATTTTCTCGATTGGTGAGAAATTTGAAATTGTTCTCGATTTGAGGCTGGGATATGTCTAGATGTTCCACTTCTGATCCACACGATGCTTGATGAGGATCGAAAGCATATCGTAAACATCTCAAAGCGGTGACATGGCTACTGTATTATCTTGCCTCGATGTCACAGGAGGCTGAAGCGGCATGAGTCTATGGATCTTCCGTACCAGTAGTATCATCTTGAGAAACTTCGATGAGCAAGACTTGATGCAGAAAGGTTCGAGACCTCGGGGTTACTCTTCCTTATTAAGATGACTCGAGTTCATCTGCGGTCTGATGTCTGCCGAAGATGAATAGGTATAATGAGAGGTTGGCCGTCTTAGGTTTTGTTATGGATTATGAATTAAGTATTGACTTAATTCTAGTTGGATGTCGATAGTTATTCACGGTTTGTGTTAAACTATCGGATGAACCAAATATCCACGACAATCCACAGGTTGATCAATACTCTTTCGCAATGACGAGTAAACTGTCAGAAGGATAGCAAGCAGTGCTACGTGGTGGACTCTTCTTACGGTTCCAAGAAAAAAGCGAAGAAGAAAAGGTCTAAGAAAAGAAAGGAAGTGTAGCGAAGAAAACCAAAGCGCAAAAGAAAACTTGCTTCCATTTGTGAGGTAGCCCTTTGGCGGCTAAGCGTAAAGTCTATCTGGAAGAATTGAAGCGAAAAAGCATCGGATACCTCGACTTCTTCAGGTATGTTTGTCATTGAGGTTAATACTATTTCTGATCATAACATATGGGTATTAGATACAGATTGTGGCTCACATATCTGATGATATCTGAGGCCTTAAGGACGGTTATTGACTCGTGAAGGAGAACTAGACCTGCGTGTAGGAAATGGAGCAAGAGTTCTTTGCATTAATAGTGAAACACTTACTTTTGTCACTCCCCGGTGAGCTTGTAATTAAATTGGATGAATGTTATTTTGTACTGTGTTAACAAAGAATATATTATACATTTCATGTTTAAATAGAATTTGGTTTCCATTTGACTTTTAATAGCAATGGTTGTTCTATTAGTTTGAATGGAATGCTTTATGATCTGGTACATTATGCAATGGAATTTACATATTAGATATGTCATCAATTATGAATGTCAATGACACGAAAAGACATAAATGAGGATAATTTAAAATCAACTTACTTATGGCATTTATGCGCTTGTTATATAAATAAGGCCGTAGGTAAGCTCAATAAAAGTGGATGTTTGGGTCATTTGATTATGATCGTATGATGACATGTGAATCTTGTTTATTAGGCAAGATGACTAAGTTACCCTTGAGGAAAGGGTGAGCAAGCGTTGAAGTATTAGACCTAATACATTCGGATGTATGTGGTCGATGTCCATCCATGCTAGAAGTGATTGTCTTTACTTCATTACCTTTATTGATGATTATTCTCGATATGGGTACCTATATCGATGAGATACAAATCTGAAGCATATGAAAAGTTCAAACAATTGAAATAGTAGAAAACCAACTTGGGAAAAGTATAAGACATTACGATCCGATCGTGGTGGCGAATACTTAGAATAACGAGTTTTTAGATTATCTCGAGAGATAATGAGATTTTATCTCGATGGACTCCTCCATACCACCGCAGCATAATGGTGTGGCAGAGAAGGAAAATCGAACCTTGTTAGGCATGATACGATCGATGATGGGCTTTCTGCAAAGTTACCAAAATCCTTTTGAGGGTATGCACTTCCGAACGGTTATTTACTTGCTTTAAACAAAGTTCCATCGAGCGGTTGATGTTACTCCGTATGAGATATGTCGACTAAAAAAGACCTATCTTACTCATTTGAAAGTTTGGGGTTTATCACCTTGTATAGGCGGACACGATCGAGATAAACTTGATGCAAAAATCTGACAAGTGTTTGTTTGTAGGATATCTAAAGAAACAATGGGATATCGATTCTACCTATTTGAGGAACAAAAGGTGTTTATTTCAAAGCATGCTGTCTTTTTAGAAAAGAGTTTCTTTCTGAGAAGGCAGTGGGAGCAAAATTGAACTTGAAGAAGTTGAAGATGCCGAAACGAGATGTAGATGCTTGCACGAACTGAAAATGTGACTCATCGAGATGAAATAGCAGTTCGACCTTCACACACCACCAATTAAGTGGAATCGCGTAGGATACGCTTGCTCCGAGAGATATGGATTTCGTGAGTGAATGAATGGCGTATTGCTCATAGAAGATAATGAGCCTACCACCTCTGAAGAGGTTACGAAAGTTCGAGTTTGAGAAATGGCTTGAACCATGAAGGTGAAATGGATTCCATGTATGAAAACCAGTATGGACTTTGGTTGAGGCACTAGAAGAATAAAACCCTAGGGTGTAAATGGGTTTAAAAGAAAATGGACATGGATGGTAATGTGATTACCTATAAAGCAAAGAACTTGTGGCTAAAAGGTTTAAATCAAAAGACAAGGAGTTGACTTCTGACGAGACCTTGACCCGATGTAACAATCTTTGAAATCCATTAGAATACTCTAGCCATTGCCACTCATTATGATTATGAGATATGGCAAATGGATGTGAAGACAACTTTCTTAAATGGAAATCTAGTTGAGGATGTGTATGTAATACACAACCTGAGAGCTTCATCTCCTATGATGGTGGTAAGGTATCATAACGAGAAATCCATCTATGGATTGAAACAAGCATCCGAGGAGTTGGAATATCCGTTTTGATGAGGTAATCAAAGAGTTTGGTTTCTCACAAAATCTGGATGAGCAACATTTGTATAAGAAGGTTAATGGGACTACAATCGTATTCCTTGTCTATATGTAGATGACATATTATTCTAGGAAGCGATGTATCTATACTTCTATTCTGTGAAGATTTGGTTGTCGAAATAATTTGCCATGAAAGACCTTAGTGAAGCAACTTATATCCTTAGGATAAGAATACATAGAGATAGATCAAAAGGCAGCGGTCTCTGACAATCAACGATACATAAGACAAGATGCTAAAGAGGTTTAGCGTGGAGCAATCCGAGAGGTACCTTTCCGTGACTCATGGGATAACACTCTCGAAATCTATGTAATCTAAGACCGCAAGATGAGAGGATCTTGCATGAATATGATCCGTATGCATCTGCGGTAGGATCTATCATATGCGGTATGCTATATACACGAGACCCGATGTATCATATGCTCTAAGTGTTATGGCGGATACCAATCGGATCTGGTGAGGTCCTTTGGGTGGTGTCGAGAATATCCTCGAAATACTTGCGAAGGACTAAGGATGTTTTCTTGATATATAGAGATGGAAATCTCCGTATGAGTGGGTATCTGATGCGAGTTTTCAATCGATAAGGATGATTCCAAATCCCAATCAGGTTATATATTCATTACGAGCGGTAGGCGATCGGTTGGAAGAGTTCCAAACGAGGCAGTGTCGATTCAGCGGCGGCGAGTACATTCTTTGCTTGGTAAATGCAAAGGAGGCGATTTGGATCGAAAGTTCATTCTTGAACTTGGTGTAGTTCCTAGCGATGATGGGCCCTTACATTTGTATTGTGACAACAATGGGGCTATGCGTAAGCGAAGGAACCAGGTCTCATCAACGATCGAACACACGTACTCCCGAGATATCACGATCGGGAGATCATTGGTCGGTGATGTCGAGAATGAAGAATTCTCCAGAGCAAAATATTGATGTTCCGTTGACAAAACCATTGTCCGCGAGAAGAACTTTGATTCTGTACTACGCTTTATGGTATTAGATATCAAGGCGATTGGCTTTCAAATCAGTGGGAGATTTTGTTAGAGTAGTGCCTTAAGATAATGCGCCTTTAGCGCATTTTGCAAAGTTGTGTACATACTTTATGAATAAATAAAGAAAGGCATATTTCATTAATTTGATGTTCATTATTTATGAATGGATATTGATCTATAAGCAAATTAATGAAGTCCTGATATATGACATAGCATGAAGGAAATTATGATGTGATCATACTACGAGATTCTATCATGTGCAATTATAACCGATATCTAAATTATCCTAGTCATAGGATTCTTGAGGCTGGACATCGGTAATCAGAAAGATTAACACATCTCGAGCTCCTTGATTTGATCGGCGGTGGATCTCGAAACTATAAATATGAGATATTTAGGGGTTGAGATGTGGATCTTACTAGAGGTAGTAAGTACATTGGATGACTCTATGAGATCATCACATGGATGTCTGATATTCTAATGTCGGTGATAATCTCATCATTAGCATGGTGCAAGTATCCTTGGACTTGAGGTTTTCGAGGATATCTTGAATCTTGATTACGTGCTGACTCCGTTCCTTGTTGGCTTCGAGAGGTCACTCGTAGGGTGGTGCTTAGATGCAGTTTGAGGTATTGAAGAGTAGCCAATAATAATTCACCATTACGTGATGGCGAAGATGATACCAATAGCCTCTTGTCGGTCGTTACTTAAATCTCGATCGAATACATATGTTATGAAGAGTGTCTTCGTTGACATATTAAAATGAGTCCAGGAATGAAGCTGAAATCACTGGACTAGATTTGGCGTGGTCGATCTAGTAAGAGTTGACACTTTGCCCATACTTTCATGGCAAGTGGGGTATAGCATAGTGAAAGGACAAATTACGCGTAATATGCATGGAAAGGTTAGTGATATGGTTCATGATGAATATAGGTCCATTAAATCAAACCAATTGCTACGATCAATTGGGGGTCATGATGTGTTCTAGATACATCATGACTTGCTTTCGGTTAAGTGTTAATCTAAGTGACCAGCATGCTAGGAACTAATGGGTCTGCATAAAAGTGATTAGGAGAATTAGTTAAATAGTTTTGGACGAGAGATCCGATATATGGAAGCAATAGGATTAAATGGATCTGATGAGATCGAGATATGTCGATGAGATCGCGACATCGATATTGCTGAAAAAGGTTTAGGTGGTTTTCATCTCAGGGACGATGGCAGTAGGACAAACCTGATGTGTGGGACCACTTGACATTTATATATATATATATATATATATTAATTAAATTAATATATATATATATATATATATGTGTGTGTGTGTGTGTGTGTGTGTGTGTGTGTGTGTGTCATCGTGGAAGAAGGGAGAAAACTTCCTTTATGCTTTGTCATCAAATGGCATTTAATGGCTAGCGAGAAAAAAGGGTTTTAAAACAAAAACCAATTGTGTCTTCTCTCCTTGGCGTCGATGATCATCTTTCTTCGTCTTTGAGAAAGAAATATGGAGAAATAAAAGTAGAGAGAATCGTGGGTTTAAGGAAGGGTTTACAAATCCATAGCTTTCTCTCTTCATTATCGATCATCGAGGCTTCATCTGAAGCTTCTCCTTCTCTCCATCGTCATTCTTATTAGCTCTTGAGAACAAGGTAAGATCTAGTAGTCTTTAATTTGTTACAGCTATTCCCGAGTCAAAGGGTTTGTCCGGTTAGGTTCTCCGATCTCTGCGTGGATACGGATTAGAGCGGTCTCCTTTGAGAGTTTTGGTTTGAATTTGTTATATAGTCACGTGGATCACGGCTTTGGGAAGGTCAAAACAAAAAATTTTATTTTTATAGTGGGCATGTGATGCTCGACAGGGATTTTCTACTGACTAACTTCAAAATTTCCAATCTTTCTAACTAATTTCAAGACTTAACAAATACATATATATATATATGTACACATAATTAAAACAATTAAAAGCAAAATTAAAGAATAAATCAATTAAATCAATAAATCAATAAATAAATAAAAAAAAATAAAATTTTGAGGGACAACAATTCTCCCTCCTAAAAGAATTTAGTCCTCGAAATTCTTACTGAATCAATGAAGAGGTATGGTGCTTCTCCTTCATGGCTACGTAATGTAAGCCCACTGCAGAAAGATGCATTAAGGGCAGTGAAAGTGGATTCGACACATATCCCACAATAAGATGCCTTACTTCCGATCATTTCTATAATCCACGTGGCATCAATACAATAAAATCCACGATAAGAAAATCACTGAATTTCTGAAACCAAAATACCTTTCTCATTTCATAATATCAATCGAGAAATATGAACAAGTCTATCGATTCCTACCATCTAAATAAATATTCAAAAGGAAGCGATACAAAAGTCTATACTATGCCATCCTCAAAATCAATCCCGGTGACCGACATGTGTGCCATAACTTCTCTTGCCAGCTTTCTCGCTGACAAGGAAAAAGTATAATGCGGGCTAGGAGCCTGAACTATCGATCTGAAAAATAAATGCAATTTTGGGTGAGTTTAGAACTGATGAAAACCTTCATCGATGGTTCCTCAATTCATGCATTCACATAATCGCGTACAACAACAATAACAATTAAAATATCATATAGCAATTCACATTTCTCATACATCACGTACTCGATAATTATCACGAATCAGTTAGCGCACTTATATTATGCATATGTGACTATTTTCGATTCATTTCGGTGTTGTGGTGGCGCTTATTGATGACGGTGTTCGATGGGCGTCTAGGGAGTTAGGAGAGCCCTAAATGCGATACTACCTTCCCCCCGAGCTCGAGGCTCGGTTGATCTGATGTTGAGCTTAAAGCTCTTTTCGATAATAATGTGACTTCGAGATCCTAGCGTTCATTTTATTCATGCATTTATGGATGAAATTTACAATACTTAATGATTTCAGTCCTCGACTATAAAGCCCATTTAACACAATTTCCCGTAGTCATATATCAGTCAATTTCCATTTATCCAAAAGCATGCAATTCGATCCACAATCATTCCGTATTCATAAATTCACATTGTGATCGATTCACATAGAACATATAACAATCAAAATTGAGGAACCAAGCTAGGTTACTCACATTAACTCAGAGCTACTACACGGAGTCCCAACAATATCCGTGGAATAGCGATCCAACGGTGCCTCTATAACGATTAAATAATTTCTCATTACTAGATGCTCGATCAAAACAATTCAATGATGCAAATGTCTTAATTAAAAGATATACGATGCATGTTCATGATTTTCAGGCGCTATAACCCAATTCCGCTATCTCTTGCCTCATAACCAAGTTCACCACTCACTAGATCAATAGTACCCATTGATTTCATAAATCTCAATTTAATCTCAATTATCATAAAACTATCCTTAGGTTCACGATAGGAAACTAAAATCAACCTTCTTTCTATGATTGAAGGCTGTACTAAATAAAATTCTGACTTTCATTCATTTCCTCGATGGTAGACCTCTTTCTTTAGTTCATAGCGAATTAAGAATCACCACAATCGGAGGTCTACACCATAAGTTATGTCCCGTAAATTGAACCACGTCAATCGAATTTTGTCCCTAGCATGACCTCGAATCCCTCGCCCGTGGCGTATAACCAATCGCTCGCTTCCCGTGAACATCTTCTTTATTTCGTCATGGCAATAACTTCATACTAACTTACTGCGGGCGTCTCATACCCTGCTTCGTCGTGGTGAATACACATTTACTAAATCATGACGAGGCTACTCTCGAACGTCATGACGTCTTGGCTCCATCGTCTTCTCGTCGATTTTCTACCACTTCTCTCTCTAAACCAGTATTAATCACTCTCAACTACCCATTCTTACCTGATAAATACCATAAATGCATCAAGCGACAATAAATAACAACATTAAACCATTTAACACCAATCAAACTCTCGAATCCTCGAACCCAAAATCTCCGAAAATCGACTCTAACCTCTAGCAGACCACAGTGAACCCTTTACACCACCAATCTTCATTTCTCAAGAATCAAACTAGATCTTGCACAAAGGAAAGAAGGCAAACAACGATCGAGAAGGATCACACCAAAGAAGAGAATGGAAATCACCGATGAAGGAAGAAGGAGAAATTTGCCTAAGTTGAAGATGCCTTTCTCAATTTTCAAAACCTAAGATAGATATATATATATATCTATCTCTGAGAATTAATTTTGACCTATAGCTCATAGTCCCCAATTTTCTTTTAATTTCAGTCTCTAATTTCCAATGGCTCAACATTTTTATTCTAACAACATAAATCTAATTTTTCATGCCATTTGCCAATCAATTTGGAACGAGAATCTAATTCATGGATCTAAAGTCATTTTCCGATCCAGGACCCTGACTCTAAAAATTCTAGAAAATTCCTATAAATCCTCAAAAGTATAAAACACAGATCCTATATTCCAATTTTGATTTCCAAATCTCTCTGATTCAATTCTCACTCCAATTCAACTATCTGACTGATTATCTTAATTACTAAATCAAATCACAATCAAACATAATTACCTCGAAAATTCACAAACCAATTTACAATCACAATTAAATGCGAAAAATGCCATGAATGCATGTACACTATAAATGTATGTGCAATAACTCATTCCTCTATAGTTAGAGGTCAATGAATGCTCAATTAATGAAATGCGATATGAAATCCTATCATCTAATTACAATATGCCCGTCACATCGATAGCAGGATGTTACAATTCTCCTCTAATAAAAATTAAGTCCCGAAATTTACATTTTGTTGATCAAATAAATGAGGTACTTCCTCCTCGTATGCTCTCGGTCTCCCAGTTGCCTCCTCAGATGGTGGTTCTTCGAAGGACTTTCACCAATGGGATACCACCGCTCCTCGAATGCTTGACCGTGATCTTATAATCATGCAGGCTCCCTCGGACATAACTCAAGTCACTAGCCACCTCGATCTCTAGCGGAATCCATGGGTGGGATCTGATCGCATGCCAGTGGAGCATACTAACATGAAACACGTCATGCTGTTGGGACATCTCACTCGGTAGAGCAATCTATATGCCAATGGTCCAACCCTCTCAAGGATCTCATAAGGACCAATATCAGAGGGCTCAACTTGCCTTTCGAGGCCAGCATAAAACTCCTCTCAAGGTGACACTCGGGAGAAAAACACTATCTCCTGACGTACCTCCATCTCTGCCGATCTTTGATCCACATAACTCTTACGCCTATCTGAGCCGTTTAATGCGACTTCAAGATCGTCTTATTTTATCCACGAGTGTCTGGATGGTTCGGGACCCTCTAGCATCCTCATATCCTCTTCATCCTAATAAAGAGGTGATACTGCTGGCTCTATCTGAGCCTCTTACGGTGTCATCCAATCTTGCTCTGCGTCTTGATTATTATAAAAGCTGTAACACCCACTCTAAGTGACGAACCCGATATAGTTGGTGATATCCGAATCCGTGCCCCGCGAGTGGTGTATCTTCATCGATCGATTAAAACTCGGTATACATTTTTTTTTTTTGAAGCCATTGATTCCGCGTTAAGTGCAAAATCTGATAAGTAACTAAAACCCATGTTCATAATAAACGATTTGATTATTACGGTCATCCAGAATAATTTACAATCGGTCGATAGGTAAAACATTAAAACCACAATGGGCTCGGTAGAAATACAAAGCATTGTTATCACGGTGATTCGCGAATACAATTTGATAAGACCTTAATGCGGACATGGATGATCCCGACCTCATCCTTTACTTACTGATGAGCATACTCCGTGTCAGCGGGGTATTCTTGAACACGAAAATTAGATGCAAATTTTAGGTGAGTTTTGCGAACTCGGTGAGAAACCATCATCGATGGTTCACTCGAATCATGCATTACGCATACGTAGGCGTACAACATAACAGTAGTATTCAATTAGCGATTAACATAACAATTTCTGGTGATAAATAATAATTTGCGATAACATATAGCGGTTTACAATAAATCATGCCATCTAGTAATCGGTAATTTTCACAAGCGATCATTCATGTGAATCTGATGCATATGTGACTCTTTCGAATTATTGATGTTGTGCTGAAGTGCTGGTCGGTATTGATGGGGAGACGTCGGGATTTCTCCCCTCGGGCTTGAGGCGGTCGATCTGATGTTCGAGGGATAAATCCCCTGGGACTCGAGGTCGATCGATGTAATCATAGCTTGGTCCTGGCGTCCATACTCATTCATGCATTTATGCATGTAATGCGATACTTCGATGGTTCTGATGGTATGGCTATAAAAGCCCGTATTGCGTTACTCGGTAACCCGATGATATGGCTATAAAAGCCAATATTGCGATTTCGGTTTCATGCATTAGTCGATCAATACGATAAAAACATGCAACAATCCTATCTGATTCGATAACCATACAATTCACCTTTGCAGTAGTTCCATTGATCACGGTAAAAGCATGTAATTCCATCAATATATTTCGGTAATCTATATAAATCACCTTGGCAAGTAATTCACATAGGGCATTTAGACATTCAAATTTGAGAAACCAACTAGGTTACTCACATATTTCGAGCCAAAATCATGGCGGTCTCGGTGGCGTCGGTGGAATGAAGCGCTCAAGTGTGTTTCTATACTTGATGTGATATCAAACATTATCAATTGATCAATCGAACTATTTAGAATGCACATGTAACACTTAGAAGGTGCACGATGCATGATCATGATATTCCGGCCTAATCTCATTTTTCCCTCGAAAAAATCCGTCAAAATTAGAAACCTATTAGGCGGCTGACGGTGCGCAATTAGGACCTCTATGGGTCTCCAATCAAACAAGCAGTGATTAAAGGCTCATTGCAGGGCCGTCAATTTTCCGTCTAAAATTTCCAATTTTCACAAAATGAAATTCAATATTCTATGCATCCGATGCCTCGAGAATCGGTCAATCGGACGTCGAGACGGAAAAGTAATTGATAAAAAACAGAAATCACAAAATAATAATAAAATAAAAAACAAACCAGGCCTCATTTGGGCGAGACGTCTAATGCCAGCGGGCCGATTAATCTGGCCTCAAATGGCTAGGCGGCGTGCGCCTAGCGATGCCGTCTAATCAAAGCCTCGTTGGCTGAGGCGGCGTGCATATAGACGGCGTGATTCCTCATTCCACTTTCCATTTTTCACGATTTCTAATCAACTTCCAACATCAATAACTCATTGCACACAATTCAGAACACTATAAACCACATCTCATTGGAAAGATCATGACAAGCTCTACAAGTTTCATTTAGACCATTTAAGTAATTCCACCCGCAAAGGGTGTCAAAGACCCCATGAAAGCTCTGCTCTCAAAGTCACTCAACACGTACATTACCTTGTAAATTCAGTAACTTTCCTTCTCTTCAGTCAAAAATTACACAATAAATATGCTCATCAAGATCACAATGTTATCTAAAACTTCCATGAATAGTCTAAATTCAAATTCAATGGTTAACTAGGTCAAACAATTCAGTGAAGGCTGCTGCCCTTGGAAGTACTCAAATTGGGCAGTAATTTTTCAAACAGTATAACTCCTTGTACAAATGTCGACAAAATTGCATACTTTATACCCATGAAAAGATAAAACACAGGACTACACTTCTCATGAAGGGCTTATAATCAAATTCTATCATTGACCAATTCAAAACAGTCCTGCAGTTACTGCTTACATTCGACAATCACGACCTAACTTCAGTCCAATCTTTGAAAATCATAAGTCCCAATTCTGTTATCTAAAAATAGTATGCTACATATCATTTTCAAGATAATTGTTTCCTATACAACTCTTCAGAAGATCACTTAAGCCAATTCAATTCACAGAAATTACTAAAATTGTTTCTAATCAGAATGTTCACAAAATTGACATTTCAGCTAGGTTTCCTTCAAATGCTCAAAATCAGTCAACATTCCACAGTGCATATCTCCCAATATACAGATCGAAAAATTGCAAGATCAGTGTTAATGGAAAGCTAATAATGTGAGCAAACTCTCATGAAGACCATTTTCCCTAATTCCATCTCAATTAATTTAGAAAAATCAACAAAGTAATCAAGTCATATATACAGTACTGTTCACAGACCCTACCTGACCAGAAACTTTCCATGCAAAGATTCACCCTTCTAACATTACAATTTAACATCACCTATTTCACACAAAGTTGAAGCCAACATCCCAAAGTTTCATTGAGCACAAACCTTACCTCATTTTTTCACCTACACAATTAGTTATGATCAAAACATTGCAAAGGGTCAATAACAATTTTCCACACATCAACAACCAAACTCCTATCACTTCCAATATCAATAATACATCCCTAAGCATCCAATTGAACACAAAATCAGTCTCTATATCATGCCTACATTCACTAGGAATATCCACCATAATTTGGCAGCACCCTCTTACATTTCATGCAAGAATAAACATCAATATTCAATCGAAACAAGCTAAAACACATTTCAAT
The DNA here is from genome assembly GCA_029891385.1 of Erythroxylum novogranatense. Taxonomy (NCBI): domain Eukaryota; kingdom Viridiplantae; phylum Streptophyta; class Magnoliopsida; order Malpighiales; family Erythroxylaceae; genus Erythroxylum; species Erythroxylum novogranatense. Next base: position 92,864,609 of record CM057228.1, read on the forward strand.
CATACTACTTTCAAGTCATGCTTCACCATAGTCTTATACTCACCAATTCAAACAACAATTATCATCAAATTAATGCATCTATAAGCATAGTAATTACACAAAATTCCCTTGAACACTTGAAGCAACCATGATTAAATGAAATACATAATGAAAGCTTAACATAAACCTTACCTAAATAAGCCTTTCCAACCTCGATCCTAACTTCTCAATTAATTTACTTTCTCTCCTTTCTCCTCTTCATATCGGTTATTCCATGGTAAGGAGGAGAAGGTTTAAGTTTAAGTATGCAAGGAAGGACAAAGAAAGTGGCAACTAAATGAGGCAAGTGAAGAAAATTCGATGGAAATGAGAAACTAAAAAGGGTTCTCGGATGATACAAAACATATAAAGCAATAACACAACTTTCACTCTTCACACATGGAAGAGTCGAGAATGTAACCACCTAATATAAGTATTAATTGCTTTGACTCTTTGTCACTTAAGAAAAAGACAAAATAATTGAATAATCTTTGATTAAGTAATCCAAATAAATTAGATCTTCAATCCATTTCAAAGGGTCTCAGTTACAATTCCAAAATAATATACCCAATATGACAGTGCCATTGGGTAGCAATTTTTACTACCGAAAATCAACCGGTTAAATCATTGGCGATTTTTCTCGGTCAAAATTTTAGAATTTTCCCAAATCATTTTTGAAAACTACGAAATTGCTCAAAATTGTAAAACATATAACATCCACTCACAATAATTTTCAAACACGAAAACCATTTTTCATAACAAAAACACATTTAGGCCATTTATCGTGATTTTGCGGTCAGAATTTTCTCCGGAAAATTCCAGAAAAATTCCTAAAAATTCCTTAAAATATAAAACACACTCTAGATCAGTCAAAATAATTTTTCAAACCCATAACCATGTTAATCCCAATAAAATTGCATTAGGCCCATTTAAGGAATTATCATGAATAAATGTCTGATAATTCCATGTGCCTGAATTGATCTTTGTGTAGCAATCTATTATGCATGAATAGTATTAATTATTCCCTATCAATCCCATCCTATGACAAATTTCCTATTTACCCTTCCGGTAGGGGTGGGATGTTACCTGAACTCCACGAGGTAAATCTGATCCCGTACCTTGCGGAACTCCAATACACAAGCTCTCAACATATCCTCGATGGTCTGTCCTCGTCCTCTCCTCTGCATCACAAAGAGGATGAAATGTTGTCTAACGTTCAACCAGAGTACCCATGTAGCTACAAACTCTCAAAAACCTCAAAGTAAACTAGGATCACAATGCGAAACTATCAACCTTTGGGACCCCATGCGATCGCACAATCTACACCACATACAGGGCCATAGCGATCGAGTATTGTTCTCTCTCCTGGCGAAAGTGGTGGAATTTAGTCATGGGTCCTTATGATTGAGATCGCATCATCTTTGCCTCGGCGTCTAAACGACCCATAATGAAATCCATAAATTGTCGCTCCATTTCAACTCAGAAATGGACGAATCACAATCTCCCATTTGGAGCACTGGTGCTCGACCTTGACTTCTTGACGTCGGACACTGAAACATACTCTGCCACTATCTCTTGTTGCAGCCCAGGAAATCAACTTAAGCGCATTATACATCTTGGTAACACCGGGATGCATAGCATAAGCATTAGATGCGCCTCCTCTAAATCTCACGCTCGGATCATCCACATCTGGAACACATAACCTCATCCCATCCACGATGTCCTATCTCTCATAAAATCAGAATCTCGATCGAGATCTAGCTCTCTCTGTCGTCTCATGTGCCGGGATCTTGGTCACGAACTTTCTGATCTTGTCATGCAACATCGGCTAAGCTTCGTAGTAGTTATCGAGCTCCATCGACCCGAAATCCATATGTACATTAAGAGCTCTCAAGTGAATCAAACTAGGCAATCTCTCAATCTGAATTTGATTTGCGATAAGAGATCTCTGCTTTCAAGCATCGGCCACCACATTGGCCTTCCACTGGATGGTACTCGATCGATGGATCATAATCCTTGAAGCTCGATCCACCTCCTCATCTCTCAGATTCAACTCTCTCGACTCAGCAGATACCTCAAACTCTTATGATCGATATAAATAAAAAGCGTCTACGCCATACTGGTAATGTCTTGAGATCTTGAGCAAAAACTGCTATTAACTCCGAATCATACCTTTGGATAATTCACCTCATGAGACCTCAATGTCTCGGGCATAAGTTATCACTACTGCCATCTTGCATCAATACATCCAGTCCACGATGCGAAGCATCCTTTGCCTACATAGCCTCCAATCACGATGGAATGCACTAACAGCGGTCTGAAAGTCAGCAGATGTTTCGACTCCTCAAGCTCTCTGGCACTCCCAGTCCATCAAGCGGTACATTCTTTGCGAAGTTTTGTCGGAGGGAATGAGATCGCGAGAACCTCGACAAACCTTGGTAATATCTGGCCAATCCTAGAAACTCGAGACCTCGGACACATTCAAGGAGCCTCCCGATGCGACCTTGCCTCGACCTTGAGGATCCACTGAATACCCTCACCGGAACACAATGTGCCCTAAAACACGACCTCATCAAGCGGAATTCACATTTAGTGAATTTGGCATACAAGCTATCTCTCTCATGACTTGCAGAACAATCCTCGGATGCTCGGCGTGCTCTGTCTACTCTCTAATACACCAAAATATCATCAATGAATACTATCCTGGCCAGTCCGGTAGGGCTGAAAAACCTTATTCATCGAGGCCATGAAAGGCTGGGGCATTAATCGACCAGAGCAGCATCACTAGGAACTCCAAATGCCCATACACTCTCACAAAGGCACTCTTAGGCACATCGGCCTCTGTATCCTCAAGCGATAATAACCCGATCGCGAGGTCGACTTAGTGAACACAGGCCCCTGCTGTGATCAAATAAATCATCGATCTGGCGGTGGATACTTATTCTTCTTGTCCGCGATTCAATGCCTATAGTCGATACTGACCTCGATGTCCCATCCTTCTTCTTTGACAAGCGATCTTGGAGCTCCCCGGCGTGAAACCTTGGGTCTAATAAATCCCTTATCCGAAGCTCCTGCTGGCCCAGGCCTTAAGCTCCTCGATTCTACCGATGCCATCCTATGTGGAGGTATAGATATAGGGGCGGTACACAGGCAGGTCAATCGAGAACTCAGTCTCCCGTCCGTGATGGCTTGGTAACTCATCGAGAACACATCGGGAAATTTCACGATCATGGGAATATCCTGCAATCTACCTTTCTCTTTGGTATCCTGATATGGGCGGATGGGCTCACATCCTCCTGCATCAACCTCGGGGCACTTAGAAAAAATCATCACAGTGGCCTTTGCTGACTAACACCTCGGCACTTTCTAGGTGACCATGAGACTCTATCTGACCTCCTTGGTATAACGTCCATGGCGGCTCATGTCACTGTGATCGACCAGTCCATCCCAAAATCACATTTATCTCCACCGAGAGCAATCTGATCAAGTCTATACTCAAGCGCTCGGTCATCAGGCAGGAACCCCTGCAGACCTCTCCCAATACGATCGTACTACTAGGGTGTACTCACCTCTGCCCATCTGAAATCTCTCCTATCCCATGCAGTCTACATGTCATATGCGGTGCAATAAATGAATGAGTGGATCCAGGATCTAACAATGCATATGCCTCAAAGCCAGAAATCAGAAGCATACCCGCAACAACGTCTGGGGAATCCTGAGCCTCCTACTGAGTCATGGCATAGACTCTAGCCTGGGATTGATGTCGGCTACTCAGTCCCTCAGTCCTCCATATGGACCCCTCAGCTCGGCCTCGGCCTCGACCTCGGCCCCTAATTCCCGATCCACCTCCACGGCTCTGCTGCACCATGGTATTGCTACCAGATCTACCAGTCATAGTGGACTGGGCTCCCAGGGTCTCGGGGCAATTCTTAACTAGATGGTCCATCGAGTCGCATCTCGAGGCGAGCTCAGTCGATAGCGACCTCCCACTATGTCTCCTCTCCACAATGCTAACAGTGGAGAATGCCTGATCCTCTGCCGACCACTACTGAGGACCGGTTTGTAAATCTGCCTCTCTAACAAATCCAGTGTCAGCTCCTCAGTGGCGGACCTAAAGACTGCTTTCGGCTTACTAAACCCTCTGCTAAATCTTGCCAGCTATCACTCAGACCTCTTGCCCTGAAACTGACCAAACTCAGCTGACTCTGTCTCAAAAGTTGCTCAATCCTTGACCCGGCTCTCGGCTCGATGAAGGTGCTCATATTAGGCCGGGCTAACACAGTGCGGATCTCAGTTAAGCCCTCCCTCGAATCTCAGCACCTATCAGCCTCGATAGCAATCAGAAATGCCGCATACCCCATCAACAATTGAACCACCTCGTTACTTTATCTGCCAGTACCTGTCTCAAGCTCGGGAACTCTGCATCTTCATCTCTAAATACACTTTAGGCATGTAATTGTCCTAGAGGCTCTGAAAAATCATCTATGATGCAGAATCTGAAGTGCAGTGTAGTGCGCTTGAGCCAGTCTTCCACTGTGGTAGCTTGGACCTGAGCCGAGCTGCATAATCAAGCAGCTCCTCGAAATCATGATCCATCGATCGAGGACTCTCAGGTCCTCTCCAACCATCCTAAGCCTCGGCAGTGCATGCATAAAAATCAAGGATCCCCTTGCAGCGATCGGTCATACCTCCTCTCCCGTCTCCACGGGAACTCAGTAAGCGACTCCTCAAAATGAGGCATAGAAGACTCCTACTAGCTCCCAGCTGATCTATATCATTTGGTGATCAACGATCTCAAAGCGGATGACCTATATCAAACAAAAATTTTGGTCAATTTCTACTTTTCTCACTGAAATTCAAACCTAAAGTACACTATACCCAAAGATGCCAAACCATGCTCGATACCACCTAAATATGGCGCCCTTTATCATGAGAATGCAGCGGGAGCAGCCCAGTGGTGGGTGATTCGACACATATCCCACAATAAGGGTGCCTTACTTACGATCATTTCTATAATCCACATGGCATCAATACAATAAAATCCACAATAAGAAAATCTTTGAATTTTACAAACCAAAATGCCTTTCTCATTTCATAATATCAATGGAAATATAAGGCAAATCTATCGGTTCCTACCATCTAAATGCAATATTCCAAAAGGAAGCGATACAAAAGTCTATACTATGCCATCCTCAAAATCAATCCCGGTGACCGACACATGTGCCATCGCTTCTCTTGCAAGCGCTCACAGGCGGGAAAAGTATAATTCTGGAGCTAGGGCCTAGACTATCGGTCTAAAAATAAATGCAATTTTGGGTGAGTTTGACGAACTTTGATGAAAACCATCATCGATGGTTCACTCAATTCATGCATTACATAAATCGCGTCTGACACAACATAGTAACAATTAAAATATCATATAAATTCACATTTCCTCATGCCATCCACGATTTTCATTAATTATCACGAATCGGTTAACACACTTATATTAAATGCATATGTGACTCTTTTCGGTTCATTTCGATGTTGTATTTGGCGCTTATTGATGACGGTGTTGATGGGCGGCGTCTAGGAGTGGAGAAAGCCCTCATGCAGGATACACTAACTCCCCTCGAGCTCGAGCTTCGGTTGATCTGATGTTCACTTAAAGCTCTTTTCGATAAAAGTAGCGACTCGAGATCACAATGTTCATTATCATTCATACATTTATGGATGAAATGCATAATACTGAATGATTTCAGATCCTACGACTATAAATCCCATTTAATACAATTTCCATAGTCATATATCAGTCAATTTCCATTTATCCAAAAGCATGCATTTCGATCCTAATCATTCACGTATTCATACAATTCACATTGCTGTCGATTCACGTAGAGCATATAACAATCAAAATTGAGGAACCAATTAGGTTACTCTTTGTAACTTCGAACTTACTGCTTGGAAGTCCCAAAAATATCCGTGGAATGACGATCCACGGTGCCTCTATAACAGTTAAATAATTTCTCATTCTTAGATGCTCGATTAAAACAATTCAATGATGCGTGTCTTAATTAAAAGATGTGCGATGCATGTTCATGATTTTAAGGCTATAACCCAATTCCGCCATCTCTTGCCTCATAACCAAAATTCACCACTCACTAGATCAATAGTACCCATTGATTTCATAAATCTCAATTTAATCTCTAATTATCATAAAACTATCCTTAGGTTGCAATGAGGAAACTAAAATCAACATTCTTTCTATGATTGAAGTTGTCTGCTAAATAAAATTCTGACTTTCATTCATTTCCTCAATGGTAGACCTCTTTCTCTAGTTCATGAATTAAGAATCACCACAATGAGGTCTATACCATAAGTTATTCCCGTAAATTGAACCACGTCAATCAGAATTTTCTGGTTGTTAGTACTCCTTTAGGGGTAAGGTGGTGATTAGTATGATCTATAAAATTGTGAGCTCGATGTCGTGAGTGCTAGGCGGTAGTAGATCTACTACCTCTAGACCTTCGAGGTTGGATGTCATTTGGGGATGGATGTCATGGAGAAGTATAAAGTGAAGCTAGATTGTAGTTTGAAAGAAGTAGAGTTTGATCTGGGCAATGATCAGAAAGTGGTTTTCAAGGGGGACAGGAAGCTGCCAGTGCTGAGGATCATTTCGGCTATGTTAGCTGACAATATGATGAGCCAAGGGTGTGAGGCCTTTTTGGCGCATGTAGTGGATTCAGAAGTGAATGTGGGCAGATTAGAAGATTATCAGGTTGTGAGGAGTTTCTGATGTATTCGGAAGAATTACGGGGTTGCTTGCGGTGGTGAGGGAAATTGAGTTGAAATTGAATTGATTCCGAAGCGCCAATCTCCATACCACCTTATAGAATGGCTCCAGTTGAATTGAGAGAACTCGAGGAGCAATTGCGAGAATTGTTGGAGAAAGCGGTTCATCGGTAGAGTTCTTCACCTGGGGAGCTCGGTCTGTTTGTTAAGAAGAAGGATGGAGCGTGGAGGATGTGCATAGACTATAGAAGGCAACAAGATGACGATTCAGAACAAGTATCCGTTGCCACGGATAGATGATTTATTTGATCAGCTACTGAGGGCAAGGTCTTTTGAATTGACTTAAGATCGGGATATCATCGACTCCGAATCGAAGTCGTAAGTAAGACAACTTCGGGACCGTTTCAGGGCCTTTATGAATTTAGGGTCATGCCCTTGGATTGACCAATGGCGGTACCTTCATGGATCGATGAATAGGGTGTTTAATGAATTCTTAGATCGGTTTGTCATTGTGTTCATTGATGACATTACGAGTACATTCTAAGGATGAAGGAGGCATGAGCGGCATCTCGAGGATTGTATTGCGAGATTGAGAGGCGGGAGCTGTATGCCAAATTCGATGAAGTGTGAGTTTTGGCTGCGTGAAGTAGTTTTCCTTGGACATGTGATTTCCAGCAAAGGGATTCATGTTGATCAGGAAAGTAGAAGGCTGTGGTGAATTAGCAAAGCCTAAGGCGATGAAAGAGGTAAGAAGCTTCTGAGGCTTGGCGAGGTTATTATAGGAGATTTGTATAAGGATTTTCAATGATAGCTTTATGACTAAACTGATTAAGAAAGAATCAGCGGTTCATATGGGTGAGGAATGTCGGAAGAGCTTTGAGGAGCTCGAACAGTTGACAAGTGCTCCGTATTGGTTTTGCCTGATGGAGACCGAGGGTATCTGATGTCTGATGATGTTTGAGGAAGGGTTTAGGATGTGTCTTGTCTGAGAATGACAAAGTGATAGCTTATGCTTCTGACGTTGAAGCCATATGAGTTGAATTATCCGACTCATGACTTGGAGTTAGCAGTGGTAATTTTGCCCTAAAGATTTGGAACCTACTTGTATGGGGTTGAACAAGGTCTTCACACGACCACAAAGTCTTAAGTACATTATGAGTCGAAGAGTTGAACTTAAAGCGAGGCGATGGTTGGAGTTGCTCGAGGACTATGACGATGATAGAGTATCATCGAGGCAAAGGCGAATGTAGTGGCGAGATGCTTTGGCGGAAGTCATCCATAGCTTATGTGCAATCGGTTTAGTTGCCTCTGTTGGAGCAGATGGCCAAGTTGAAGAATCGAGTTTAAAGAAGAATAGAATCGGATGGTGTTATTGCTCGATTTAGAGTGAGACCTATCCTTAGGGAGAAGGTCGAGGAGTTGCGGAGGCGGGATCTGAAATTAAGTAAGTTGAGAGATGAAATTCAACATGGTAGCGGTCGAGAAGTGCAAGTAAGGGATGATGGGCTAATGGTAGTCGGAAGCAGGTTGTGTATTAGAATGATAATGCGATTAAGGATGAAATCATGGATGAGGCACACAATGCGCCTTATTCCATACACCAGACGACACCAGAATGTCTGAGATTTGAAGGAACATTTACGGTGGAAAGGCATGAAGAGGGCGTGGTGAATATGTGATGTGGCGAGGTCAAGGCTAAATACCGTTGAGGCATGCTAAGGCCATTGTCCATTCTGAATGGAAGTGGCAAAGGATCACGATGGATTTTACGATGGGTTTGCCTAGGACCGTCATGATGCCATTTGGGTTATAGTTGATCGGTTAACCATTTTTCTGTCAAGCAAGCAGATTCATTGCAAGTCTTAGCGAGAAGTATATTGATGAAGTGGTAAGGTTGCATGGAGTTCACTATAATATCAAGGATTCCACGATTCACATCATTTTGGGGAAGTCTGCGGGAGGCATTAGGAACTAGAGGAATTTGATCTGGCGTTTCATCCTCGAGCGGATGGTCGTCAGAAGGACAATCGAGAATCTAGAGGGATGCTTAGAGATGTGTCATGGACTTGAGAGGCATGGGATGATCATTTGCCGTTGGTGAATTTGCTTACAACAATTCGTACCATTCGAGCATCTGAGATGGCTCCTTATGAAGCCCTTTATGGCGAAGATCGAGGACTCCGATATGTTGGGATGAGGAAGGTGAGAGGAAGCTAGTGGGACGAGTTGGTCGGATGACGATTGAGAAAGTGGAGGTAATCAAACGGCGACTTAAGGCGCCCGAGGGCGGAATGAAAAGCTATCGATGCTAACGAGAAAGAAATGGAATATCGATGGGTGACAAGGTGTTCCTCGAGGCGTCTCCATGGAAGGAGTTATGAGATTGATGAAGGGAAGTTAAGCCCTCGGTATGTGGGTCCGTATGAAGTATTGGAGAGGATTAGGCCGTTGGCCTATAGGTTAACATTAAGTCAGAATTGTCGCATGATTCATGATGTGTTCCATGTCTCGATCTTTGAGGAGTCTGGATCGGATCCTTCTCATCATTCAGACCTCGAAGTTCAATGGCGATGATTTGAGTTATGAAGAAAGACACATGGCAATTTTGGATAGCAAGGATAAGATCCTCGGGAACAAGACAATCAAGCTAGTCGAGGTCACGTGGAGGAATCATGCAGATTGAAGAAGCGTGAGAACCTTTGGATGCAATGAAGGAGAAGTATCCACGCCTCTTGATGACTTCGAGGTAAGAATTTAGGGCGAGGAAATTTCTTAAGGGGAGAAATGTTAGCCCCAAAATTTTTTAGGATTAATCATGATTAGATTAAATTGATTAAGTTAGATTAGCATTAATTAAGGTGTCATAAATTAATATATGATAGCATTAATGAGTTAGGTGAAGAATTTATGAAGTTAGATATGTTAGTTGGACTTAGGTGAGTTAGGTGTAATTAATGTATTAATTGGGCTTTGGGTCTAAATGAAGTAAGAAAGAAGAGAGAATTTAATGCAATGGGCTTGAAGGAAAAGAGTTAGTGGGCTTAAGTAAGTAAGGAGGAGAAATGAAAAGAAAAAGAAGAAAGAAGAAGGAAGTAAGTTGGGCTTAGGCTTATTGGGCTTAAGTAATTTAGAAAGGAGTATATAAGGAAGGAGATAAGTGATTTTGTAGGAAAAGAAGATAGAAACGAAATTTGGAGGAGAGGAAAGAAGAAGTGTCGAAAGGGAGAAATTTGGAGGAGAGGAAAAAGAGTGTGAAGAAAAGTGAAAGGAGGGAGGAAAGGAGAAAGAAAAAATTGTTGAATGAATATAATGAAAGGCATGAGCGATGTATGAAAAGATGATTTCAAAGAAACAATGAATTGGATAAAACAGTCAATTTCCTTGTATGATTCATGATTGCTATGTTATGTGGGTAAGAAGTATTGTCTATAATGAAGCATCACGTGCGTTGACCATGAAGCCTTCAAGAAGCATCACATTTGCTTGGATTGTGGCATAGGATGATCCAACATTTTGGACTCTAAAGATTTGCCCATATAGACTCATGAAATGAGACTATATGGTTGCCGAAATAAGGACTTACAGAGCCATTTGATGTGTTTCATATGTGATTACATGAAAATGCAAGAATGATGAATGTTTGAATTGTGAGAAATTATGTTTGAGTATTGATGAACATTGCATGATGCATGTATTATGATTGTATTGAAAGATTGCTAAAAGTATGAATAACTAATAGGACTGCTTGATATATAAATATAAATGTGTTACCACAGGAGGCTCACCTAAAAATTCTCGAGAAATGGCGGGATCAGGAAGCAAGCTTAAAGGCATTTACTCAAGATTTTCTTTTGATTTTGTATTTGAAATGATTTTGTAAAACAATGCTTTAGTTGCATTTGAGAAGATATTGTATATTTTGAAACTTCATTGTAATTGGGCTTGAAATGCCTTTAAAGCATTATATGAATATGACATGATTTGATGAAGATGGAATGAATGAATTATGAAAGCAAAAATGTTGAGTTTTAATGTATTTTGAGAAATCCATGTATGTTTAAGACAATTGAATCATTGTTATAGTTTGGATATGATAGATGATTAAGATTGTGGCTGTTGCTTGAATGGTGTTTGAAGATACCTTAGGGTTTAATCATGTTATATGAGGTTGTATGATGAGTTTTATGCGGTGGAAGTCTTAGAATTTAAAATTGGGTAGTTGCATTTTAGGGGATGACCTGTCAAATTTTCCTAAATTTGACATGCTTATCTCAATATTAGACCCTCTTGGTATGAATTAGATCAATGAGTCTTCATGAAGATTGTAGTAGGAGTTTAGAGTTTTCAAGGGTATATCGTTTGCTAAATTTGGAGTTAGTCAAAAGATATGATCCTTACTAGAAAACGAAGGAAGGAAGCGGAAGATAGAAATCGGAAGATAGAAAAGCGAAGGAAGGAAATCGGAAGATAGAAATCGAAGGAAGAAATCGAAGAAGATAAAAAGCGGAAGGAAGGAAATCGGAAGATAGAAAAGGAAGGAAGAAATCGAAGATAGAAAAGCGAAGGAAGGAAATCGGAAGATAAAAATCGGAAGAAGTCGGAAGATAAAAGCGGAAGGAAGGAAATCGGAAGATAGAAATCGGAAGGAAGAAATCGGAAGATAGAAAGCGGAAGATAGAAATCGAGAAGATAGAAAAGCGAAGGAAGAAATCGGAAGATAGAAAAGCGAAGGAAGGAAATCGGAAGATAGAAATCGGAAGGAAGAAATCGAGAAGATAAAAAGCGGAAGGAAGGAAATCGGAAGATAGAAATCGGAAGGAAGGAAATCGGAAGATAAAAAGCGAAGGAAAGAAAGCGGAAGATAGAAATCGAGAAGATAGAAAAGCGAAGGAAGGAAATCGGAAGATAGAAATCGGGAAGATAAAATCGGAAGGAAGGAAATCGGAAGATAGAAATCGGAAGGAAGGAAATCGAGAAGATAGAAATCAGAAGGAAGGAAATCAGAAGAAAGAAAAGCGAAGGAAGGAAGCGAAGATAGAAACGGATGATAGAAATCGGGCGATAGAAAACCGGATGATAGAAATCGGGGCGATAGAAAACCGGATGATAGAAATCGGACGATGGAAAAAATAGGGCGCTGCAGAATGTAGGAGATAGAATCAGCCTTTGTAGTCTTCATAAGCGTTGTAGATCTAGATGTCTACTTTCATATGGTGAAAGAAAGAAAACATTTGGAGCTATAGATTAAAAGTTATAGCAATCGCGCCAAAAGAGTTTCGATTCGATTTCGGAAGTGAGCATGGTCCGTTGTTTTTGGCATATTTCCTCATACGACCTCCAAATGAGGTGAGGCTTAAACCATTCGATTTATAAGACACATATCTTTCCTCCATAAAATCCGGTATCAATTGGAGTTAAATTGAGAAAGTTTGTTCTAAAACAAGTGAAAGGTCAGTTAAGAGGGCATGTTTGGTATGAACTCTCTTAGGTTTTTGATTGTATCTTGAGTATATGACTCGATTAAGGTGATTCTTGTTTCAGGAGAACTTGAGACATAAAGCTACAAATTATATGAATAAGTCAACCCATGATTTTAGTGTATACATGGTGTGTGCTTGCCACGAAGGTGGAGTTAAAATTAAGAATCTGCAAGATTATAATCGCAAGAGTTTTAGGACAACGAAAGTTGGGCTCAGCAGGTTCCGGCGTCTATGGTACTATAGTAAGAGTAAAGTGTCAAGTTTAAGGTCTCAGCAAAGCAAGTGTCTCGGGGATGGGCTCCACTCGGGCTCACATCCACAGGGCCGTCAGACTCCGGGATCGAGTCGACATGCTGGTATCGAGGCGAAAGCAGGGTTTAGGGTTTCTAGGAACCTTAGTGGGATGTCTAAGGGTCAAGTCAACATGCATTTTCCTACATGAATTATGTGAAGTATGTGCCTTTATTTTAAATGCATAACATGCAACATTGTTTTCAAATGAGTGAATTGAATTTGTTTTATGTGAACTAAAGATTTTCATGATTTTTTAAATTGAAGGAGTAATGCACGCCTCGAAGAGAACTCGAGGAGCTCAAACTCGTTGACTCTCGTGCGGAAATGCGGATGAGTCATATGTTCCATGAGATCGGGGACCATTCACATTTCCGATTCCGATGCACCAGTGTGCAACATGAGCCGCCTCCACCTCCTCCTCCTCGAAGTGAACCTATGGATCCCAGTTCTTCGGGCATTACTTGAGCTTTCACTTATGCTATGGGCCAAGGAAGGCAGACTCAAGTACCGGCCTCAGTGAGAAGAGCGGGCGTATGATAAGCTCAGAAAGTATGGGCGATTGACTTGTGGGACCACTAATCCAGGAAGGTGAAGCATGGTGAAGAGGACCGAGAGGTCTAAATCGGATGAAGTGTAATGATGATGAGAAGCTCGATTATGCGGTCGACTACTGCAGGGGATGCTTGCCTTGGTGGGAGTCGGTGCCCATGATCAGGAAGTACCTCCGATCTTGACATGGAGGAATTCTAGAGGCCTTTGAGGAAGTACTTCTCGATGGTCTACATGTAGGATAAGGCCAGAATTTTTGAATCTCGCTCGAGAGGGAGTTGAGTGTGGCGATCTGAATTGAAGTTCACTCGGTTATCACGATGTCATTAATATCGTGACAATGAAGAAGACAAATCTAGGAAATTTCGGTGGATTACACTAAGGATCCGAGAAAAGTGGTGATCCTGACTTAGTGATTACCGGTGGTGGTGGATCTTGCTCTTGAGCTAAAAATTTGAGAACATCCAAATTTGAAGTGGCTAAGAAGAGGAAGAGCAGGAGGCGTTCTCGAGAAAAGGCATGAGTGCTCCGGCTGCTAGGAGCATTAGAACTCGATATCTGTGAGTGGTGTGGGTAGCAGTGGCCCCACTAAGAGTAAGCGACCTAGGGCTACTACTGTCTGAGCTTCGGTCACGGTAAGTCCGGGATGGGCAGGTGAGAGAATCCCCGTGTGATCATTGTGGGAGATTCCACGAGAGAATGTCTGCTGAAGATAGGAGCATGTTTTGGTTTGTGGCCAAAGGGGCACCGAATCAAGATTGTCCCAGGCGGTCGAGGCGGGAAGGGTCTCAGTCTCGAGCCTCAAGAAGAAGACAGTGACATCTCGGCCGATCATGGTGTGGGCGATTCGAGAGCTGCAAGGAAGGCATATCCGGCGAGGAGACCTAGAGAAGGAGTCGGGCACCAGCTCGAGTCTTTGCCATGACCGGGGAAGAAGCTGCAGCCACTCAGGAAGTAGTGGCCAGGTATGGCTATGCTATTCGACTCTCTGTTTATGTGTTGATTGATCTGGCTCCACCCATTCATTTGTATCTGCAAGTATGAATATGCATGTTGTGTGTCACGAGGTTATGGACAATTTTCTGGTTGTTAGTACTCCTTTAGGGAGTAAGGTGGTGATTAGTATGGTCTATAAAATTGTGAGCTCGATGTCAGCGGTGCTAGGCTGGTAGTAGATCTACTACCTCTAGACCTTGAGGTTGGATGTCATTTGGGGATGGATGTCATGGAAGTATAAGTGAAGCTAGATTGTAGTTTGAAAGAAGTAGAGTTTGATCTGGCAATGATCGAGAAAGTGGTTTTCAAGGGGACGAGAAGGCTGCCGGTGTCGAGGATCATTTCGGTATGTTGGTGACAATATGATGAGCCAAGGTGTGAGGCCTTTTGGCGCATGTAGTGGATTCGAGTGAATGTGGTGATTAGAAGATTGCTCGGGTTGTGAGGGTTTCTGATGTATTCGGAAGAATTACGGGGTTGCTTGCGGTGAGGAAATTAAGTTGAAATTGACTTGATTCCGAAACAGCGCCAATCTCCATACCACCTTATAGAATGGCTCCAGTTGAATTGAGAGAACTCGAGGACAATTGCGAGGAATTGTTGGAGAAAGCGGTTCATCGGGCCGAGTTCTTCACCTTGGGGAGCTTCGGTCTGTTTGTTAAGAAAGAAGGATGGAGCGTGGAGGATGTGCATAGACTATAGAAGGCAACAAGATGGCGATTGAGCAAGTATCCGTTACCGCGGATAGATGATTTATTTGATCATTACGAGGGCGAGGTCTTTTAGAAGATTGACTTAAGATCGGGATATCATCAACTCGAATCGAGAGTCGATGTAAGTAAGACGACTTCGGGACCGATTCACGGGCACTATGAATTTAGGGTCATGCCCTTGGATTGACCAATGGCCCATTGCCTTTATGGATCGATGAATAGGGTGTTTAATGAATTCTTAGATCAGTTTGTCATTGTGTTCATTGATGACATTCTGGTCATTCTAAGGATGAAGGAGAGCATGAAACGGCATCTCGGGATTGTATTGCGAGATTGAGAGGCGGAGGCTGTATGCCAAATTGATGAAGTGTGAGTTTTGGCTGCGTGAAGTAGTTTTCCTTGGACATGTGATTTCCGGCAAAGGTTCATGTTGATCAGGAAAGTAGAAGGCTATGGTGAATTGGCAAGAGCCTAAGGCGATGAAAGAGGTAAGAAGCTTCCTAGGCTTGGCGAGGTTATTATAGGAGATTTGTAGAAGGATTTTCAATGATAGCGCCTTATGACTAAAGCTGTTAAGAAAGAATCAGTGGTTCATATGGGTGAGGAATGTCGGAAGAGCTTTGAGGCTCAAGAGCAGTTGACAAGTGCTCCGATGTTGGTTTTGCCAATGGAGACCGAGGGTATCTGATTGTCTGATGATGCTTGAGGAAGGGTTTAGGATGTGTCTTGATGCGAGAATGACAAAGTGATAGCTTATGCTTCTGACAGTTGAAACCATATGAGTTGAATTATCAGACTCATGACTTGGAGTTAAGCGGTAATTTTGCCTAAAGATTTGGAACCTTACTTGTATGGGATTCGAACAAGGGTCTTCACGGACCTGAAAGTCTTAAGTACATTATGAGTCGAAAGAGTTGAACATAAAGCGAGGCGATGGTTGGAGTTGCTCGAGGACTATGACACGATGATAGAGTATCATCCGAGCAAGGCGAATGTAGTGGCGGATGCTTTGAGCGGAAGTCATCCATAGCTTATATCTGATCGGTTTACTTGCCTCTGTTGGAGCAGATGGCCAAGTTGAAGATCGGTTTAAGCGAGAATGAATCGGATGGTGTTATTGCTCGATTCAGTGAGACCTATCCTTAGGGAGAAGGTCGAGGAGTTGCGAGGAGTAGGATCTGAAATTAAGTAAGTTGAGAGATGAAATTCAACATGGTAGCGGTCGAAGTGCAAGTAAGGGATGATGGGCTAATGGTAGTCGGAAGCAGGTTGTGTATTCAGAATGATAAGCGATTAAGGATGAAATCATGGATGAGGCACACAATGCGCCTTATTCCATGCACCGAGCAACACCGAATGTCTGAGATTTGAAGGAACATTTACGGTGGAAAGGCATGAAGAGGGCGTGGCTGAATATGTGAGCGGATGTCTAGTGTGTCGGAGGTCAAGGTGAACACCGGCACCTTCGAGCATGCTAAGGCCATTGTCCATTCTGAATGGAAGTGGCAAAGGATCACGATGGATTTTCGATGGGTTTGCCTAGGACCCGTGAAGCATGATGCCATTTGGGTTATAGTTGATCGGTTAACCAAGTCAGCCCATTTTCTGGAAGTCAAGCAAGCAGTTCATTGCAAGTCTTAGCAGGAAGTATATTGATGAAGTGGTAAGGTTGCATGGAGTTCGGTTCTATAATATCAAGCGGGGATCCACGATTCACATCAAGATTTTGGGAAGTCTGCGGGAGGCATTAGGAACTAGGCTGAATTTCGATCTGGCGTTTCATCCTCGGACGGATGGTCGGTCTGAGAGGACAATCCGAGAATCTAGAGGGATGCTTAGAGCATGTGTCATGGACTTGAGAGGGCATGGGATGATCATTTGCGTTGGTGAATTTGCTTACAACAATTCGTACCATTCGAGCATCTGAGATGGCTCCTTATGAAGCCCTTTATGGCGAAGATGCGAGGACTCCGATATGTTGGGATGAGGAAGGTGAGAGGAAGCTAGTGGGACGAGTTGGTCGGATGACGATTGAGAAAGTGGAGGTAATCAAACAGCGACTTAAGGCCGCCCGGGACGAGAATGAAAAGCTATCTGGATGCTAACGAGAAAAGAAATGGAATATCGATGGGTGACAAGGTGTTCCTCAAGGCGTCTCCATGGAAGGGAGTTATGAGATTGATGAAGGGGAAGTTAAGCCCTCGGTATGTGGGTTCGTATGAAGTATTGGAGAGGATTAGGCCGTTGGCCTATAGGTTAACATTAAGTCGAAATGTCGCATGATTCATGATGTGTTCCATGTCTCGATCTTTGAGGAGAGTCAGATCAGATCCTTCTCACATCATTTAGACCTCGAAGTTCAAGCTGGCGATGATTTGAGTTATGAAGAAAGACACATGGCAATTACGGATATGAGGATAAGATCCTCGAGAACAAGACAATCAAGCTAGTCGAGGTCTGTGGAGGAATCATGCGATTGAAGAAGCGTGAGATCCTTTGGATGCAATGAAGGAAAGTATCCACACCTCTTGATGACTCGGTAAGAATTTGAGGGCGAAATTTCTTAAGGGGAGAAATGTTAGCCCCAAAATTTTTTTAGGATTAATCATGATTAGATTAAATTGATTAAGTTAGATTAGCATTAATTAAGGTGTCATAAATTAATATATGATAGCATTAATGAGTTAGGTGAAGAATTTATGAAGTTAGATATGTTAGTTGGACTTAGGTGAGTTAGGTGTAATTAATGTATTAATTGGGCTTTGGGTCCAAATGAAGTAAGAAAGAAGAGAGGAATTTAATGCAATGGGCTTGAAGGAAAAGAGTTAGTGGGCTTAAGTAAGTAAGGAGGAGAAATGAAAAAAGAAAAAGAAGAAAGAAGAAGGAAGTAAGTTGGGCTTAGGCTTATTGGGCTTAAGTAATTTAGAAAGGAGTATATAAGGAAGGAGATAAGTGATTTTGTAGGAAAAGAAGATAGAAAGCGAAATTTGGAGGAGAGGAAAGAAGAGTGTAAGTGAAAGGAGGAGGAAAGGAGAAAGAAGAAACTTGTTGAATGAATATAATGAAAGGCATGAGCGATGTATGAAAAGATGATTTCAAAGAAACAATGAATTGGATAAAACAGTCAATTTCCTTGTATGATTCATGATTGCTATGTTATGTGGGTAAGGTATTGTCTAAGAAGCATCACGTGCGTTGACCATGAAACCTTCATGGCTGCCGGTGTGGCATAGGATGATCCAACATTTTGGACTCTAAAGATTTGCCCATATAGACTCGTGAAATGAGACTATATGGTTGCCAAAAATAAGGACTTACAGGCCATTTGATGTGTTTCATATGTGATTACATGAAAATGCAAGAATGATGAATGTTTGAATTGTGAGAAATTATGTTTGAGTATTGATGAACATTGCATGATGCATGTATTATGATTGTATTGAAAGATTGCTAAAAGTATGAATAACTAATAGGACTGCTTGATATATAAATATAAATGTATTACCCAGATAAAGCTCACCTAAAAAATTCTCGAGAAATGGCAGGATCCAGGAAGCAAGCTTAAAGGCATTTACTCAAGATTTTCTTTTGATTTTGTATTTGAAATGATTTTGTAAAACAATGCTTTAGTTGCATTTGAGAAGATATTGTATATTTTGAAACTTCATTGTAATTGGGCTTGAAATGCCCACTAAAGCATTGTATGAATATGACATGATTTGATGAAGATGGAATGAATGAATTATGAAAGCAAAAATGTTCAGTTTTAATGTATTTTGAGAAATCCATGTATGTTTAAGACAATTGAATCATTGTTATAGTTTGGATATGATAGATGATTAAGAGTGTGGTATTTGCTTGAATGGTGTTTGAAGATACCTTAGGGTTTAATCATGTTATATGAGGTTGTATGATGAGTTTTATGCGGTGGAAGTCTTAGAATTGAAAATTGGGTAGTTGCATTTTAAGGGGATGACCTGTCAAATTTTCCTAAATTTGGCAGTACTTATCTCGATATTAGACCCTCTTGGTATGAATTAGATCAATGAGTCTTCATGAAGATTGTAGTAGGAGTTTAGAATTTTCCAAGGGTATATCGTTTGCTAAATTTGGAGTTGGTCAAAAGATATGATCCTTACTAGAAGCGAAGGAAGGAAGCGGAAGATAGAAATCGAAGATAGAAAAGCGAAGGAAGAAATCGGAAGATAGAAAAGCGAAGGAAGGAAATCGGAAGATAGAAATCGGAAGGAAGAAATCGGAAGATAAAAAGCGAAGGAAGGAAATCGGAAGATAGAAAGCGAGAAGGAGGAAATCGGAAGATAGAAAAGGAAGGAAGGAAATCGGAAGATAGAAATCGAAGGAAGAAATCGGAAGATAAAAAGCGAAGGAAGGAAATCGGAAGATAGAAAGCGAAGGAAGGAAATCGGAAGATAGAAAAGCGAAGGAAGGAAATCGGAAGATAGAAATCGAAGGAAGGAAATCGAAGATAAAAGCGGAAGGAAGGAAATCGGAAGATAGAAATCAGAAGGAAGGAAATCGGAAGATAGAAATCGGAAGGAAGGAAATCGAGAAGATAGAAAAGCGAAGATAGAAATCGAGAAGATAAAAGCGAAGGAAGGAAATCGGAAGATAGAAAAGCGAAGGAAGGAAATCGGAAGATAGAAATCAAAAGGAAGGAAATCGGAAGATAAAAAGCGAAGGAAGAAATCGGAAGATAGAAATCGAAGGAAGGAAATCGGAAGATAGAAAAGCGGAAGGAAAGAAAGCGGAAGATAGAAATCGAGAAGATAGAAAAGCGAAGAAGGAAATCGGAAGATAGAAATCGGAAGGAAGGAAATCAAAAGATAAAAATCGGAAGGAAGGAAATCGGAAGATAGAAATCGGAAGGAAGGAAATCAGAAGATAGAAATCAGAAGGAAGGAAATCATAAGATAGAAAAGAAGAAGGAAGGAAGCGAAGATAGAAACGGATGATAGAAATCGACGATAGAAAACCGGATGATAGAAATCGAGGCGATAGAAAACGGATGATAGAAATCGGGCGATGGAAAAAATAGGACACTGCAGAATGTAGGAGATAGAATCAGCCTTTGTAGTCTTCATAAGCGTTGTAGATCTAGATGTCTACTTTCATATGGTGAAAGAAAGAAAACATTTGGAGCTATAGATTAAAAGTTATAGCAATCGCGCCAAAAGAGTTTCGATTCGATTTGAGTGAGCATGGTCCGTTGTTTTTGCATATTTCCTCATACGACCTCCAAATGAGGTGAGGCTTAAACCATTCGATTTATAAGACACATATCTTTCCTCCATAAAATCCAGTATCAATTGGAGTTAAATTGAGAAAGTTTGTTCTAAAACAAGTGAAAGGTCAGTTAAGAGGGCATGTTTCGGGTATGAACTCTCTTAGGTTTTTGGATTGTATCTTGAGTATATGACTCCGATTAAGGTGATTCTTGTTTCAGGGAGAACTTGAGACATAAAGCTACAAATTATATGAATAAGTCAACCCATGATTTTAGTGTATACATGGTGTGTGCTTGCCACGAAGGTGGAGTTAAAATTAAGAATCCTGCAAGATTATAATCGCAAGGTTTTAGGACAACGAAAGTTGGGCTCCGAAAACGGGTTCCGACGTCTATGGTACTATAGTAAGAGTAAGAGTGTCAAGTTTAAGGTCTCAGCAAAGCAAGTGTCTCGGGGATGGGCTCCACTCGGGCTCACATCCTGGGACCGTCGGGCTCCCGGGATCGAGGTCTGACATCTGTGGTATCAGAGCGAAACCGGGTTTAGGGTTTCCTAGGAACCTTAGTGGGATGTCTAAGGGTCAAGTCAACATGCATTTTCCTACATGAATTATGTGAAGTATGTGCACTGTTTTAAATGCATAACATGCAACATTGTTTTCAAATGAGTGAATTGAATTTGTTTTATGTGAACTAAAGATTTTCACTGATTTTTTTTAAATTGAAGGAGTAATGCCGCCTCGAAAGAGAACTCGAGGAGCTCAAACTCCCCACTCTCGTAGCGGAAATGCGGATGAGTCATATGTTCCATGAGATCTGGGGACCATTCCTGTTTCGATTCCGATGCACCAGTGTGCAACATGAGCCGCCTCACCTCCTCCTCCTCAAGTGAACCTATGGATCCCAGTTCTTCCAGCATTCGCCCAGGCTTTCACTTATGCTATGGGCCAAGGAAGACAGACTCAAGTACCAGCCCCAGTGAGAGAAAGCGGGCGTATGATAAGCTCAAAGTATGGGCGATTGACTTCAGGGACCACTAATCCAGGAAGGTGAAGCATGGTGAAGAGGACCGAGAGGTCTAAATCGAGATGAAGTGTAATGATGATGAGAAGCTCGATTATGCGAGTCGACTACTGCGCAGGGATGCCTTGCCTTTGGTGGGAATCGGTGCCATGATCGGGAAGTACCTCCAGTCTTGACATGGAGGGAATTCTAGAGGCCTTTGGAGGAAGTACTTCTCGATGGTCTACATGTAGGATAAGGCCAGGAATTTTGAATCTCGCTCGGAGGGAGTTGAGTGTGGCGAGTCTGAATTGAAGTTCACTCGGTTATCACGATGTCAGCCAATATCGTGACAATGAAGAAGACAAATCTAGGAAATTTCAGGTGGATTACACCTAAGGATCCAGAAAAGTGGTGATCCTGACTTAGTGATTACCGGTGGTTTGGTGGATCTTGCTCTTGACTAAAAATTTGAGAACATCCAAGACTGAAGTGGCTAAGAAGAGGAAGAACAGAGAGCGGTTCTCGGAAAAGGCATGAGTGCTCCAAAGACTGCTTAGGAGCATTAGAACTCGATATCTGTGAGTGGTGTGGGTAGCAGTGGCCCACTAAGAGTAAGCGACCTAGGGCTACTACGGTCAAGCTTCAGTCACAGGTAAGTCCAGGATGGACAGTAGAGGAATCCCGTGTGATCATGGGAGATTCCTGAGAATGTCTGCTGAAGATAGGAGCATGTTTTGTTGTGGCCAAAGGGGCACCAATCAAGGATTGTCCCAGGCGGTCAGGCGGGAAGGTCTCGGTCTCGGGCCTCAAGAAGAAGCGAAGCAGTGACATCTCAGCAATCACATGGTGTGGGCGATTCGAGGAGCTGCAAGGAAGGCATATCCGGCGGGGAGACCTAGAGGGCAGTCGGGGCACCAGCTCGAGTCTTTGCCATGACGGGGAAGAAGCTGCGGCCACTCCGGAGTAGTGGCGGGTATGGCTATGCTATTCGACTCTCTGTTTATGTGTTGATTGATCTGGCTCCACCCATTCATTTGTGTCTGCAAGTATGAATATGCATGTTGTGTGTCTGAGGTTATGGACAATTTTCTGGTTGTTAGTACTCCTTTAGGGAGTAAGGTGGTGATTAGTATGGTCTATAAAATTGTGAGCTCGATGTCGACGGTGCTAGGTGGTAGTAGATCTACTACCTCTAGACCTTCAAGGTTGGATGTCATTTTGGGGATGGATGTCATGGAGAGTATAAAGCGAAGCTAGATTGTAGTTGAAAGAAGTAGAGTTTGATCTAGGCAATGATCGAAAAGTGGTTTTCAAGGGGGACGGGGAAGGCTGCCGGTGTCGAGGATCATTTCGGCTATGTTAGTGACAATATGATGAGCCAGGTGTGAGGCCTTTTGGGCATGTAGTGGATTCGAAGTGAATGTGGTAGATTAGAAGATTATCGGGTTGTGAGGAGTTTCTGATGTATTCCCGGAAGAATTACGGGGTTGCCGCGGTGAGGAAATTAAGTTGAAATTGACTTGATTCCGAAACAGCGCCAATCTCCATACCACCTTATAGAATGGCTCCAGTTGAATTGAGAGAACTCGAGGAGCAATTGCGAGGAATTGTTGGAGAAAGCAGTTCATCGGGCCGAGTTCTTCACCTTGGGAGCTTCGGTCTGTTTGTTAAGAAGAAGGATGGAGCGTGGAGGATGTGCATAGACTATAGAAGGCAACAAGATGGCGATTGAAACAAGTATCCGTTGCCACGGATAGATGATTTATTTGATCACCATCTGAGGCAAGGGTCTTTTGAAGATTGACTTAAGATCGGGATATCATCGACTCCAATCGAGTCGATGTAAGTAAGACGACTTCGGGACCGTTCACAGGCACTATGAATTTAGGTCATGCCCTTGGATTGACCAATGGCCCAAATTGCCTTTATGGATCGATGAATAGGGTGTTTAATGAATTCTTAGATCGGTTTGTCATTGTGTTCATTGATGACATTCTGAATATTCTAAGGATGAAGGAGGCATGAACGACATCTCGAGTTGTATTGCGAGAGATTGAGAGAGCGGGGAGTGTATGCCAAATTCGATGAAGTGTGAGTTTTGGCTGCGTGAAGTAGTTTTCCTTGGACATGTGATTTCCGGCAAAGGTTCATGTTGATCAGGAAAGTAGAAGCTATGGTGAATTGGCAAGAGCCTAAGGCGGTGAAAGAGGTAAGAAGCTTCCTAGGCTTGGCGAGTTATTATAGGAGATTTGTAGAAGGATTTTCAATGATAGGCGCCCTATGACTAAGCTGTTAAGAAAGAATCAGTGGTTCATATGGGTGAGGAATGTCGGAAGAGCTTTGAGGAGCTCAAGAGCAGTTGACAAGTGCTCCAGTGTTGGTTTTGCCCAATGGAGACCGAGGTATCTGATTATGCAGTGATGCTTGAGGAAGGGTTTAGGATGTGTCTTGATCTGAGAATGACAAAGTGATAGCTTATGCTTCCACGACAGTTGAAACCATATGAGTTGAATTATCAGACTCATGACTTGGAGTTAGCGGTAATTTTGCCCTAAAGATTTGGAACACTACTTGTATGGGATTGGACAAGGTCTTCACGGACCACAAAAGTCTTAAGTACATTATGAGTCAGAAAGAGTTGAACATAAGGCAGAGGCGATGGTTGGAGTTGCTCAAGGACTATGACCTGATGATAGAGTATCATCCAGGCAAGGCGAATGTAGTGGCAGATGCTTTGAGCAGGAAGTCATCCATAGCTTATATGCAATCGGTTTACTTGCCTCTGTTGGAGCAGATGGCCAAGTTGAAGATCGGTTTAAGCGAATGAATCGGATGGTGTTATTGCTCGATTGAGTGAGACCTATCCTTAGGGAGAAGGTCGAGGAGTTGCGAGGAGTAGGATCTGAAATTAAGTAAGTTGAGAGATGAAATTCAACATGGTAGCGATCGAAGTGCAAGTAAGGGATGATGGGCTAATGGTAGTGAAAGCAGGTTGTGTATTCGAATGATAAGCGATTAAGGATGAAATCATGGATGAGGCACACAATGCATTATTCCATGCACCCGAGCGACACCAGAATGTCTGAGATTTGAAGGAACATTTACGGTGGAAAGGCATGAAGAGGGCGTGGCTGAATATGTGAGCGGATGTCTAGTGTGTCGGCAGTCAAGGTGAACACCGGCACCTTCAGGCATGCTAAGGCCATTGTCCATTCTGAATGGAAGTGGCAAAGGATCACGATGGATTTTCGATGGGTTTGCCTAGGACCCGTGAAGCATGATGCCATTTGGGTTATAGTTGATCGGTTAACCAAGTCAGCCCATTTTACGGAAGTCAAGCAAGCAGATTCATTGCAAGTCTTAGCGAAGTATATTGATGAAGTGGTAAGGTTGCATGGGTTCGGATTCTATAATATCAAGCGAGGATCCACGATTCACATCAAGATTTTGGGAAGTCTGCGGGAGGCATTAGGAACTAGGCTGAATTTGATCTGGCGTTTCATCCTCAGACGGATGGTCGATCGAGAGGACAATCCAGAATCTAGAGGGATGCTTAGAGCATGTGTCATGGACTTGAGAGGAGCATGGGATGATCATTTGCCGTTGGTCGAATTGCTTACAATAATTATACCATTCGAGCATCTGAGATGGCTCCTTATGAAGCCCTTTATGGCGAAGATGCAGGACTCCGATATGTTGGGATGAGGAAGGTGAGAGGAAGCTAGTGGGACGAGTTGGTCGGATGACGATTGAGAAAGTGGAGGTAATCAAACAACGACTTAAGGCCGCCCAGAGACGAATGAAAAGCTATGCCGATGCTAACGAAAAGAAATGGAATATCACGATGGGTGACAAGGTGTTCTCAAGGCGTCTCCATGGAAGGGAGTTATGAGATTGATAAGAAGGGAAGTTAAGCCCTCGGTATGTGGGTCCAGTATGAAGTATTGGAGAGGATTAGGCCGTTGGCCTATAGGTTAACATTGCCGTCGAAATTATCGCATGATTCATGATGTGTTCCATGTCTCGATCTTTGAGGAGGTGCAGATCAGATCCTTCTCACATCATTTAGACCTCGAAGTTCAAGCGGCGATGATTTGAGTTATGAAGAAAGACACATGGCAATTCGGATAGCAAGGATAAGATCCTCGAGAACAAGACAATCAAGCTAGTCAAGGTCTGTGGAGGAATCATGCGATTGAAGAAATGACGTGAGATCCTTTGGATGCAATGAAGGAGAAGTATCCACACCTCTTGATGACTCGGTAAAATTTCGAGGGCAGAAATTTCTTAAGGGGAGAAATGTTAGCCCCAAAATTTTTTAGGATTAATCATGATTAGATTAAATTGATTAAGTTAGATTAGCATTAATTAAGGTGTCATAAATTAATATATGATAGCATTAATGAGTTAGGTGAAGAATTTATGAAGTTAGATATGTTAGTTGGACTTAGGTGAGTTAGGTGTAATTAATGTATTAATTGGGCTTTGGGTCCAAATGAAGTAAGAAAGAAGAGAGAATTTAATGCAATGGGCTTGAAGGAAAAGAGTTAGTGGGCTTAAGTAAGTAAGGAGGAGAAATGAAAAAGAAAAGAAGAAAGAAGAAGGAAGTAAGTTGGGCTTAGAAACTTATTGGGCTTAAGTAATTTAGAAAGGAGTATATAAGGAAGGAGATAAGTGATTTTGTAGGAAAAGAAGATAGAAACGAAATTTGGAGGAGAGGAAAGAAGAGTGTCGTGAAAGGAGGGAGGAAAGGAGAAAGAAGAAACTTGTTGAATGAATATAATGAAAGGCATGAGCGATGTATGAAAAGATGATTTCAAAGAAACAATGAATTGGATAAGAACAGTCCAATTTCCTTGTATGATTCATGATTGCTATGTTATGTGGGTAAGGTATTGTCTAAGAAGCATCACGTGCCGACGTTGACCATGAAGCCTTAATTTGCCGATTGTGGCATAGGATGATCAACATTTTGGACTCCTAAAGATTTGCCCATATAGACTCGTGAAATGAGACTATATGGTTGCCAA
Source organism: Erythroxylum novogranatense (assembly GCA_029891385.1). Classification (NCBI taxonomy): domain Eukaryota; kingdom Viridiplantae; phylum Streptophyta; class Magnoliopsida; order Malpighiales; family Erythroxylaceae; genus Erythroxylum; species Erythroxylum novogranatense. Next base: position 92,890,710 of record CM057228.1, read on the forward strand.
AAATAAGGACTTACCGAGCCATTTGATGTGTTTCATATGTGATTACATGAAAATGCAAGAATGATGAATGTTTGAATTGTGAGAAATTATGTTTGAGTATTGATGAACATTGCATGATGCATGTATTATGATTGTATTGAAAGATTGCTAAAAGTATGAATAACTAATAGGACTGCTTGATATATAAATATAAATGTATTACCCACGGAGCTAAAGCTCACCTAAAAAATTCTCCAGAAATGGCGGGATCAGGAGCAAGCTTAAAGGCATTTACTCAAGATTTTCTTTTGATTTTGTATTTGAAATGATTTTGTAAAACAATGCTTTAGTTGCATTTTGAGAAGATATTGTATATTTTGAAACTTCATTGTAATTGGGCTTGAAATGCCCACTAAAGCATTGTATGAATATGACATGATTTGATGAAGATGGAATGAATGAATTATGAAAGCAAAATGTTCGGTTTTAATGTATTTTGAGAAATCCATGTATGTTTAAGACAATTGAATCATTGTTATAGTTTGGATATGATAGATGATTAAGAGTGTGGCTGTTGCTTGAATGGTGTTTGAAGATACCTTAGGGTTTAATCATGTTATATGAGGTTGTATGATGAGTTTTATGCGGTGGAAGTCTTAGAATTGAAAATTGGGTAGTTGCATTTTAAGGGGATGACCTGTCAAATTTTCCTAAAATTTGACATGCTTACTCAATATTAGACCCTCTTGGTATGAATTAGATCGATGAGTCTTCATGAAGATTGTAGTAGGAGTTTAGAATTTTCCAAGGGTATATCGTTTGCTAAATTTGGAGTTAGTCAAAAGATATGATCCTTACTAGAAAAGCGAAGAAGAAGCGAAGATAGAAATCGGAAGATAGAAAAGCGAAGGAAGGAAATCGGAAGATAGAAAAGCGAAGGAAGGAAATCGGAAGATAGAAATCGGAAGGAAGGAAATCGGAAGATAAAAGCGAAGGAAGGAAATCGGAAGATAGAAAAGCGAAGGAAGGAAATCGAGAAGATAGAAAAGCGAAGGAAGGAAATCGGAAGATAGAAATCGGAAGGAAGGAAATCGGAAGATAAAAGCGAAGGAAGGAAATCGGAAGATAGAAAAGCGAAGGAAGGAAATCGGAAGATAGAAAAGCGAAGGAAGGAAATCGGAAGATAGAAATCGGAAGGAAGAAATCGAAGATAAAAGCGGAAGGAAGGAAATCGAAGATAGAAATCGAAGGAAGGAAATCGGAAGATAGAAATCGGAAGGAAGAAATCGAGAAGATAGAAAAGCGAAGATAGAAATCGAGATAGAAAGCGAAGGAAGGAAATCGGAAGATAGAAAAGCGAAGGAAGAAATCGGAAGATAGAAATCAAAAGGAAGGAAATCGAAGATAAAAAGCGGAAGGAAGGAAATCGGAAGATAGAAATCAGAAGGAAGGAAATCGGAAGATAGAAAAGCGAAAGGAAAGAAAGCGGAAGATAGAAATCGGAAGATAGAAAAGCGAAAGAAGAAATCGGAAGATAGAAATCGAAGGAAGGAAATCGGAAGATAAAAATCGGAAGGAAGGAAATCGGAAGATAGAAATCGAAGGAAGGAAATCAGAAGATAGAAATCAGAAGGAAGGAAATCATAAGATAGAAAAGAAGAAGGAAGGAAGCGAGAAGATAGAAACGGATGATAGAAATCGGGCGATAGAAAACGGATGATAGAAATCGAGGCGATAGAAAACCGATGATAGAAATCGGGCGATGGAAAAAATAGGGCGCTGCAGAATGTAGGAGATAGAATCAGCCTTTGTAGTCTTCATAAGCGTTGTAGATCTAGATGTCTACTTTCATATGGTGAAAGAAAGAAAACATTTGGAGCTATAGATTAAAAGTTATAGCAATCGCGCCAAAAGAGTTTCGATTCGATTTCGGAAGTGAGCATGGTCCGTTGTTTTTGGCATATTTCCCTCATACGACCTCCAAATGAGGTGAGGCTTAAACCATTCGATTTATAAGACACATATCTTTCACTCCATAAAATTCGGTATCAATTGGAGTTAAATTGAGAAAGTTTGTTCTAAAACAAGTGAAAGGTCAGTTAAGAGGGCATGTTTCGGGTATGAACTCTCTTAGGTTTTTGGATTGTATCTTGAGTATATGACTCCGATTAAGGTGATTCTTGTTTCAGGGAGAACTTGAGACATAAAGCTACAAATTATATGAATAAGTCAACCCATGATTTTAGTGTATACATGGTGTGTGCTTGCCACGAAGGTGGAGTTAAAATTAAGAATCCTGCAAGATTATAAGCGCAGGTTTTAGGACAACGAAAGTTGGGCTCAGCAGGTTCAAGCGTCTATGGTACTATAGTAAGAGTAAGAGTGTCAAGTTTAAGGTCTCAGCAAGGCAAGTGTCTCGGGATGGGCTCCACTGGGCTCACATCCGGGACGATCGAGGCTCCGGGATCGAGAGTGCGACGAGCGTCTTTGGCGAGAAGCGATAGCACATGGTCGGTCGGTGGGTTGGATTTTGAGGATGACTTAGGATAGATGCTTGTATCTGTTTCCTTTTTGGTTTTGTTCAGGGGACTGATAGACTTGTCTATTCTGTTATTGGATGACTGTATGTGATTGATATTATGATTTTAAAATTTAGTGGTTTCTGATATCGTGTTTTGTTATAGTTTTAAATTATTGCGATGCCATGTGGATTATTAAGGGAAATGTTCTGGTGGTGCACCTTTATCGGGGGATACGTATCGGAGCGACCTTCGGGTTTCTCGATGTGTACCCTACGGTGAGGGGGCGCTACATTAAGTGGTATCAGAGCGTGGTTTGGCATCTTTTGGGCTTAGTGTATCGTTAGGCTTGAATCACTGTAAGCATAGCAAAACTGATCGGAATTTCTTGTCTGTTTTAGGTCATCCGTTCTTGGAGATCGAGTTGAACAACCAGCTAACCTTGAATCGGTAGGAGCTAGTAGGGAATCTCCTATGCCTCGTTCAGAGGAGTTGCCTCCTCGAGTTCCTGTGAGACGGGAACGGAGATATGATCTCTAGCGTGGCGAGGCGATTGACTTCTATGATAGTCAGACCTGCGGTGGTGAGGATGGCTAGAGAGGCGAGAGAGTCCTCGATCGGATAGGCTGTGACCGGATGGCGTTTGATTCTGCGGTTTCTCTTCTGAGGGCTCTGCATGCTCGGTGGTGGAAGACTATTAAGGCGGTACCACCCGCCCACTGCAGCGACATGGGATGATTTTCAGAGGGTGTTCAAGGACAATTTCATGCCCAAGATTTATCTAGAGATGAAGTTCTGAGGAGTTCTTAGAGGTGAGGCAGGCGATTGGCCGTGGCCGACTATAGTCTTGTTTAAAGAGTTAGTGGTATATGCTTCTTCACTGGTGGCCACGAGGTGACAAATGTCGGCGTTTTGAGGCGGACTCAATCTGAGATCTGTACCTATTGGCTAGATCGATATGGGCGGTTTATTGAGTTGAGGGCTGCAGATGAGGATAGGCATTCTTGAGACAATACGTGGTGAGGCTAGGTCGAGGACCGGGATTAAGAGATTGATGACAACTAGGGCGATCTTAGCGAGAGGATATAGCAGCGCAGTAGGCCCTTGAGATCTGCGGAGGGCTAGGCAATTTGGTCATAAGCGAGAGGGTAGATTTATACAGGCTTAGTGGTGGCGGCGCTGCGAGTTTGAGGCGGTTGCTCCTTTATGTGAGCATTGTGGCAAGAGACATGGTGGAGAGTGTCGATGGCTATCTGGAGCTGCTTGAGGTGTGGTTTGATGGACCACCTAGTGAGGCTGCCAGAGACTTTGGGAGCCAGTCTGCTATGGTGGAAGATCGAGCGACAATACCCGGTCTGTGAGCCGTGGAGGTGGATCGGGATAGAGGCCGAGTCAGCGGAGGGTCCGCATGATGGTCGGAGGGACCAGCAGACAGCGATCATGAGCTAGGGTCTATGCCATGACTCGGCGGGAGGCCAGGATTCCCGGATGTTGTTCGGGTATGCTTCTTATTCGGTCTTGAAGCATATGCATTGTTGGATCTGGATCCACTCATTCCTTCATTGCACCGCATTTAGCATGTAGATTTGCATGAGGATAGGCGGAGGTTCTGATATGGGTTAGAGGTGAGTACACCTCTAGGTAATCTGTTGTATTGGGAGAGATGCATATGGGATGTCGAGTTGGATCGATCGAGAAGTTCTGAGTGCCGATCTGATCGTTTTGGCTCTGAGGGAGATTGACGTGATATTGGGGATGGACTGGTTGACTGCGCATAGGGCTATCATGGATTGTTATACCAAGGAGGTCGTATTGGAGTCTCCTGGTCAGCCCAGAGTTGTTTTTCGAGGAGTTAGTCAGGCAGTGCCAGCGAGGATGATATCCTTTTTGAGTGCCCTGAGATTGATGCAAGGAAGTTGTGAGGCCTATCTGGCTCACGTAGTGGATTCCAAAGTTGAGATGAGATTGCAGGATGTTCCCGTAGTCAGGGAATTTCCGGATGTGTTTTCCGAGGAGTTACCGGGATTACCGCCAGAGCGGGAGACCGAGTTTGATATTGATCTTGTTCCCAAAGATGTTCCTATATCGATTCCTCCGTATAGGATGGCACCGTGGGCGAGAGAGCTTAAGGCTCAATTGCGGGAGTTCTTGGATAAGGGTTCATTAGATCAGTGTTTAGCCTTGGGAGCTCGGTCTTGTTTGTGAAGAAGAAGGGCGGGACATTGAGGCTGTGTATCGATTATAGGCGGTTGAATCGAGTATGATAAAAGAATAAGTATCCTTGCCTAGGATTGACGATCTATTTGATCGATTCAGAGGAGCTCGGTGTTCACCAAGTTGGACTGAGATCGGGCTATTATCGATTGAGGATAGCGAGGCGATGTGCTAAGAGTGCCTTGAGGCGAGTGCAGGCATTTCGAGTTCCTAGTGATGCCGTTTGGGTTGACTAATGCCCCGGTAGCTTTCATGGCTTTGATGAATAGAGTATTTCAGCCCTACCTGGATCAGTTTGTGATTGTATTTATTGATGACATTCTGATTTATTCGAGGAGTAGACAGGAGCACGCTAAGCACCTGAGGATTATTCTGCAGGTCATGAGAGTGAAGCAGCTATTCGCCAAATTCACTAAGTGTGAATTCTGGCTTGATGAGATTGTATTTCTAGGGCACGTGGTGTCCGGTGAGGGTATCCAGGTGGATCCTCACAAGATAGAGGCGGTTATGAGTTGGGAGATTCCGAGGAGTGTGCCAGAGTTGCGGAGTTTCCTAGGACTAGCCGGATATTATTGGAGGTTCATCGAGGGGTTTTCGTTGATCTCCGCCCCTTTGACGAAGCTATTGAGGAAGAATGTGCCATTCAGATGGTCTGAGGAGTGCCAAAAGAGCTTTGAGGAGCTGAAACATCAGTTAACGACTGCACCGGTGTTAAGCATTCCTTCTGGTTATGGAGGCTTTGTGGTTTACAGTGATGCCTCACATCAGGGATTGGGATATGTATTGATGCAGCATGGGAGAGTGATAGCGTATGCCTCGAGATAGTTGAGGTCTCACGAGATGAATTATCCAGTGCATGATTTGGAGTTGGCAGCAGTAGTGTTTGCTCTGAAGATCTGGAGACATTATCTGTATGGGGAGACATTCCAGATCTTCACTGATCATAAGAGTCTCAGATATCTGTTGAGTCAGAGAGAGCTCAATCTGAGACAGAGGAGATGGATAGAGCTACTGAAGGACTATGACTGCACGATTGAATATCATCCAGGAAAGGCCAATGTGGTGGCCGATGCATTGAGTAGGAGATCGCATGGTAGTATAACTCAGGTTCAGGTTTCGAGATTACCTGTTCTGATTCAGTTAAGAGCTCTTAATGTATAAATGGATATGGGTCAGGATGGAGCTCTGATTGCTACTCTGAGGCTGAGGCCGATGTTGCATGATAGGATCCGGAGATTTCAGGATCAAGACCCTGTTGGACCCCGATCTTTGAGTGACATTGAGAAATATTAAGTGAAATAAAGCGAGTGGTTTCACATATGTATTGTGAAATAAAAAGTAATTATGCTTTGAGGAAATTCATAAGAAAAGAATGATTTGATTTTGATACCTTGAGTTTTGAGTAGATTGGTATGATTTACGAAATTAAATTGAAAAATTTGTTACATGTTTGACTTTTGGCCTTTGAGAGTTAACTTTTGTTTGAGCCAAAATTTGAGAAAATGATCAACATGAAAATTGTAGCCTCTGTCGAGAGCTTTTAAGTGGACATAAAGTTTGCTATTTTTCGATATCGGGATTGAGAGATATGAATTTCGGAAGATATGCTTTGTTTTGAAAATGTTATTAAGTATAGATTTGCATGTGCTATACTTCGAGGCCACTCGTCGTATGGATTTAGTCTGAATTGGAGTAAGTGGTATTACTGAAAGTTGTAGCTTGTATGTCGATCTTTCCGACGCCATAAAGTTTGTAATTTTTCGATATCGGGACTAGGAGTTATGAGCGATTAAAAATTGGAAGTCGTTTAGGAAAAGCTGTTTTGGACAGAATCTTTGATTGAGGTTTTGACTCCTTTAAAGACCTAATTTGATTTTGAGTACTTCAGGGAAGTTGTAGAGCTTCCTTTGATATTTCCATAGACACCAAATTCGTCAAATTCCGAGTTCGGAATTAAGAGATATGATTTTTGAAAAATTCAGTTATAAGTGGGTATTTAAGGTTTTGAAAATTTTGCTTGAACTCCGACCCTTTTGCAATCTTTTGTTATAAATCTTTAGTCCGACATCCGATTGACTTGATTCTTGAGCGTTGGATTCCTAAGACAATTACGTTCATTTTTATGAAGAAATATAATTTTTAGGAGATTAAATGAAAAGAGATTGATTGAACCAAAGTAAGAGATGGGTTATAGGTTATAAGTTGGATACTTTTCTGAATATGGTTCAGTATTTTGTGATTTTCGGGAGCTGTACAACTCCGATTGAGGTGATTCTTGAGGGAAAATAAAGTTAAGATATAGGGCTACAACTCTTATGAAGGGATCGAAATTTAGTTTCATCCCTAAGATTGTTAATTTCTGGACTGAAGTTATGTTAAAGTTCAGTTTCGGATTTTGTGCAGGTCAGTTAGTAATTCGACCATAACTTCTTCGTTTTAGATCCGAATTGAGCTCCGTCGGTGGCGTTGGATTCGTATGATCTAGAGGAACAATTTTCATGAAGAAAGTTTGTACAAATTATTTCGTTTAGATGCTGGAAATCAGGACGCAAGTTATCAATTTTTAAAAATCCTGCACAGGGGCAAACTTGGAAATAGGCTTAATTGGAGGGCAAGATGGTAAATTGTGTTTCATTAAATGAAACACACAAGAAACTGTCGTTTTAGCACCTGGAATTCACGATTTATGCAGCCAAATGAAGAAAGAAAATAGAGAGAAAGAAGAAAAGAGAAAAACGAAGAAGAGAGGGGAAAGAAGAGAGTGAAGAGTCGGCCATGGAGGGAGGAGAAGAAAGATGAAAAGGTTTGATATTTTTTAGTTTTCTTAGTGATTTTCGTTAGTTTTAAGAGTAAAGAGGAGGAAGAGCGAACATGGAAGCTTGCAACATGAAGAAATTCGAAAATTAGAGAAAAAAGGTAAGAGAGAAAATTTTATGTTTGAATTTTGATGAGTTTATTGGTTGATTTAGTTTAATATGGATATGAATTGAGTTTATCTATGATTATTTGAGGAGATTAGACTATGACTATGTTTAATTTTGGTTATGGAAAATTTTAGAGAGAGAAAGCTTAGTGAAGAAGATGATGAATAGTGAAATTTGGGGATTTTTGAAATTGATGATTTAGATAGATTGAATTAGTGATGAATTTGAGATATCCTAAGTTAATTTTGATGTTTATGCTTTAGGTGAAGTTTAATTTGAAAATTTGTAAATTTGGAGTTTAGGCCAAATTAGGAATTTTGGGGTTTTTGTGAATTATTGGGGTTTTTGTGAATTAATGGTGTAGAATCATAATTAAGAGTGGGAATTGATGAAATGTGAAATCAATTTTGAAGAAATTATGTTTTATGAGATTGAATTTGGGTGTATTGGTTTAGGCCAATTTTGAAAATTGGGGATTTTCAAAATTGGAGATTGAAATAGCTTGGAATTATGGTAAATTGGTGAATTCCTAAGTTAATTTTGAAAATTTTGCTATTTATGATGTGAATTTGGATTATTATGGTTTAGGTTTTGTTAAATTGGAAGAGAGAGAAGCAAAAGTCAAATTGAAGCATTGGACAAGTTGCTTGCATGGAAATAAGGTGGGTAGTATATTTATTTATTGAATTATAAGCTAAATGTGACTTTTAAAAATTAAAAAAGCAATTGTTGAAAAAAAAGTTTGAAAAAAAATGTAAATAGTTGAAATTATGATTTCAAAGGATGAAAATGAGTTTAAGAAATACAAGATTTATGAACTTCATGGGTTTCAAATTATTTGATTTATGATTTAAAGAAATTAGTGCATATGTTGTCATGAATGTGATTATTATGTGATTAATTTGATGCTATGAATTGCATTAGATGATTATGTGAATTTATGTGATTTTATGCTTGTGTCATTTATGACCTGAATTTGTTATTATGAGATGAAAATATGAAAAAAAACAAGAGTTTTGAAAAGTGCCTTGAGCGTCTGAATTCCGTTTTCATTATGTGTTAAGTGGGTTTGGTCGAGTCCTTTTTGTGAGTCGTATTGCTCTCTACTGTTTAAGCCTTCGCATTTTGCTGCAATAGGCAAAGGAGTTCGATTCGGACTCCCCTCATTCACTGTTTGCATGACCGCTATCTTGAGAATGTGCGATACGTCTATTAGGGCCGAACCAAACCAATTACGATGTGTTATGTGTTTTGATGTGTTTATAATGTGATGCATTCATATTTAAAGTATGCATGATTTGAAAAAGGTTGAGATTTTGAGAAATAAGGCGATAAATTTATAATCATGAAATTTGGAAGGTTTATGAAAGTTTTGAAAAGATTGAAAATGCGATTTGGATAAATGCTTAAATAGGAAATTTTACGAAAAAGTTTGAAAAGTTTAAAAAGAAAATATTTTTAAGCTTATTGTTCGGTTTATAAATATATTATCCACGAGCTTCCAGCTCACCCCCACTTTCATCCCCAAATCTCCAAGTTTTACGCAGGAGATCGGATGGAAAACGAGTATGATCACAAATCAGACTTGTGCATGTTCGTATTATGTTTAAAGTTTGATGTGGTATTAGATTTTTATGGATAGTTAGAAAGCTAGTAAAGTGTACTTTAGTCCGATTGTATATGAATGGTTTTGCTTGTGGCCAGTAAATGTATAAGATTGTATTGTGTTCGGAATGAGTTATAAGTATGATTATACTTTATGTATGAAATTGGATTTTGAATGTGGTTGGGATTGATTAAAATTTTGAGTTGAGATGGTTATGGATTGAATTTATGAAGTGTTTAGAATTAAGATTGTGTTTACTGCGATGTTTGGATGCGGACGGGAGGTCCGATGTTGCTTTGTGTTATTGGATGGATTACGATATTAGAAGTGCGTTTGCTTTGTTTTAAATTTTTGAAATTTGTCAAAATACAGTAGTTATCTTTAGAAATTTCGGTAAAATTTCGATAAAATGGGTTTAAAGAAATGAGTTTGAGGATTTATATGAATGTATAAGAAATGATTAAGATGGATGAAGTGAGAAGAATAGAAATGTAGGGATTGTTTATATGTTGAATGAGTTTGATTAAAGGAAAAGGAAAGAATAAAAAAATGTTATCTGGATTTGAAATGTCATAAGGTTTCCAACGCGATTATGTTAGTTCGATCATTTTTCTCTGGTTTTGGTTCTCGGATGTCGGATCCGCTTTGCTAAGTGTTTGTCTCCGCTTTCGCTTTGTATTTTCTGATTCAATCCGCTTCGCTACCTTCGGTTTGATCTGAGTCGGTCCGATTCGAAAATTTCCGAGTATTTGTTTCGCTCCGATGATTCGATTTGTATTCCGATTAGCGATTTCTCGCTTTTCGATTTTCCATTTTTCCGTTCCGTCTTTCGGTTGGGATCCGGTTCCCGGATCGGGTCCCAACATTTATGGTATCAGAGCCCAGTATTATGATCTTACTTGAGCTATAGGTTTGGTAAGATTAAGTGACATGCATGAGATTGTGAAAAGGGATAAATTGATATGATTGAATTAGTGAGAATTGGGAAATGATGTGAATGTCTTTGTTATGAATTATTTGGAGAACCTAAATTGATTTGTTTGATTAAGGTGATGAGACATATGAACGATCATAAGAAAGTGTATGATATTGAGGTTAGAATGTTATGACGTTTAGATTTCTTTGATCACTTTGTTGATTTGATTTTGACTATACAATTGCGAGATGAAATAAGGATTATCTGAAAATAAGATACATGATAAAGACATATGTATAGCAATTCAAAGGATTGGTCCATATTAAGGGTCATTAAGACTTGGACCATGAATTTGTGTAAATCATTAAGGAATTTTGAGGATATAGTGTTTTAATATGATATTGGAGGTATAAAATATGAAAGTGAAATATGGTTATAAGTTAAGAATAAGAATATGTGTGATAAGAAATTTAATAAGAAAGCGAGTGATTATGGTCATTCGCAGCAAGTACTTGGAGATTTCTAAGTATGAATTTAGAGGACGAAATTCTTTTAAGAGGGAGAAATGTTGGACCCGATCTTTGAGTGACATTGAAAATATTAAGTGAAATAAAGCGAGTGGTTTCACATATGTATTGTGAAATAAAAAGTAATTATGCTTTGAGGAAATTCATAAGAAAAGAATGATTTGATTTTGATACCTTCGAGTTTTGAGTAGATTGGTATGATTTCTGAAATTAAATTGAAAAATTTGTTACATGTTTGACTTTTTGGCCTTTGAGAGTTGACTTTTGTTTGAGCCAAAATTTGAGAAAATGATCAACATGAAAATTGTAGCCTCTGTTGAGAACTTTTCGTGGACATAAAGTTTGCTATTTTTCGATATCGGGATTGAGAGATATGAATTTCGGAAGATATGCTTTGTTTTGAAAATGTTATTAAGTATAGATTTGCATGTGCTATACTTCGAGGCCACTCGTCGTATGGATTTAGTCTGAATTGGAGTAAGTGGTATTACTGAAAGTTGTAGCTTGTATGTCGATCTTTCCGACGCCATAAAGTTTGTAATTTTTCGATATCGGGACTAGGAGTTATGAGCGATTAAAAATTGGAAGTCGTTTAGGAAAAGCTGTTTTGGACAGAATCTTTGATTGAGGTTTTGACTCCTTTAAAGACCTAATTTGATTTTGAGTACTTCAGGGAAGTTGTAGAGCTTCCTTTGATATTTCCATAGACACCAAATTCGTCAAATTCCGAGTTCGGAATTAAGAGATATGATTTTTGAAAAATTCAGTTATAAGTGGGTATTTAAGGTTTTGAAAATTTTGCTTGAACTCCGACCCTTTTGCAATCTTTTGTTATAAATCTTTCGTCCGACATCCGATTGACTTGATTCTTGAAGCGTTGGATTCCTAAGACAATTACGTTCATTTTTATGAAGAAATATAATTTTTAGGAGATTAAATGAAAAGAGATTGATTGAACCAAAGTAAGAGATGGGTTATAGGTTATAAGTTGGATACTTTTCTGAATATGGTTCAGTATTTTGTGATTTTCGGGAGCTTTACAACTCCGATTGAGGTGATTCTTGAGGGAAAATAAAGTTAAGATATAGGGCTACAACTCTTATGAAGGGATCGAAATTTAGTTTCATCCCTAAGATTGTTAATTTCTGGACTGAAGTTATGTTAAAGTTCAGTTTCGGATTTTGTGCAGGTCAGTTAGTAATTCGACCATAACTTCTTCGTTTTAGATCCGAATTGAGCGCCGTTGGTGGCGTTGGATTCGTATGATCTAGAGGAACAATTTTCATGAAGAAAGTTTATCCAAATTATTTCATTTAGATGCTGGAAATCAGGACGCAAGTTATCAGTTTTTAAAAATCCTGCACAGGGGCAAACTTGGAAATAGGCTTAATTGGAGGGGCAAGATGGTAAATTGTGTTTCATTAAATGAAACACACAAGAAACTGTCGTTTTAGCACCTGGAATTCACGATTTATGCAGCCAAATGAAGAAAGAAAATAGAGAGAAAGAAGAAAAGAAAAGCGAAGAAGAGAGGGAAAGAAGAGAGTGAAGAGTCGGCCATGGAGGAGGAGAAGAAAGATGAAAAGGTTTGATATTTTTTAGTTTTCTTAGTGATTTTCGTTAGTTTTAAGAGTAAAGAGGAGGAAGGCGAACATGGAAGCTTGCAACATGAAGAAATTCGAAAATTAGAGAGAAAAGGTAAGAGAGAAAAATTTTATGTTTGAATTTTGATGAGTTTATTGGTTGATTTAGTTTAATATGGATATGAATTGAGTTTATCTATGATTATTTGAGGAGATTAGACTATGACTATGTTTAATTTTGGTTATGGAAAATTTTAGAGAGAAAGCTTAGTGAAGAAGATGATGAATAGTGAAATTTGGGGATTTTTGAAATTGATGATTTAGATAGATTGAATTAGTGATGAATTTGAGATATCCTAAGTTAATTTTGATGTTTATGCTTTAGGTGAAGTTTAATTTGAAAATTTGAAAATTTGGAGTTTAGGCCAAATTAGGAATTTTGGGGTTTTGTGAATTATTGGGGTTTTGTGAATTAATGGTGTAGAATCATAATTAAGAGTGGGAATTGATGAAATGTGAAATCAATTTTGAAGAAATTATGTTTTATGAGATTGAATTTGGGTGTATTGGTTTAGGCCAATTTTGAAAATTGGAGATTTTCAAAATTGGAGATTAAATAACTTGGAATTATGGTAAATTGGTGAATTCTAAGTTAATTTTGAAAATTTTGCTATTTATGATGTGAATTTGGATTATTATGGTTTAGGTTTTGTTAAATTGGAAGAGAGAGAAGCAAAAGTCAAATTGAAGCATTGGACAAGTTGCTTGCATGGAAATAAGGTGGGTAGTATATTTATTTATTGAATTATAAGCTAAATGTGACTTTTAAAATTAAAAAAGCAATTGTTGAAAAAAAAGTTTGAAAAAAATGTAAATAGTTGAAATTATGATTTCAAAGGATGAAAATGAGTTTAAAAATACAAGATTTATGAACTTCATGGGTTTCAAATTATTTGATTTATGATTTAAAGAAATTAGTGCATATGTTGTCATGAATGTGATTATTATGTGATTAATTTGATCTATGAATTGCATTAGATGATTATGTGAATTTATGTGATTTTATGCTTGTGTCATTTATGACAAAATTTGTTGTTATGAGATGAAAATATGAAAAAAACAAGAGTTTTGAAAAGTGCCTTGAGCAATCTGAATTATTTTCATTATGTGTTAAGTGGGTTTGGTCAGTCCTTTTGTGAGTCATTGTCTGTCTCTACTGTTTAAGCCTTAGCATTTTGCTGCAATAAGCGAAAGGAGTTCGATTCGGACTCCCCTCACATTCATTACATGCATGACCATTATCTTGAGAATGTGCAAGACGTCTGTTAGGACCGAACCAAACCAATTCGATGTGTTATGTGTTTTGATGTGTTTATAATGTGATGCATTCATATTTAAAGTCATGCGTGATTTGAAAAAGGTTCGAGATTTTGAGAAATAAGGCAGAAATTTATAATCATGAAATTTGGAAGGTTTATGAAAGTTTTGAAAAGATTGAAAATGCGATTTAGGATAAATGCTTAAATAGGAAATTTTACGAAAAAGTTTGAAAAGTTTAAAAGAAAATATTTTTAAACTTATTGTTCGGTTTATAAATATATTATCCACGAGCTTAGAGCTCACCCCCTTTCATCCCCAAATCTCCGAGTTTTTACGCAGGAGATCGGATGGAAAACAGTATGATCACAATCAGACTTGTGCATGTTAGTATTATGTTTAAAGTTTGATGTGGTATTAGATTTTTATGGATAGTTAGAAAGCTAGTAAAGTGTACTTTAGTCCGATTGTATATGAATGGTTTTGCTTGTGGCCAGTAAATGTATAAGATTGTATTGTGTTCGGAATGAGTTATAAGTATGATTATACTTTATGTATGAAATTGGATTTTGAATGTGGTTGGGATTGATTAAAATTTTGAGTTGAGATGGTTATGGATTGAATTTATGAATTGTTTAGAATTAAGATTGTGTTTCTGCTGATGTTTGGATGCCGGACGGGAGATCCGATGTTGCTTTGTGTTATTGGATGGATTACGATATTAGAAGTGCGTTTGCTTTGTTTTAAATTTTTTGGGCTGTCAAAATACAGCCGTTATGCTGCCGAAATTTCAGTAAAATTTCGATAAAATGGGTTTAAAGAAATGAGTTTGAGGATTTATATGAATGTATAAGAAATGATTAAGATGGATGAAGTGAGAAAGAATAGAAATGTAGGGATTGTTTATATGTTGAATGAGTTTGATTAAAGGGAAAAGGAAAGAATAAAAAAAAATGTTATACCGGATTTGAAATGTCATAAGGTTTCCAACGCGATTATGTTCGTTCGATCATTTTTCTCTAGTTTTGGTTCTCGGATGTCGGATCCGCTTTGCTAAGTGTTTGTCTCCGCTTTCGCTTTGTATTTTCCGATTCAATCCGCTTCACTACCTTCGGTTTGATCTGAGTCGGTCCGATTCGAAACTTTCCGAGTATTTGTTTCGCTCCGATGATTCGATTTATATTCCGATTAGCGATTTCTCGCTTTTCGATTTTCCATTTTTCCGTTCCATCTTTCGGTTGGGATCGGGTTCCCGGATCGGGTCCCAACAGACCCAGTGTTAGTGAGACTGATTGAGAGAGTCCAGACTGGTACTGATTCAGAGTTTGAGTTGAGAGATGGGAATTTATGGATGGGATAGAGGCTATGTGTGTCGGATATTGATGACTTGAGACGGGAGATCCTAGAGGAGGCACATGTAGTTGCCTATTCTATGCATCCTGGTACGACCAAGATGTATCGTACTCTGAGACAGCATTTCTGGTGGCCTGGTATGAAGAGGCAAGTGGCAGAGTATGTGTCCGTGTGTCGGCGTGTCGGCGAGTTAAGCGAGCATCGAGGCTCGATGGGGAAATTGCATTCGTTGCCCATTCCGAAGTGGAAATGGGAACAAATTACCATGGATTTTGTGACGGGATTACCTAGGACACCGAGGCAGCATGATGCTATCTGGGTCATAGTGGACCGATTAACCAAATCGGCTCACTTCTTGCCAGTAAGGGAGAGCAATACTCTCGATCAGTTGGCCCAGAAATATGTAGCGGAGATTGTACGGTTGCATGGGGTTCCTTTGTCGATAGTCTCGAGACGGGGATCCTGAGTTCACCTCGAGGTTCGGAAGAGCCTACTGATTGCTATGGATGCAGTGAACTTGATCGCATTTCATCCTCGAAAGATGGACGAGCGAGAGGGCGATTAAGACTGTTGAGGACATGCTTCGGGCATGTGTATTGGAGTTCAGAGGATCATGGGATCGATGTTTAGCATGATAGAGTTTGCATATAATAACCAAGATGTCGAGTAGTATTGGGATGGCACCGTATGAGGCCTTGTATGGGAGGCCGTGTCGATCGCCATCTTGTATTGGGATGAAGAGGGTATGAGATCGATTGAGGTCCCGAGCTGATTCGGGATCTGATGGATAAGGTGCAGTTGATCCGGAGTCTCATCAAGGCGGCTCAGATGCAGACGGAAGAAATTGTGTGGATCGGCGTCGGCGAGAGATGGAGTCTGATGTAGGGACAGTGTTTCTCCGAGTGTCTCCTTGGAAAGAATCTTGAGGTTTGGTTTGTAAGGCAAGTTGAGCCCTCGGTATATCGGTCCGTATGAGATCCTTGAGAGGATAGGACCATTGGCTTATAGACTGGCATTACCAAGTGAGATGTCCCAGATGCATGACGTGTTTTATGTTAGTATGCTCCGACGATACCGTTCTGACCCGACACATGTGATTCCGGCTCAGGAGATTGAGGTAGCCAGTGATTTGACCTATGTTGAGGAGCCGGTACGGATTATTGGATCACGGGTCAAGCAGCTGAGGAACAGGGTGATTCCATTGGTGAAAGTCCTTTGGAAGAACCACTCTTCTGAGGAAGCTACATGGGAGACTGAGGAGCATATGAGGAGTCAGTATCCTCATTTATTCGATCGGACAGGTATTAAATTTTGTGGACGAAATTTTAATTAGAAGGGGTGAATTATAACATCCCGTTACTGTTAGCAAGGGCATTTTGGTAATACTGGGTTAGACTGATAGGTTTCATTGCATTCACCGACTGAGCATGCTACTGGCCTCTAATTATAGAGGAACTGGTTTATTGCATATGCATTTATTCATAGGTACATGCATTCATGATTTTTCGGCATTTTAATTGTGAGTATGGATTGATTTGGGTTGTGGTATTTGGTATTTGGATTGTAATTGATTGAGAAATTAGGAATAAGCGAGCTTGAATGACTGATTTAGAATAGTCTAAGAGTGATTGATAATTGATAGTGACTGATAGGAAATTTTTGAGAAATTCGAAAGAAAATGCCCGGACCGGAACTTGTGGAGTGACAGACTTATTGACTGTATAGTACTGAAAGAATTGTCCAATGGCAAAGGAAATATTAGAGTTATACTGATAGGAAATTAACATGTTGAGCCATTGAAATTTAGAGACTGAAATTTGGACTGAATTGGAGACTTAAGTCTATAAATAGGCTAGGGTTGAATTTGGGGATCTTACCCTAAGCCAAAATCGCATTTCTTCTTCTCCCTTCTCCACGGTGATTTCGATTTCCTCCATAGGTAAGGATTCTTCGATCTTTCCTTTATGTTTTTCTTCCTATTTTGCTAGGCTAACTGATTTATCGTGATTGATTAAGGTTGGAAAGCTTGGGAGTGGGTTATCGTGGAGTTTGAAAGGTTTAGGGTTTACGGTGATTTTGAGAGTTGATCTTCGATTGGTAAGTTGTTAAGGCTTTATTGTTGTTATTAGTAGTTGTTTCTAGCAGTTATGGCATTTATTGGGATGGATTGAGTAGTTAGAGTGTTAATGGAGGTTTTAAATAGCATTAATGGCGGAAAATCGATCGGAGAAGACGAAGAATTAAATGCGCCGCGACAAAATACCTGCGTCGCCATGTGAATTTTATTAGATTCGCGCGGCGAGGAGAACGAGGATGTCGCGGCGAGCGTCAATTAGTTGACGCCGCGACGAGCCTCGTTCGTCTCGCGGCGCGCCCATAATGTGTTGTTACGCGCGGCGGCGAACCATTCCTTGCCATGGCGAGAGCTTCTTGGCCGCGACGAGGGGGGGGATTTTTCTGATTGAATGATTGTTAGTTTATTGGGCATAACTTATGGTATAGACCTCCGATTGAGGTGATTCTCGATTCATTATGAACTAGAGAAAGAGGTCTACAATTGAGGATAATTATGGGAGTTAGAATTTAATTTAAATGGTATTGATTTAACAAGATTAAGGTCAATTATTGGTTCATAGTGTGACATAAATATTGAATTGAGACAATTGGAGTTTTAATTGGGATTCTCAATAGAAGTTTTGACCTAATGGTTATGGAATTGCTATCGGGAGTTTGAATTGAGGAAATTGAACTGGATTCTAGGATTGGATCAATTACTGTCGATCAATTGAGTGACGAGTTAGAATGAGACATAAGAGTTATAAATTGGGTTTTAGCGCCGGGAAAATCATGAGCATGCATTGTACATAATTTCACTGAGACATATGCATTACTGAACTATTTAATTGAGCATCTAGTAATGGGACATATTTCTTTGTTATAGGCGCCATTGGATCGTTATTCCACGGACATTCTGGAACTTCGAGCGATGCTTCGGAAGTTACAGGTGAAATAACCTAGTTGGTTTCACAAATTCTTAAGCTTGTTTAAATGCTCAGCGTGAATTACTTGCCAAATGTGGCTGTATGATTCTTGAAATATACATGATCGGATGGTATGCCTCTACTATATTGGATTTGTGAAATTGCATGATTCTTGAAATGTACGTGATCAAATGACATATTTCTATTGTCTTGGATTGGATTCTTGTCTTGGTGAATTCAGTATACTCTCGAGAATCACAATCTTGGGCTTTTATAGCCATACATTTGAATGCGAACAACGCATTGCATGCATAAATGCATGATCGATAATGGACATGTGACCCAAGTGCTATTATCACGGAAAAAGCCTCGAGCTCGAACCTTTATCTTGGCCAGACCCACGAGCCCGAGGGAGAAATCACAGCGCGTCCCCATCGAACAACGGTGAGCACTTGGGCAATCTTGAATAAGCGGAAAGAGTCTCATATGCATTATATACATGATTGATTGAATTGCCAATTGTGTGGCGATTCTTGAATGCGTGATGCCATGATTTCTTGTAAATTGTGATGTGAAGCTGTTCTATGCTATTGTAAATTATTCTCGATCATCATGGCTGTTATAGACTACTATAAATTGTTATATAATCTTTATTAATTGAATATTCTTGTGCGTCTGTGTCGCAATTTAAGTAATGCATGATTTGAGTGAACCATCGATGATGGTTTCTCACCGAGTTCATAAACTCACCCAAAATTGCATCTAATTTTTTCAGGATCGATAGAGTAGACCCTAGCTCGAGAGATAGTCTTTTCTGCTTTGTGTGAGCGTCTTTGGCGAGAAAGCGATGGCACACAATTCGGTCACCGGGTTGGATTTGAGGATGACTTAGGATAAATGCTTGTATCGGTTTCCTTTTGGTTTTGTTCGGGGACTAATAGACTTGTCTATTCATTATTGGATATTGTATGTGATTGATATTATGATTTTAAAATTTAGTGGTTTACGATATCGTGTTGTGTTATGGTTTTAAATTATTGCGATGCCATGTGGATTATTAAGGGAAATGTTCTGGTGGTGCACCTTTATAGGGGAATACGTATCGGAGCGACCTTCGGGTTTCCCGATGTGTACCCTACGGTGAGGGGGCGCTACACCATCGTATCTCCGTTCCCGTCTCACAGGAACTCGAGGAGGCAACTCCTCTGAAAGAGGCATCGGGGACTCCCTACTAGCTCCTACCGATTCCAGGTCAGCTGATAGCTCAACTCGATCTCCAAGGACGGATGACCTAAAACAGACAAGAAATTCCGATCAGTTCTGCTATTCTTACAGTGATTCCAGCCTAAAATACAATATGCCCAACAGATGCCAAACCATGCTCTGATACCACTTAATGTAGCGCCCCTCACGTAGGGTACACATCGGGGCCTTGAGGGTCGCTCAACACGTATCCCATGATAAAGGTGCACTACCAGAAAATCCTACTGTTAATCCACATGGCATCACAATAATTAAAACCACAATATATCAGAAATCAGTAAATTTTAAAATCCAAAATAATCTTGATACAGTCATCCAATATCATAATAGACAAGTCTATCAGTCCCCTAAACAACACCAAAAAGGAAACTGATACAAGCATCTATCCTAAGTCATCCGCAAAAGTCCAACCCAGCTGACCGACCTGTGTGCCATCGCTTCTCTTGCCAGCACGCTCACACGACAGGAAAAGACTATCTCCGGAGCTAGGAGTCTACTCTAACAATCCTGAAAAATTAGATGCAATTTTGGGTGAGTTTGCGAACTCAGTGAGAAACCATCATCGATGGTTCACTCAAATCATGCATTACGCAGATAACGTACAGCACGGCACAGTAAGATACAATTAGTATATAACAATTTGCAGCAGCCTATAATAGTTTGCAGTATCAAATAACAATTTACAATAAATCAGGTCATCACATAGTTCAGTAATAGTCACAAAACAATCATTCATGTGTATACAATGCATATGTGACTCTTTTCCAGTTATTAAGTATTGTGTCCAAGTGCTCAGTCAGTATTCAGTGGGGGACGCGTCAGGGATTTCTCCCCTCGGGCTCGAGGCCCGGTCAGTACAGTGTTAGAGCTCGAGGTTCTTTTCAGTGATAATAGCAACTTAGGTCACATATCCATTATCTGATCATACATTTATGCATGTAATGCAGTGTTCAGTAATTCAGTGTATGGTTATAAAAGCCCAGTATTGCATGTCTCAGTGTCATACAGTAGTCCAATCCAATCCAGTGAAAGCATGAAATTCAATTATATACATTTCAGTAATCATGCAATTCACATTGGCAAGTAATTCACATAGAGCATTTAGACAATCAGGAATTTGAGAAACCAACTAGGTTACTTACCTGTAACTTCCGAGCTACTGTCTGGAAGTTCCAGCAATGTCCGTGGAATGACAATCCAACGGCACCTCTATAACAGTAAAATACAGTCCCATTACTAGATGCTCAATTAAACAATTCAGTGATGCATATGTCTCAATGGAATTATGTACATTGCGCGTTCACGATTTCCGGTGCTAAAACCCAATTCTATCTCTTCGCTCAATTGATCGACAATAATTGATCCATTCCTAAAATTTCAGTTCAATTTCCTCAATTCATACTCCCTATAGCAATTTCCTATTCATTGGATCAAAACCTCTATTGAAAATCCCAATTAAAATTCCAATTGTCTCAATTCAATACTTAGGTCATACTATGAACCATAATTGACCTTATTCTCTATGAATCAATACCATTTAAATTAAATTCTAACTTCCATAATTATCCTCAATTGTAGACCTCATTCCCTAGTTCATAATGAATCGAGAATCACCTCAATCGGAGGTCTATACCATAAGTTATGCCCAATAAACAAACACTCATCCATTCAGAAAAGCCCCCCTTCATCGCGACCTGCGGCTCTATGCCGCGACGTGAAGAAGCCCGTTCGCCGCGACGTCAAATACGTTCGCCGCAACGAACACTCTTATGCGACTCGTCGCGACGTTAGCCAAAAGGCTCGTCGCGACGTAAATCAGCGCTTCGCATGGCGTCTTCTTTAAGCTTTCGTCGCGAGAGCACTTAATTACTCGTCGCGGTGAGGCTGCGCCAGACGTCACGACGTGCGGTCGCGCCTCCGTCTTCTCCGATCGATTTTCCGTCCAATCTCTCTCTAAAACCTCCATTAACACTCTCAACTACCCAAATCAACCATAATAAATGCCATAAATGCATCAGAAACCATTAATAACAACATTAAAGCCATAAATACTTACCAATCAAGCTCAAATCCACAAATCTCTCAAAATCACCGTAAACCTTAAAATCCTTCAAAATCTACAATTAACTACTCTCCAATCTTCTCAACCTTCATCCTCCACAAGAATCAAGTTAGTCATACACAATAAGAGGAAAACCACAAGAAATAGTCGAGATCTCTTACCAACGAAAGGGATCGACGTTCACCGTGGGAGGAGGAAGAGAAGAAGCTAGCTTTTTGCCTTAGGATAAAAATTCCCAAATTTCAAGCCTATCTATTTATAGACATAAGTCTCCAAATCAGTTCAAATTTCAGTCTCTAAATTTCAATGGCTCAACATTTTTATTTCCTAACAGTATAACTCTAATTTTTCCATTACCATTGGACAATTCTTTCGGTCTATATCAATCGAATCGATCACATCACTCGAAAATTTCGGTGCAGGCATTTTTCGAATTTCGAAAATTTCCTATAAGCCAGTATCAATAGCCAATCACTCTTAAACTATACTAAATCATTCATTCAAGCCCACTTACTCCTAATTTCTCAATCAATCATAATCCAGTCAGTTTCCAGTTCACAATCCAATCAATTCATACTCACAATTAAAATGCTAGAAAACCATGAGTGCATGTACCTATGAATAAGTGCATATGCAATAAACCTGTTCCTCTATAATTAGAGGCCAATAACATGCTCGATCAATGAATGTAATGAAATCTATCAGTCTGACCCAATATTACTATAATGCCCTTGCTAACAGTAACGGGATGTTAAAATTTGTTTGTTTCGATCCAATTCGTCTTCGATTCGTAATTGATTTGCTTCGATTTGTTCGTTCTGCCATCTTTGTTATCCATCTTTCGTTTTGTTTTCCGGTTGGGGTCCGGTCTTCGGGATCGGGTCCCTACAATAACATCAGTTCATACTATTCCAACAGATTCCTTTACTTTACTTTTGTCCAATCAATTCGAAATGTTGCAATTTTTTTGTGGAGAGATAGGACAATGTGTGAGGAATCTATTGTCTCAAGGATCACTTCATTTGAAGATCGGATAACAAAGATTGGCTGAAAGAAATCAAACAAGGTTCCGTCCTCAATCATATTGAACCTCTTCGGGACAAATGGCATAACTTGCTCTAGACATATCAGATCAAGGTAATTCTTAGAGGGTTTGAAAGAGGACTTCAATATCTACAATTTCATGGAGACAATGAACTGATATTTTGTCATCTAAAGGGTCAGAATTGGAACAAACAATACATTATGAACATTGACCAGAAGAAGGTTATGAACAGTACACATAAGATATCTTGCAATTAGGAATAGCTTTCTCTACAGATATCGGATTAAGTAATTCTTTAGATGGTTCCAAAGGAAACTTCAAGATCTACAACTTTCACGCAGATCTCAAAGACAAATTCGATCGTCTACAAGGTCAAAAATGTGGCCAGACGATAGGATTAGATGAACCTAGACGAAGAGTAGACAAATTGGAAAAATGGTCATAACTTTCTCTAGAGAACTTAAATTGAGGTGTTCGTTGGATGGTTCGAAAGAGAACTTCAAGACCTCAAAGACAAATTCGATCGCCTACAGGGTCAAAAATGGGACCAGACGATAGAATCAGATGAACAGTACACCAGACAATATGATGTCATCAGCAGACGATATGATGTCACTAGATGAAGCGTTCTCACCAGACGATACGTCCTCACCAGACGAAGCATCCTCACCAGACAATACGTCCTCACCAAACAATCCATCATCACCAGAAAACACATCATCACTAGATGATACGTCATCACCAGACGATACATCTTCAATAGACAATACGTCCCCACCAGATAATGCATCATCACCAGACAACACGTCATCACCAGACGATACGTCATCACCAGATGATACGTCCTATACTCCTGAGCATCTCCACTTATAAGGACCATAACTTTTGACTCTGCTATCCAAAAATTTCATACTTTATAGAGTTGGAAAGCTAGAAAGACAAGCTACAACTTTATAGAAGACAACTTTGTCTAATTCATCCTAGATCAATCCAGATTTTGCCCTAAAGTCAAAACATGAATTTTTTCCTTATTGAAGATTTGAAAATTTGCATTGTGCAAACTTGGAATGTCCTGAGCATAACCATGCAGCTATCAAAATGATTTCAATAAACTCTCAAATCTCAACTCATTTATTTCATCACCTTCAACTACATCTGATCAGTCATAATGCCTATCTTCCTTTCCGTGACATCTCACTTATGCATACATACATATATATATATATCAATGATTTATGTTCCAAAATTATCAACTCAAGTTAATAACTTCTTCACATATGTCTAATTTCAACTCACATGATCCATGCACC
Source organism: Erythroxylum novogranatense (assembly GCA_029891385.1). Lineage (NCBI taxonomy): Eukaryota > Viridiplantae > Streptophyta > Magnoliopsida > Malpighiales > Erythroxylaceae > Erythroxylum > Erythroxylum novogranatense. The sequence continues at coordinate 92,914,309 of CM057228.1, forward strand.
AATCACATTTCATTAACATCAAAAAATTAAAGTTTTACAAATCTTTAATGGCATTCCAAGACACATTACATCATCGTCTCAAAACCTCAAATTACAAAAGATCCTTGAAAAAACAAACTTCTTACTTTCCCAAAATCAAATCAAACTACAAAAGGGGGGGAGCTTGAAAGCTCGTGGGTAAAAGTTTATAACGGAAAAACAAGCAAAATCTTTGAAAACATTTACTTGTCATAGAAAAACACATGTTTCTCAAATTCTTATCATATAGTCAAATCCTCAAATTACAAAACATAAATGCATCAAACTTGTTCACATATCATAAGCTCATAAGCACGTCAGAATGATTTGGGTAAATCCATAAACATGATAAACTACACGTTTTCACATAATGGTCTTGTGTGGTCGTAAACTTGAGGCACTATCGCAATCCCACATAGTGGTTTTGCATAGGCATAAACTTGAGGGAGTCCATGAAAGAGCTTTGTGTCACTAGCGGGCAGATGGGGGAAGCCTTTAACTTGGTCAACATGCACATGAAATTCTTGAATGGATTACACCAAACCCACATAACATGTAATTCATGACTTGTAAACTTGTTGCCCAAAATGGTACATTTTTTAAACTTGATTTTATATACTTGTAAACATATTGTCCAAAATGGCACTTTTCTGAATATTGACTTTTCATAGATATGAGATATTTTTGAAAACATTTCCAAAAACATGATTCCATAAACATGTATCTTTTTATAAAAATTCATTTTCAAAATCTTTTCACATATCAACACAATTCATATATCAAACATATAATAGATTTTCAATTCATTCAAGAATGCAACACTTATGATGCAATTGAAATCATTAAACTTTCTTGATTTAAAGAAAACATGTAGTGGTTTATTTACTCTATTATAAACATGTACCCACCTTGATTTCCTTGCTTATAGGCTTGCTCAAAATGTCTCTACTCTTGCTTCTCTGGTCTTTCTTGATTTCCTTGATTCTTCACCAAACGAAGAGATCTTTAGCTCAAATGGAAGCTCTTCTCTTGCTCTACCATTTTCCCTTCTTGAACAACCTCAAAATTTCTCTTGAAGGCTAAGCAAATTGAAACTCTAGCTTGTTTTCTCTCCTTTTCTCTCAACCACCGAAATCTCTCTTCTTTCTCTTTCTTATTTCTCTTCTTCTACCCCAATTCAATGTAAGACCACATTTTCCTCTTCCAATCCTACCCTTAATGAGTGTGCAATGTCTATTTTACCCTTCCTTATATGCCTTATGTTCTTTATCCTTAAATGTGTTGCCAAAAATACCTTTGAACATTCTTATAACCTTAACACTTTAATTGCACTTACCCAATCAATAAATCCTACTAAATTTGACATAATAATTAACTCAAAAAATTTAATCTATCAAAACCTCAAAAAATATTTAAATCATGCTTATTCATCAAGAAAAAAATTCAGGGGCCAACAGAATCAGAGAATGAGAAATAAGAGTCTCAAAAGAATAAGAAGAAAGAGGAGGTTAGGGTTGTCACGGCTAAGGATGAGAAGTATAGGTTGGGGTTTGGTGTTGCTAGAAAAGGAGTTAAATTGCCATGGTATCTTGAGAAGCGTAATAGAAGTAGTAGTGATGGTGTTGATGAAGATGAGGGGCTATTGAAGGAGGAGAAAGGGAAGAAGGGTAGAGTCAAAAAGACAATGGAGGATTTAAGGGAAGAGAGGTTGAAGAGGGAAAAGCATGAGAAGGAAAAGGAGCAAGAATTGTTGCTAAGGAAGTGGCGGAGAGGTGGAGTTGATCGCAAGGATGGAGGGTATTATAGAAGGTGAGATTGGTGGAAGTTGTACTTATTTATATTGTTTTATATTGCGTTAAAATTGATGTTTCTTTAACAATGAATTTGGTTTCTTTTAATGAAACTTAGGGTTATTGTGTCAGTGATTTTTTTTGCATCAACTATGTTTTTTATTAATACTTAGTATTAGTGGTTATGATGTAATATTACTAATATATCAATAAGTTGCTTATCATTGTTGGCTATCCACAGCAAGCATCTAAGAACATAATTTTTTGAAAGTATCAAACATACAGTGGTCTTTGGTACTAGATAGTTCTCAGAGAATGAAGTTTGTAGTTTGTGGTACACTAACTAAATCTTTGGCATTATGCTGGAATTGTTTTTAACTTGAATGAATGGATGGTGTTATATGCCTTTTGTTCTACTATGAATGCTGGCATTAGCCTCAATAGGATCAATGAGATTTTGTCATCTTAAGTCATGGTTGATTATACTACCATGATTCTTTTGCCACTAGACGTTGAAATGCAATTCTAATCTCATTAAGAAAATGTTCACTGTCATGTTTTTTATTTAGTTAATTTTGTAATTTTTTAAAAAAATTGATTATAGTTGTTGGACCCCAAACCTTTCTTAAAAGACTAGAACTAATAAATGAGAAATGTGGATATGTCTATGTTTTGCTTTGGTTTTTCTGGTGGATAAGAGATTTTGAAATGAGAAGAATTAAGGTAAAAGTTAGAAGTAGAATGAAAGCAAAAATAAAGTTAAATTTGTGTAGTAAGTTGTTGAAGGATATGTACATATGTGTATGTTCTGTTATTGATATTCATGACTAATCATGGATCATAAATTTCTTTATAGATAATATTGATTTGAAATGAAATTGAGAATGAGGAGTAAATGAAGTAGAAAAGGTGATCTTAGTATGATTTATGTTAAGGAAAGATTTTGAAACAAAATGGATGGTTGATCTGGAAAATGATTATGGAGTATGCTTCAGTCTTTTAGCCATAACTTTTTCTCTTGTTATCCAAACGAGATAATTCTTGATTTGAATTAAACTAGAAACATATGGCTACATTTTTTATGAAGACATAGAATTTAAATTTTATCTTTAAGAATCTCAACATTTGTCATGAAGTTTAGAATTGGGTGCAGTACATTGGATGAATGTAAAAATTCATATTCTATATTTGAGGAAACAATTGGATTAATCTAGGCTGATTTAGACAAAAGTGTCTACTAGAAAATTGTAGATTTTTATTTTATCTTTCCAACGATATATAGTACGAAATTTTTGGACTTCTAGGCTGAAATTTATGGCCTTATAAAGGAAGATGTATCTTCTGTCTTTTCGCTTTTTCTATGTTTTGCTTCTTCTGCCTATTCGCTTCTTCTGTGATGACGTCATCTTCTTTTGTGTTTCTTCTGTGATGAAGTCATCTTCTTCTGTGTTTTTTTTCTTCTGTATTTTGTTTCTTTTATGATGACATCATCTTCTTCTGTGTTTTGCTTCTTCTGCCTTTTTGTTTCTTCTGTGATGGCGTCATCTTCTTCTATGTTTTGTTTCTTCTATTTTTTCACCTGGCCTATCTTCTGTTCCATTTTAGACCCTTCAGAAGATAGAATCTGTCTTCGAGGTCTTCATGAAAGTTGTATATGTTGAAGTTCTCTTTCTAACCATAAAAGAAAACCTTAATCCAATATCTATAAGGAAAGTTAAAACAATTTTCTCACTTCTTCTGTCTTTTTCCACTTCTTCTGTCTTTTTCATTAGTCTGATTTGTACTTATCTTTTGTTCCATTTTAGACCCTTCAGAAGATAGAATCTGTCTTTAAGGTCTTCATAAAAGTTGTATATCTTGAAGTTCTCTTTCGAACCATATAAAGAAAAACTTAATTCGATATCTGTAGGGAAAGTTATAGCAATTTTCCACTTCTTTTGTCTTTTTCCACTTCTTCTGTCTTTTTCATTAGTCTGCTTTTTACCTATCTTCTATTCCATCTTAGATCCTTTAGAAGATAGAATTTATCTTCGAGGTCTTCATGAAAGTTATAGATCTTTCTTTTATCTTTTCAAACGTATATAGTACGTGAATTTTAGACATTGGAGTCGAAAGTTATGGTCCTTATAAGGGAAGATATTCAAGAGTAAAGATGTATCTTCTTCCTTTTGCTTCTTCTATGATGACATCATCTTCTTCTGTGTTTCTTCTGTGATGATGTCATATTCTTCTGTGTTTTACTTCTTTTGTGTTTTGCCTCTTCTGTATTTTGCTTCTTCTGTGATGACATCATCTTCTTCTGTGTTTTGCTTCTTCTGCCTTTTTGTTTCTTCTCTGATGACGTCATCTTCTTCTATGTTTTGTTTCTTCTATGTTTTTGCCTGGCCTATCTTCTGTTCTATTTTTGACCCTTTAGATGATAAAATATCTCATTTTAGTATTCATTAAATTGCAGATCTTGAAGTCATCTTTTAATCCATCTAAAGAACAGCTTAATCAAAAATTTCTAGAGAAAGTTATGCCTATTTCCTCGAAACAGGTTCAGTATAATTGAGGACAAAAATAGGTTTGATTCTTTTAGCCATAACTTCTTCTCTAGACACCCAAATGACTTGATTCTTGAACCATTGGATTCTTAAGACATTTTTATATATCTTCATAAAAAAATCATAACCATATGAAATGAAGTGAGAAAGATTGAGTGAAAAACGTGGGCTGATATAGTGAGTATGCTCTTAAATAATAGGAGCTGGTGTTATTCCACTAAATATACCTCAGTATTTTTTATGATTTTTGGATCAGTGGAGCTCCAAATGAGATGATTTCTGATTTTTGGTAAACTATAGACAAGGAGATACAAATTATATGAAGAAATCGAAATCTAATTCAATTTCTAAGATGTTTAAATTTCGGATAGAAGTTGTGCATAGTATACTGATTTGGACAAGAGCAGTCCTCAAATGTTTAAAGTGTATCTTTCGAATCACTGAATCAAATGAATTAATTTTGGTGTCATTGAAAAATTAAGACAAGGGAGAACACTTTTCTAGAAGAAGGAGTTATGTCAGAATATTCAAGAGTATTTTTGACAAGACACTTAAGTATAAAAGACATAAGGCATAAATGGAATGGCAAATGGGACAATTCTCAATCATTAAGGGCATAGTTAGAAGAAGTGTTATATTGCTTATAAATGAAGAAGAAAAACGTGAATAGAAGGACAAGCAGGAGAGAAGAATGAAGATTTAAGAGAAAAGAGAGAGTGTCATGAAAAAGAGAGAGAAATACGAAGAGAAGAAGAGACGGAGAGAAAGAAGAGAAAACAAGCTAGGGTTTGACTTTCTTAGCATTCAAAAGAGATTTTGGAGTTGTTTAAGAAAGGAAAAAGGAAGAGGAAGAGAAGAGCTTCCTTTTGAGCTAAAGATCTCTTCAATTGGTGAAGAATCAAGGGAACTAAGAGAATCCTACCCAAGAGCAAGGAAAAAGACAACCTTGACTTGGATTTTTGCAAGGAAATAAGGTGGGTAATGTATTTATAGTTATTGTATGATTGGGAAAATTCTTGCCTATGTATGAATATGTGTGAAATTATTTGAAATTGACTTAAAGAAAATACATAATTTTTTTGATTTTGTCATACTGTGGAAGAAGAATGATATGTGATATAAATAAGTTGTGTTTTTGATCAATGTTATGCCTTGATATTTGTCATGGCATTTTGCATAAATGAAAAGAAAGGAAAGAGCATGAAAAGTGTGAAAGCATTTGATAAAATGATTTGAGCATGTTTATATGCTTCTGTTTGGGCGAGAGTGGAACTATTCTGTTCGTCATGTATACGTTGACAAGAGTCTTCTCCCGACTGCTCGCTTGTGGCATATGAGCTCCAAAAATGGACTCATTTTGTTCATAGGGTAAACTTCGGTTTCCTCATTCTGTCTCATGGAACCCTCAGGCCGTTTTTTGTGCATTGCATTTTAAAAACAAATTGTCAAGTATGAAGCATATTGAGTGTTATGTGATTTGAGCTAAATTTCATGAATGTTTAATTTGCTTGAATAAAGTATGAATGCTAGAATTGCTAGATATACATATATACATACACATGCTTGACTTTGGGTTAATTGCCAATGGTTATAAATATATTAGCCACTTAGTTGTGTAGCTCACCCTACGCTTCCCTCCTCAGGTGCAAAAAGAGAAGATTAGTGATCCTTGCAAGGCATTGGAACTCCAAGATAATTAAAGACTTTTGTAATTATGTTAGTTCATGAACTTTTTGTATTTTAGAATCATATCAAGCATAGACATTCAATTGTATCATGTGTATTTTTTTGCACTTTGTATTTTATATTTGTATTAAAGCAAAGGGGTGGTTTGTGAAATGTAAAGATGTTTTGAAAACAAACTTTGTGTTCCGTGACAGGCTCAAGTGATTATCGAAACTTTGATGTGTTCAATAATGTTTGCATCTTTGTGACTGAAATTATTTTAAATAAATCGAGCCGATTTGATTATCGATTTTTCCGCGTATCCGTTAAATTGTTTTTAAAAAATTTGCAATGTGATTTGACTGTTAATTGTCTCTGAATGCTGGGCTTCGAAAGTGGGGTCCAGCAATAGATAAAACTATATCTACCTTACAGAAAGTTCATGGCATTAAGCCACCAATCATATGCACAATATGACAAAAAAAAGGGTAGGAAATCCAATACATCAGCCTACATTATGAACATCAAAAGCCAAACTATACCAACCATTTATGCTTCATCTTCATGGAAAGATTAGTGTGTGCATTATATGCCAGAAGGCAAGCTATAGTGTGATTCACTATATGCTCGACAATATGATATTTCTCCTATTTTGCATTAGTGAAACGTCATCGATTTCGCTCTCACTAGATATTGTATATGGTAATGGTGTAGGTGGCTTTAAAGAGAATAAAATTAGTGCTACCCTTCAATTTAGAACCTGCTCCTAATTGTATCCACTATCATTTTCTTGTAACATATGCAACACACTACTCCATATGCCTTAGAGAAGCTGCACATGAAAAATAGATGCTCTTATTCTTCAGTTACTCTATTACATATAAGGCATATATTATCCTCAATACCATGCCATTGACTATGTGTTCTAAGCCTATCCTTAATTGCAATCCAAGTAATAAAGGTTGCCTTCGGGCACAATATTGCTCCATAAAAGTTCAAACCAAAGGAGTATCAAGGTTGAATTCATGAACACTTATGACATGAGTGGTTGGAATATTTACCATTCGAATTCAATGTCCAAGTTATTGTGTCGTCTCTATGGACCGCATTTACTAAAGCTTAATAAGGTATAAAGGATTGAAATCCCCTAAAGGTTCCATGCCAAGTTCCATAAACAATCAATGAAGAAACTTTGAGATGAAGAGCATCTTATTTTGAAGATGTTGAAATTAATTCAAGGTGATTACCGAGTTGATATCAAGTCAATTGTCAAACCACATCCATGTTCTTTCTCCATTACCAATGCAATGTTTAATACAATGATATATTTAAGATCGTACCTTCATCATTTGTTTGAGCATCCATGACCTCTCTCTTGAAAAATCAGCTTGCCATATTTTTGTATATTTCAGATAAATCTCGTTTTTCTATTTAATCCACATAGCCTTCTGATTAGTTATTAGCCTTCACAATCTCTTACACATTAGAACATTTTGTGTATTGGAGACAGAAATGATACCTAGCCCTCTGTGCTTTTTTGGAATGGTCACTTTGCACTACTTAATCCTGGCTTTCCTAGCATCATCCAGTTGACCAGACCATAAAAACATTTTCATTATTCTATCCATCTCTTTAATGCGTTTTTTAGGAATTGGAAAGTGTGAAGTCCAATGGATGTGCATGCTGCTGAGAACAGAGATTACAAGAGTGAGCTTAACAACATAAGCTAGGAAACAGTTTTTCCATGCCAACACCTTAGTCTTCATCCTTTAAATTATAGGCAAACAATTAACATATTTAGAAGTGATAAGAATCCCCAAGTACCTAAATGGAAAAGAGAAAAATTGAAATCCAGTGATGCCTTGTATTATATTCAAGTTTCTCACTTCTGCTAATAGAGTTGACTCTTATCAGGGTTAATTTTTAGGTCAGACCAGTTAGCAAACAAGTCTAATGCATGCATAAACATATTAACCAAATGTTGATTATCTCCACATAACAGGATTAAATCATCCACATACATGAGATGAGTAAGATTCACCGTTTGACATTAAGAATGGAAATTGAAGCTACCATTGTAAAGGATGAGCTTATTTAAAAGTTGTGAAAAGAAGGGTTAATGGAAATTGAAGCTACCATTGTAAAGGATGAGCTTATTTAAAAGTTGTGAAAAAAAAAACCCTTCATAGCAAGGGTCAACAAATAAGGGGATAAAAGATCCCTTTGTCTGATACCCTTAGTTATTTTAAACCTCCTTATCGGGACTCTATTAATAAGTACACTGAAGGTGGGAGTTTGAATGCAGGTAAGTATCCACTGAATGAATTGCATGGGCAGATTTAGAGCTTGAAGATAGACATGAATAAATCTCCACTGAGGGTATCGAAGGCTTTATAGAAGTCTATCATAAGTAAGTAGATGTTTATTTTTTTTCCCTTATGTATAATCCTTCAATAGTTCTTGAATCAATAGTACATTATTACCAAGGTATCTGTCAGAAATGAATGTGCTTTGATCAGTATTCACAACTCCAAATATAGCTAATTTGAGGCGTTCAACAAGTATTTTGGAGATCACTTTGTATAAGGTGTTACAGCATGAAATGGGTTTGATGTAACATCCACACTCATAGGACATATTCACGAAAGCATCAAAGTATTTGGGATATTCTCTATGGACATTATACGTTAGCAAACAATTCAGAAAGAATTTTTCCACCTTACACATAATATCATATAGCATAGGCATTTTAATTAACAAATTGCCAAAGTTTGACCTAAATTTCAAAAGTTTCCCATATTCAACTTGTGTGAAAACATTTTAAGGAAACTCAGCTTTCCTCTTTAATGATCTCAGTAAAGATGTACAGCAAAACATTTCTATTATCCCATTTATCAATTCTCACAATCATAGTCATTTCTAATATCTGATAACAAATAAATTCATACAACTTTGCATTATATTACCACCAAACATGTACATCAGGTAACAATTTAATCTCAACACAAATGTACATGTATCTCGAATATTGGTATACAAAAATACAACATACCAAGCTACATAGATTAGTTATAAAGTTATTAACATACTATATACAATATAGCAATGTGTTACGATATGTAAATGAAAACCACTATTAGATTTTGTAGATTCAACTAATCATACCTTTGAACCCTGACTTCCAAAACATAGGAGTTATACTCTAACTAACTCTAAACCTCTCCTGAACCTAAAAAAAACTGTGTTGCAATTTTCATAAGTTTTACGAACTCAATTAGTGAACCATCATCAATGCACTCAGCAAACCATATCATATAATACCATTCAAATCAACATACCAAGTTACATTTCAATAACACACGTCAACTTAGGTGGAACTCAAATAAATCATATCACATTTAAAAAATATCAAATTGTATTTCAAAATCACAAATCAATTTAATCAAACATGTATATGAAAATGCAAATATGTTTGCATTCTTTTTTCCTTGTGTTGTGATCAAATATGTTAATTCACACCCTATGTTTCAAACAAATTTATACTGGCTAGCTTAATGAGCATTATAGTCCTGATCACATCACAAGCATTAAGCCCTGAGTTCTTATTACAAGCCCTAAGCTCTGATTACGAGCTTTTCACCCTGAATGTCTACGTATTGGTCATTTTGATTAGAAATCTCATTATCTCATCATGAATGCCAAATGCAATTATATGAATCATCTCATATATCATTTTCTTCTATCAGTAACTAATTGTCAAAAATTCCCAATCAATTTAATTCAAATAAGCATTTCACAATTATTCACGTAGTCAGCAATTGACAATAAAATCAAAAACACTTCTATATACAGTCCTGAATATCAAACTCCTCAAACCAACAATGTTCAGGATTGTAACAATCATAGAAGCAACAATTCAATAGCTGGCATTTAACTAAAAATAAATCAATCATAATGAGAAATATTTAGGCTAACTCACAGAACACTCCAACGAGTTATTGTCTCAATGTCCTAAAAATATATAGGTATTAACAATCACTCTAAGAGCCTATTATACATGCATATGAACATCGATCACTGATAATGAATAGGAAGAATATGTATGCAATCCTTAAGTGCAATGTTTATATCATTTTCTTCCTAATGTTTGTTTATGAACAAGCTGCCTTCTTTTAATCATAACTCTCTCTATAAAAGTCCAAATACCATGATTCTTGTGCCCCTTGAAACTAGACTTCATTAGTCTTAATATATCCAAAAATTTCACAAACAGAAACTCCCCTTGGAATACAACCCCCATCCAAATTTTGTCCTATTTTTGGTAAGAAACATGCTGGCAACCAATGCTCAAACAACAATAAATCATTATCAAAACATCTTCTAGCCAAACCATTTCATAAAAGCAATAACAAGACATCAATAATCATTTTTCATGATTTATACTTTGACTAATTTGGCCTCTAAAGCCCTCAAAAATAAGGAAATAATACAAGGTTTCTACACAGGGGTCTGTCAAGGGCAATATTAGGGAAACAAGCATAACTCAAGCTATAATCACTATTTTATCAAGCCCCCTTCTTAGACGTCAAGCTAAGACCTATATCTACAACTTTCGTTCTTTGAGTTTCTACAAATTCATGCTCTAAAAGTATGTAAAATGGATCAAAAATGGGAATATAAAATTGAAACCAGGATTTCGACTTATGATGGTAACTTATTTCCTTCTCCTCTTTTCTTCCCCTTTTTTCTTTCCTTCTCCCTCTCTCGCTCTCTTTTTCTCCCTCTTCTAACCTCACGATAGACCCTTACTCTCCCTTATGTTGCCTTTTATATCTATTTTCTCTAGAAAGTTCAAAGAAAGTCAAACTAATCCATGTGCCACCATTTCATTGGTCTATGTGTCACTATTCTATTGGTCCATATATTACTAACCTTAGACTCCACATGTCACTCATTTAAGGCTCCATATGTCATTACTTGAAGGCTACACATGTCACCAAATTTAAGGCTACATATGTCACCATTTGTAAAGCTACACATGTCACCCTTCTAAAGCTCCACATGTCACTAGTCTAAAGTATCATTTGTCACAAATTTAAAGGGCTACATATCGCAAATATAAAGTGCCACTTGTCAACTTAAATCCATCAATTTCTAATTTAATTCTAATTCATCAAAATCATATCCAAGCATCCTGAAATATGCCAATTAAGTGAACATAAAACATTTGTCACTAATTTCTCATATTTATAAATAACAATCTATGTATATGTATGATAATCTCATGCATGTACATAGAATAAAAAATTTTGAATCCTAATGCACCAAATTAATCATCTGGTGATATAACTTATTTTATTTAATGCAATATGTAGGAGCATAATCTTCTAAACCTTCTAACCCTCAATAGTTTAAGAAACAGTATATGACATCTGAAGTCATTCATTGTGCAAAGGATTTGTTTCTTAGAAACCAAGCATACAAATGTATGGTTAATTTTTTGAAGCAATCAGGAGCAGCCAAAAAAATCCATAACAACTGCTGTGAAGAGATGTCCCATGTGAAGTGAATCACACGTTAGTATATGATATACATAATGCACAAGAAGGGGGGGTTGAATTGTGTATTCGAATTTTTAATACAATCCCCTTTTAAAAAAATTGTTTTCTCAAAACGATTGGTAAACAATATTATGAAGTATTTGTATCAACAATAGAAATAAGAGTTAAGAGTTGAGAGTGAGAATCGACACAGTAATTTTATACTGGTTCACCCTAAACCGTAGGCTACGTCCAGTCCTCAGAATCCCTTCTGAGATTTCACTATACTTCACAAAAGTACAAGTATTCTTTTCACCGAGCCTCTTCAGGTCTCTTATAACAAGTATTTTTTTTCTCACTTAGCCTCTCCAGGCTCTCAACTTTTCTTCTTTCTTATAGAAAGATATTGCGAGCTTTGTTACAGAAAATATAGCTCTCGTATTTTTCACAAATACAATATTTAGTTTTTTAAAAATCACTAACTTTTTCAATCTTCGAATTCGACTCGTATTTATAGTCTTCGTCTTCAACAGCTTCTTGATAACTGCTTCTTTCTTCTTGTTTCTTGATCTTTAAAGAAATGATTATTCAGTTGAGTTCTGTAACTAACTCAAACTGATTTGGTTCTTCGTCTTCGATTCTTTCGTCTCATTTTCGGCTTCGCTTCGTCTTATTTTTATCGTCTTATTTTGCTTCCGTCTCATTTCTTTCTTCTGCTTTGTGTCTCATTTTGCTTTTGTCTCATTTCTGCTTTCTGCTATGCATCTCATTTTTCTTTCATCTCATTTCTATCTGCTTCTGTTTCATTTTTCTTTCGTCTCATTTTTATCTGCTTCCGTCTCATTTTTATCTACTTTCGTCTCATTTTGCTTCCGTCTCATTTTTATCTACTTCTGTCTTATGTTGTTTCCGTCTCATTTTGCTTCCGTCTCATTTTTACCTGCTTCCATCTCATTTTGTTTCCATCTCATTTTTATCTACTTCCGTCTCATCTTGCTTCCATCTTATTTTTGTCTTCCGTCTCATTTTCTTCCGTCTCATTTCTTCTGTCTCATTATTTGGTTTTCATCAAAATTAATCGTAAAGTCATTTTAACTTAACAATCTCCCCCTTTTTTATGATAACAAATAATCATAGAAAAGTTATTTTCTTATCTTTCTTCTTCTGTTCTGTTCTTCTTTTCTTCTCTTGTTCTGTTCTCTGCCTATCTTTGTCATTTCTTTTTCTTTTTCTCATTTCTCCCCTATTTGTTATTGATCAAAAAGATCATGGGCGCAGATGCTTCAAAACTTCAAAAAACATTTCTCTCATCTCAATGCGAAGTGACTTAATATATTGTCGAATATCCTCTACTTCTTTATGCAAGTCACCTACAGAAGCACACAGATAATCAACTTTCTCTTCAATATCTTCATCAGGCTTCTGTTGTACGACTTCAAAACTAATAGTCGTAGTATATGCTTCTGAAGATATGACATCTGGTTCAATTATTGTAAGGGTAAGAGGTTGAACAGATAGGTTAGGTTCTGGAAGATCAAGATCAACAGGACCAGTTAGTCGTGGAATTTGTCTTCCAAATAGGTGTAGAACATCACCAAATGAAGACGCAGTTGATAAAGGTCTAATGTGTATAATGAGATGCACAAGGGACTCTACTGAGTAGCTTTAGTCTCCAACCTTAATGGATCTGTACAGCCCTTCTGAAAATCTTCCACCTACCTGAAAAGAATCTTCAGTGGTTTGCTGACCACAATGGCTTCCTGACGCTGTTGAAATGAAGTGGGAAACATAAGTTCCAGTCTGCTGGATTGCATTGCATGTTTCATTAATGTTTCTCACTTTAGCTTCGATCTGTTCTTCTGTCAGATCATTTATCCTTTAAGAATACAGTTTCTTCTTCCCTTTTTCCTCATTGCGAACAATGAAAGGTCGAGGTTGAATATCAGGCACAACCTTGATCACAATTTTCCTTGTGATTGGGAAAATAGTGTACTTCTGCTTTGTCATCTGTGTGGGGTATGGTATGGTTCCTTCATCCTTCAGAACATCATACATACTTTTCTCGTCCTCACTCAACAGATGTATTGTATTATTCTTTATCAAAATGGGTTGAAATTGTGCCTTGACTGACCTTTTTGGGATCCCTCTAATTATTATAGAGTTGTTACTCTTAACAGGTTGAATTTTTTCAAAAATCTTAATTCTCAAGTGTTCTTTTCTTATCAGTTGAGAAGTAATGACCTGTACTGGACTGCGTTCAACTATCTTCTTCTTCTTCTGAACAGCAGTAGGAGTGCTCTTTTTTGTACTAATTTTTTATTTTTTATTCTCCTTAATCAGTCTGGAAGTTTGCTGAGGTTGAGGTTTTACTTTCTCAAACTCCAATTTCTTTTTAACTTCAGTCACTTTAGCCAATTTTAGTGATTCTTCTCTCAAAATTAAAATTTAGGACCTGGTTGCCTGAGATGTTGTCTTCTCAAAGTTTCCACCATGAATCAACTCTTTCCTTTTCTTTTCTTCTTGTTGATGCAGGGTTCAAATTCTAGGCTACCTTTTTGTTTGCTTCGGCTTCTCCGATAGTAGCATATCCCCTTTTCTTTTCAGGGAAACTGTCTCCTTTTGTTGCACCTGGCTTCTTTCTTTAAGAGATATCGTCTTTCCCTTTGTTTTTCCTGATAATTCCTCTCCTCCTTTTGCGGGTATTCTCTCAACAGATTGCGGTCGAGCCTTTCTTAGACTTTACCATATAATGAAAAATAAGGAATGGTAGGTTGATAGGCTAACGATTTAGTAGATGAAATAAACATTGTTTATCTAGCGTTGTTACCAAATGCCTTGATCCTGTTCTTGATAGTACACAATGGAAAAGAAGTGAGTGTAGTACCCTAGCCTTTGGAACAAGATTTGATGCCTTTTTTTCCTTTGGATCATTGCTTCCATATAACTGCAAATTGATCTGAGTTTCCTTCACGATAGCTTATGTCATCCATCTAGCTTTATTTGGGAGCTACTCTCCTTCAAATGGACACTCCGGGACCTTCTCAATCATCTCCATGGTCACAATAATCGACAATCTATCCACCGAAGATACAAGAGTATCGGCTACCACTTCCATATTCTTCCAGAATTCATAAACTTCATTCATGCAGACTGTCTCTCGAACTTGAAAGAAATTCCTCCATCCAGCTGCTACAATCTTCGGTTCAGTATCCATCTTGTCCTGCTTCAAGGACTCAAAATCAACAAATCTTCCACTTGTCATGGCTGTCTCCATTTCTTGTAGTTAACAACGAACTAAAAAGAGATAAGTTTTTCAAGGAGGTGAAGTCGGTTTTTTAGGTTGAGAGTGTGAGCAAGGAAAGTTTGAAATCCAAACAGAGTAGTGAAAGGTTTTTGTTGAGGGTTCTTCAAAGGTTGATTGTTAGAGTATATCATGAGTGTTCTAGAATAGGTGGCGTTCTCAAGGTTATGAAAAACTTTCCCTCCAAAACTTTCTTATAATGGACGTTACCAGCTGTAACTCACGGTTACGGTTACCGTTAACTCTTTCAACCTTTTCATCTGATTCATGACGTGTCAGACGGTTGATTACTTAACATAACCATGTTAAGGTTTCGTCTTATTTCTTTGAATATTTCTTCATTTAATGGCTTAGTGAAGATGTCTGCCTACTGATGGTTCGTCTCAATAAACTGAAGACTCACGATCTTTCTCTGAACGTAGTCTCGTAAGAAATGGTGTCTGACTTCGATATGTTTAACTCTCGAATGTTGTATGGGATTCTTCAATAGATTGATGGCACTTGTGTTGTCACAGTAGATTGGGATTTCTTCTTCTTGTACTGAGTAGTCCTCTAGTTGGTACTTAATTCACAACGATTGTGAATAGCAACTTGCGGCTGATATATACTCGACTTCTACAGTTGATAGAGCAATTGAGCTTTACCTCTTACTTGACCACGAAACTAGGTTATTGCCAAGGAAGTGACATCTTCCACTTGTAATTTTTCTATCAATCCTATCTCCGGCATAATCCGCATCACAGTAGCTAATTAACCTGAAATCTTTACCTTTCTCATACATTAAGCAAAGATCAATAGTACCTTATAGATATCTCAAAATTCTTTTAACAGCAATGTAATGAGATTCTTTAGGATCTGCCTGAAATCTTGCACTCAAACAAACACTAAATAATATGTCAGGTCTGCTTACTGTAAGGTAAAGTAAGGAACCAATAATCCCTCTATACAGAGTTTGATCAACCTTCTTGCCAGTTTCGTCCTTAGACAAATGGTTTGAAGGATGCATCGGGGTTGACATTAGTTTTACTTTTCTCATATCATATTTTATCAACAGTTCCTTCACATACTTCTATTGATAAATAAAAATCTTTTCTTTGGTTTGCTTAACTTGCAACCCAAGAAAGAATTTTAATTCACTCATCACGCTCATCTCAAATTTATTTTTCATCAAATTTTCAAAATTAGTACATAACATTTCAGAGGTAGCACCAAAAATAATATCAACATAAATTTGAACAATAATAAAATCATTCTTTATGCACTTTCTAAATAAAGTTTTATCCACATGACCTCTAGTGAACTTATTCTCAATAAGAAAAGAACTCAGACGATCATACCAAGCTCGATGAGCTTGTTTCAAGCCATACAAAGTCTTATGAAGTCTATAGACATAATCCAGTTTCTTGACATCTTTGAAACCTGGAGGTTGCTTCACATAAACTTCTTCATCTATAAAGCCATTTAAAAAGACACTCTTCACGTCCATTTGAAATAGGTTTATATCATGACAGACAGCATATGCAAGCAATATCCTAATAACTTCTAGTCTTGCTACTGGAGCATAAGTCTCATTGTAGTCTATTCCTTCCTGTTGATTATAGTCTTGTGCCACTAATCTTGCTTTGTTACTACTCACTCTTCCTGATTCATCTAGCTTATTCTTAAAAACCCATCTAGTTCTTATGATGGACTTTTCGGTGGTCTAGGAACTAAAGATCAAATTTTATTCCTAGTAAGCTAGTTCAGCTCCTCTTGCATGGCTAAAATCCAAGTTTCATCTTGAAGAGCTTCATCAATTTTCTTAGGCTCTATTTCAGAAATAAATGAAATATTTGCTTCCATCTCATGTTTATCTGCTTCTGTCATTTTGTTTCCATCTCATTTTTATCTACTTCCGTCTCATCTTGCTTCCGTCTTATTTTTGTCTTTCGTCTCATTTTCTTCCATCTCATTTCTTTCGTCTCATTATTTGGTTTTCATCAAAATTAATCGTAAAGTCATTTTGACTTATCACTGTGATGTCCCATGTTTGTTGACAAAACATTGTGGTAAACCCATAAGGTCCAGGGGACTTAGACGGATGCAGGCTAAATAAAATTCTCTTGATATCATCTACAGTAATGGGAGAGACTAAAAGGTTCCTTATATCTTGCTTTATGTGGCAATCAAATAACGATTCTACATTTGAGCTTGGAGATAAGGAAGTGTCATTACCAATTAGATCCATGAAATGAGTTTGTGCAAGATCTAAGAGATCATTATGCTCCACATACTCCCTTCCCCTGTGATCTTGTAGCATGGAAATCTTATTTGTATTACGTCTAGCAAGGAAGGAAGAACAAAAAAATTTAATATTTGGATCGCCCTCCTTCAACCAATGTAGTCGGGCCTTTTGTTGCAAAATCGTATTATGGAAAGTAAGAGCTTCCTGATATTGCTTAAGATAATTGCTTTTACTCTGTTTTAATGTGGAGTCATAGGGAGACATGTAGTTGAGATCTTAAGCCAGCTTATCTTTAAGTTATTGAAGATTGATGTTTCTGGCAAGCATAAATAGTTTAAGAGGATCCTTCACCTGACGGAGCTTTGTCATTAGTTGGTTTGTAACAAACCACTTCAGTGCTCCAACATCGACTTACAACATCACGAAAGCCCTCTATACCTGTTAAATCATTGAACAATTTGAAGTGTGTTCTTCTTGTTGAGTTAGCTATTCTTTGGATCCACATGTCTGAGTGATATGATACTATAGGTTCTCCAAAGTGCTCAAAAGAATCTAGAAAATGTGTTAGCCACAAGGAGCTCACCAACGATTTGTAAAGTTTCTTCCTAACCAACCATCGATTCCAGCTGATTATTAGACCATGTGAGACATCTACCTGTGTAGTTAAGATCTACCAAATCCATAGTATATAGGAAAGTAGAGAGTTCTTTCAGTTGTCCCATGTGCAAGCTTCTACTTCCCTCAATTTCTGGCAATGTAAGAGAGCAATTGAAGTTACTTTTTTTGGTTGGAGTCTGGTTTTTAACACCTTAGTATACCATTGTGGGTGTTGCATAGGCTCATCCTTAAGATAACTTGCGTTTTTGTTAAGACTAATCAACAACACATTAAACAACAAAATGTCAATTTATGATCAATTTCAATGTGTCAACATACAATAGGAAAATACTTGATGCTAAAAGCAGCTCCTGATTAGGAAAAGGTAATAATGGCTGAAAAAGATTGATTAGTTCCATGTTTTATTGAAGAATGAATGGCTACATGAGATTTCATTTTTTGTTGAAAGAATACCCTAATTGAATTGAGGCAAGTGATCTATGGCCATAATCATACAATGTTAATATACATAAAAATATATGGTTCGCTAATTAAGATTTGAGATTTTAAAAAAATTATTTGAAATACTATTCACAGCTACCTAGAGATGGAGCAGCCGTAGCAGCCCACCCAATGCCTTAATGACCACAAGCTGACTAGCCCATGGCCCGGCCTATAGCCCGATAGGCCACGATAAAACCAGACCAACCCTACCCACCGTTTTCTTTAAAGAAAAACTTCCAAAACAATGTCATTTTACAATTAACGGTCAGGCCAACCATGATCAGCTCGTGACCTGCCCGTGATTCGGTCAACCCGGACCAAAATCAAGCTGAGATGGGCCCTTTTTGACATCTCTAGGGTTGTCGGAGAGCCTGGGTCGAGGCACCCAGACCATGTCCATAAAAAAAATTCCAGCAAACTGAAATGTGCAGATTATTAATCATTTTGCATCACAAGTTCTTGCAGAACCCTTCCAGTTGAATCACAAAATAAAAACGAGAACAAAGAACCAAGAAATAAGGAAAACTATCTTTTAAGTTACAAAAAGAATGCACGTCAAATTGGAATTACATGGGGTTACTGGATTGAATAAAACACATAACCTGGCCTAACAGAATTTGTTACTTCAACAAAGCTCGACTAAAAACGGACCCTTCAGCTTCTTTCCCTCTCATTACCTTTCTTTGATTGGTAACATAAGGGAAATATGAGGAATAATACGGTAACGACCTAAATGGAACAGCTCTTTATGTCTTCTTCATGAGGTATCCCAAAACTATGCCAAGCAAGCCAACGAAGATGACAAACATGAATGAGACACCAGCTCGGTTTTTGTTTCCTTCCCGTCTGAGGAGATCCTGAACATCATAATCTCCTAAGGTAAGGGGATGCACAGTGCAAAAATAAAAAGTGTATAGTGAATTTAATGTTCCCTTAAATCTGTTAGTTGAGCCTGAAACTAAACTTCAGGAATCACGAAATTGGCCTCTATTTCAATAAATCTGGATCAAATAATGTGGTAAAAGGGATAGCGAGACAAATGGGAAACCAAAGAACCAAAGGTAAAAGCCTGTAAGTAACTCTTATTAGTATTACAACAGCCCATCAATTTAATTGTGCATCAATGTTAGTGATTATCGAGAGTGAAGAGAGCCATCAGGGTGGCTGACATAAGGAGGAGAACGGACAAAACCATGTAAATCAAAGCATGCACATAATGTTCATTAAAACACCATAAAACACAAGATTTAAATGAAGTAAAAAGCCAATGGCTTACCAATTCTTGGCGAAGTTTATTGCTTTGTTGTAGAGCATTATTCTTTTCCTCAGTCAGCTTTGAAATAAAGGCTCTTTCCTGCAATTAAAATATGCCATCAACAGAAATTAGATCATATGCTTGATGAAATCTTCACGATGTAAATTCTAACACTTGCAATCTAGCCAGTGCTGACTGGAAAATTGAGCCTCTTATATATATATATATATATAGAGAGAGAGAGAGAGAGAGAGAGCAATATTTACACCATTCTGCACACGATATTGCACGAGTGAATGGCTTTTAAATTTGAATTGTAATCCTTAAAATCATGAAATATATTCCAGAGAATAATAATAAAAATAATAATATAAGTGAATATTATTACAAGACATTTCATACGAACATCTCTAAGAAAACAAGATTGAATATTTCTACTATAAAATGAATGATTCCACTATAAAATGAATGAAATACCTCATCTTAAAAACAAAGGGAAGAAAACAAAGTTATCAGAAAGAAGAGGAAGTGTTCAAGGCTACCATATGTTGGTTGTATATAGTAGATAGAAAATGCATTATTATCAGTACGCCCCCCACATCTTACTAGCTAGCTTCGAACAAAATGTTCACCCAAATAAATTGAAAAGATTTGGATTTCAACTGCCTGACAACCAGGGGTTATTCATAGAACTGACTAAAAACGAGGTAAAAGAAAAAACACAAACCACAATCCAGCCCTTGACACACGACTTTTACTTCTTATACTGCCATATTTGTCATTTATTCACAAGTTGATTCTGCTCAAATTTACATAATTGTAATTTTGCAACAAATCCACTCAATTTCTCGTTCCTTGTTGAGTTTCTGATTTAGTAAATAAGTCTAAGCATAATTGGTGCATTGAAGAGACATAAATATAATGCATAGACATCGTGGTCAGAAAGGACACTAACTGATATAGCAGCTTTTGGTCAGTCATCATACCAAAATGGAGGCACTGAAGCAATCAAAGACTAAGGAATCAAAATTGAAATGCACAACTTCAATACATATAGAAGACCATTACTATTGAGCAGACACCAGACTTCTTAGGTTTATGATAGGCCAACCAAACATTGGGAAATAAATGGTTGGATTGAAAATATATTCATACAAGCTCACAGATGGGCACGTTTGCACTCAAAATCTATCGTTTTCCCAGGTACAGCTAGAAAAGCAATACATAAATAATTAAATATTAACAGAAAGAAAAAGTAACAGCAGGTCCTATTAGTCTTTGAATAATACATCTCTTGCTAGAGATCCTCACAAAGTAATCCACAGTCAACATGGGTGGCTATTGCCAACCGTTACATCCAAACAGCAAGTCCCTAATGTCCTTAAAAGATAGCAATTAAGTGTTATCAAGTCTAATCTACATCAGAGAAGGGAATTCACATTTCTAATCGTGACCATGCGTGCAACCAAAATTATCTTGCTAAATGAAAAACCAAATTATATCGCACATTACCTCTTGAGTTTTCTCAGGAGTCTCAAGCCCATCATTGAATGATCTTGCAGACTGCATTCATTGACATAGAAGTATGCCAATTAATATTTGTACAATATCAGAAAATTCACACTTAAAAGTACAGTAGATAATAAAATTAAAAACTCAAAGTACTGACATTAGAGAACTCATTCCCGTTCACATTTCCGTTTTCTAACACAGAGCCCCTGGGTGAGGAACCTTCCTCAGACCCCTCTGGAACAGGAGAAGGAGGTTGAGGTGGAGAGACATAAAGCACCCTTAATTTGCACTCCTCAACCTCATGTCCTGCCTCCTTATTGAACTGGATAACCACACTTCCATAGGTCAGATGCTCCAAAACTCAAAGTCACTAAAGTCAAGGTCAGCTAAAATAAGATTTTAGAAAATTAAAAAAGAAAAAGAAACAATGAATTACCATTTCTGGAGTGATATCTTTTGCAGTCACACCATCGTTCACCTTCACACTCTGAAGTAAGAATTTGTCCTTGCATTGCATGTCGGGGGGAGCCTCCTTTTGTGCTTGCATTGTAACTGAGAAAATGCAAACACTCAAGCTTACAAAACCATAAAATTCCAGAAAAGACAGAATTGCAAAACCAAATTGGAGCACCTATGACATCACATGTCGTTCGAGGCAACACGAGCCCAGAATTTGGCCGGACGCAATACTTCTTAGGATTTGTTGTTTTGACCTAAACACCATCACTTGTTAGACATGAAAATCCCAAAGAAGCGACATACAGTCAACATTCTTTAAATCAATCCCGAAAATCAACTTACGAGATAAAAAGTAATCGAAATCTAAAGTTTTAAATTTAGGATTCCAGAATCATAGTACAAGTTCTATCATTTTGCTGTCATCTCTTACTTTTTCTTTTCCTTTTCCTTTCCATTGCTTTTCCCAGCAACCAAACAATACATTACCACTTATCATACAATTAAAAAAGATCCATCAGAAACACAAAATAAAAGCAAAAAAAGAATAGAAAGAATTACCTTGAAAGCAACATAGCTGTCGGTTTTATTGGACAATTGAAGAGAACAAGAGATCTGCTTCTTCAATTCAACTAGTCACAAATCGTAAAGATACCAAAAACAAAATTAAAACGATAAAATCCAACGACCAAGAACAATAAATCAAACAGAAAAGACATAGATCCATGGGGCTTACAAGGAAATTTGAGCTCTAGAGGTTCGATACTTAGAAGCTGTCCCGTACTCATCTCGAACGAGCTCGAAAACAAACCTTTTTCGATATTAAGAAATGATTCAAATTATTAAAAAGAAAAAGGAACAACCAAATCAAAGAACAAGAGAGGATTTGAACGGGAATACGTTAAGATAAAAGGTGTTTTTTGGAAATCAAAAGAGGAGAAGAAAAAAGAGAACGGAGAGACCGAGAGAGGGGCGTGGAAAATGTTTTCTTTCCTTTGCTTACTTTTTTTTTTTTTTTTTAAGTCTCCTTTGATTCCGTCACATCTCTTATTCATTCCCTCCCGGCCCAGGTTTATACCGTATCGGCTTCGTACCGAATTAAATTTTCGTAGTATCGATTAATATCAGGTATTTAGGTATTATTTTATGTAATTTTTAAATTATAAAATAGTTTATTGTTATATTTAATATTTATATTGTATATTTTAACTTTATCTCTAAAATTATAATAATAAATAATAATCACAATTAATATGAAATAATAATAATTTTATATATTTCATATATAAATAATAACCACGACAATCATCATCGTATAAATATAAAATTTAAAAATAATATAAAATATATTTTAATTTTATTATATAATAAATAATGATTATACCAAAACATCAAATAAAAAATAATAAATATTCTTAACTCTCAAATTATTATAATCTATGTCATCAAGAGTATATGATAAAGAAATAATTGACTAGAATTAAAACACGAAATAAAATATTTATTATTTAATTTACTATCAATTAAATATATTATATATTTAACTAATTAAAATTAATTATTACTAAAATTATATATATTTATAATTTAATTTAATTTATAAAATTAATTTAATAATTATATAATTAAATTTGAAAATATTTTTAAAATGTATAAATTTCAAATAAAATTTGATTTAATAGTTAAAATATATAAAATAAATATTAGTTTATAAAAATAATTTTAAATTATTTATTTTAAAAATAAAATATTTTATTAATAAATATTATATAAAATTAAAATTAATTAATTAATTTTAAGTTTAATTTAATGTATAATTATTATTAGTAATAAAAATATTTATTTTGTTTTAAAATTAAAATTAAAAATCACAATAAAAATTTAACTAATAAAAGTTTAAAAAAGAAGGGGGAGAGAGAGAGACGCCACAAGAGTAATTTCTTAAAAAAATTTGAAATTTTTGCTAATAAATTCATATATTTTTCAAAACTTCCAGTATTGGCTAGTATATAGCCGGTATTAAGTAGGAGTGTTAATATATTGGTGTTGGACCAATGGTAGTTGACAAATTAAATCACACTTATGTTTTGATAATAATAAAATGTATAGAATTGGTTAAGAAATTGTTTCAGGTATTTTGGGATTGATATTCAATGAAAGAATTGTACAAATCAAGATGGACAAGTGTTTAATCATTGAAGAATCAAGATGGGAGTTTCCTTATAAGTGAAAATGGCATAAATCATGAGGATTATAGAAGATTTGGTTGGATGTTACCGTTGAAGGTAACATAAATTAAACTTCAAAGATAAGTCGACTTATACATCAAGATCCGAACATCATAAGTCGACTAGTACGTCATAAGTCGACTAATATATGAAGATCTGTCAGGTTGAGACAACACAAGTCGACTAATCATACATAAGTCGACTTATCGAGGACCACAAATCGACTTACACATCACAAGTCGACTTATAGAAGAGCGGAGATGCAATTTTACATAAAATGTTGTCACAAGTCGACTTATACAACTCGACAAGTCGACTTATGGGTACAACAAATTAATTCCAACGGTTCAATTAGCCACAAATGGAAAGGAGGATATTAAGGAACGGTCATAACAATTAGACAACGGCTAGAAAGGCTTCCAACAGCTATTTTTCTTCAAGTATAAATAGTAGATGATTGATGAAGAGTGTATGGATGTTCTATAAGCGAAAATACTCTTCTATTGCTCCAATATTGCTCATTATTGCTCATATCTTGTTACACAATTGTATTGAGCATTTGTTCCTCAAACTTTATCTTATTTCTTTTACAATTTGAGTGACTAGTGAAAGGTCACGTGTGAGGTAGCTTGAGCCGAAAATCAAGTGGTATTGGTAGGATTTGTCTTACCGAAGACAAATCATTTGTAAAGGTAACTTGGTAGAAATCAGCGGTGTTGGTAGGATTTGTCTTGGGAAAACAAATCGGTTGTAAAAGTAACTTGGTAAAATCAGCGGTATTGTAAGAGTTCACACCTGAACTATAAAGTGTGTAATAAAGTGGTTTGCAAAATCCTAAGTGGGAGCTTAGGTAGAGGACGTAGGTCTTAGTACCGAACCTCTATAAAAACAGTGTTTGATCTTCTTCTATACTCTTTACATTTAAATTTGTTTAAATTGTTTTTGTGTGAATTAACTTATGATTTTATTGTAGAAATTTACAAAAAGCTTAAAGATCTATTCAACCCCCCCTTCTAGATCGCTAACAATTGTGTGTAAATACCGATCGATCTTGGTTTGTTTAATCTGATCAAGACTGCACATGCCGATCTTAAACAAAACAAACCGACTACCAATCGATATTTATACCCAATATATTAACACTCCTATTTTGTACACCGTATCAGCCAAAACGAAACGAAATTTATAAGATTATCTGAGTCACAAATCCTTACCATTATTAATTTTAGAAAATTCAAATTGAAAATTAAATTTATAAAATTAAAAATTAAAAATTAAAAATTATTTAAAAATGTTGAACAATCTCTATTATTTTTACTTATAAAAGAATTTAAAATTTATTTAAAAAATTATTAAATAAAAATTATTTAATTTATTTTAATTTATAAATGGTCGAACTTTTCCTTAAAATGCAGAAAGGTAGAATTTTTTTAGAGCCCAAAAAAGTAGAGCAGGATGACTAGGGAGTTTACACGTGGATGGATGACCTAGGATTTACGTGTACTACCTGTTATAAAGCTTGGATAAATTGGAGTGAGCCGCAATGGTAACCTATGTTCTCTTCTTAGTATATTCCAAAACATCGATTTATGCTTGTCTGTTCCACGATGTTACATTGGCCTTTATGTCACGGCCACTTCTTCTTCACTAAATGAGAGAAGCCTGCAAGGTTGAAACTATACATATACTAGTTCGCACAAACTTTAAAAGAACTGTAAATGAGTTCAACTTAGCCTATACAACATTGAGACTTTGAATCAGTACCACTTTCTCGTTTATCTTGATCTATTTTTGGACTAGTGGTTGTAAGATTGTAACTTGACAGAAGCAGGCTATCCATTTTGCAAATTAGTTTTTTTTATGTGAACCTAATGGTCGGAACTAGTACACACAAAACACGATTTCTCCAAAAGGAAAGCCAATTATACAGCTGTACTTGGGAATCCATGGTCCCAAGAATAGGTTCAGAATCGAAAAGAACATGTCATGTCTTCCCTTCATCAACCATGTTTCATTAATATTTTGTGAATATATATTAATTCATGCATGATTGCACTCACTTCCAGGCAGACCCAACCTTGGGCAAGGATAGCAAAGGCACCTGCTCAATGCCTATTATCATGAAGAACAAAATAAGATTCAGTTTTGACCTTCAAGAAGAACAAAATAAGATCCAATCTTGATCTTCAAAAAGAACAAATTCAGACAAAATAAAGTTCACTCTCAAATCTCATTAAAAAAAAAAAAAAAGGTAAAATAGGCTCAGTTTACTTCTGACACTCATAAAGAGTAAAATGAAGCAAATCCTCTTAGCATTCTTTTTTTTCTTTACATTGTTTTATTTGATTTTTTTTAGCTGTTCTCTTAATTTTAGGCTATGTTTGTTTGGAAGTTTATTAATAGAATGGAATATTATTCTATCATTTAGGATAAAAATTTATAATGAAATGGAATGTGATAGGATGGAAAAGGAATATTTCATATTGCATCTCATTTCATCCTAAATAGTAAAAATGATGAAATGTAAAATAATAAACAACTTTATATTATATTGCATTATAAACTGTTCATCTAAACAACGTTTCACTATAATACATTATGAACTCTTCTATTCCTCCCAAACAATAATTTTCTAATATTACATTCATTTACGTTCCATTCTATTATAAACCATTCACAAAGAGAATACATTGAGTGAGTGCTACAAAGATTTAATATGGCTAACTGTAAACATGTTATAGCATTTATCTCTCATGACAAGAGATTATCTCTAGCATATTATCCAAAGAATGAAGTTGAGAGAGGGGTTATGAAGAATGTCCCGTATTCTAGTGCAATTAGTAGCTTGATGTATGCCCAGGTGTGCACTAAACTGGACATTGTATTTGTTGTTGGATTGTTGGGTTGATATCTGGCTAACCCAGGTGTGGATCATAGGAATGTAGTTAAGCGAGTGTTGAGATACCTGATACACTCATATTTTCATATATCTTTAGGATTTAATTCAGAGTCATTTATGTTCATTTTACATTCAACTATAGCCGGTTTATCATGTTTTAACATTATTCGGGTTGCGTTGACGTAAAATGCATAAATGAAACAAATAGACTTGAATTACATTGTTTTTGGATTTTTGGCGGACTTGACCTCTAGTCATTGTGGGATTTTTATCTCGAAATTGGTTCAACCAAAAATTCTGAAATTTTATACTTAAATTCTTGACTCATTGATGGATTTTTTGGGACCAACACAAATTTTTTTGAGCTGGAATTCAGGAGAAATAAATTTCCAAAAGTCTCGTCTAATTCTTAATCGCTAGAATGATCTTTTGACAATGTTTCAATCATAACTTTTGACTCAGATGGTGGAATTCAGTGATTCAAGTCTCAAATTGAAGCTAACTCAAATAATAACCTATTGATAAATTTTAAGCTCCTGAATTGTCACCGTTTCATTTTTATACATAGTTGAAATTGACCATGGTGTATTGTAAAAAACGCAATTCTAAGCTAACAAAACTTCAATCGATTTTCAAATCACTTGGATGACATGGCACGACTCCATTGGTTACTTAAAGATGAGTCGATGTTCCCCTCATGGAAGCCACTCCACTTTGGAGGGCTGGTTAGGCAAATGCTGAAGGGGGATTGCAACGTCTGTCGATTGATGTGAAGAGGAGGAATTTGTTTTGTAGTTGGCTTCTTAATTAGGTCAGCCACTTCATGATAGGTATGATATTTATATACGACTTTGGTCTCTAGTGAAGGCATATTTTCTTTGGATTATTCTTCATACTTCCCAGCTGCACTCTTGCTTTTTAAATCTTTTCGAAAGGAACACAATTGTCTTGGACCATCGGTGGTAACAACGTTTTACTAGATATGTGTAGCTAAGTTTGTATTTCAATTATAAAGGGTAATACCCTTCGAACGTATATTAATTCATGAGGATTTAATCTTAATCAATTCTTATGTTCATGATTTGCAAACATGTGTGTGAATTCTGATCCTTTAATGGCTAATCTGAACTTATAAATCTTAAAATCTGGAATTAAGGTTTATAAGGAATTTTTGGATGCTATTTGATTAATTGATGGTAATAGTTGTCAAATTAATTGATTTATAGCTAGGTTGTTGACAGTAGTTGTCATACCTAATCTAAGAGAATTCAAACTTTGTCTTAAACTGATCATAATAGTTGTTGAAGTTTTCAAGGCATAATCATTAAACCGACTATAATAACGCTTGTACGCGACATAGGTGGATTAGTAGTTATGAATCCTATGATTGTTTGCGAAGATTTGTTTTCTTAGTAGTTAAGAAGCATAAAAACAGTAAGTTGGTGATCCGTGATTATGTAAACACAGTACACAAATAAATCCTAGAGTCCGATGAATGAATGAATTTGTTTCGTTGGCAAAATCATTTGTAGTTGAAGATTCCGTAATTTTATATTTTATCCTAATCTTTCAATTATGGTTTCTTTCAAATTTTGATTTAGCACTTGTTTAATTTCGTGTTCTTTAAATTTTGAATTATCGATATCAAACTTCCCTAATCACTTATTTTCATGCATTGGTTTGAGTTCAATTTAGTTGATTTCATTTGATTTTTTTGTTTACGTCAAATCTGATTCTGTTTGTGTTAGATTATCTTTCGATTTCTGTTTTCTGTTTTCTGTTTCTGTTTTTTTGGTTTAGTTAGTATTTTGCATTAAATACTTCTTCATTTAGGTTAGACTGTATTTCAGATTTTTGTTTCGTTTAAGTTGTTGTGTCTGTTTTCTTTGACTGAAATTTAATTAACAAGTTTGACAATATTTAACATTCCTTTATTAGATCTTCAAAGGAACGATCCCTACTCCCATATACTACTTGTTATTCGTGTAGGGTTAATTTGCAAGGGTAACGACACCTTGCCAATACCTAAATGGTACTAAAGATTATACACCAACATAAAGAAAAGTCAACGATTTAAACCTCATAGGGTATACAGACTTCGACTTTGCTATGTGTTCAGAAGATCGCAAATCCACTTTAAGATACATTTTTATATTGGCAGATGGTGTAGTATCATAGAAGAGTGTCAAGCAAATACTGGTAAATTCATCGACCATTAATGCAAAGTTTATTGCATGTTATGGAGCTACTACACAGGCTATTTGGCTCAGAAACTTGATTTCTGAGTTGTCTATGGTAGATTCAGTAGCTAGACCCATTCGATTATATTGTGATAATCTTGCTACATTGTTCTTCAATAACAATAACAAGAATATCAAAGAGGTCAAATACTTGACTGTAAAGGAGTTGATTCTGAAAGGTGGAACATATCAAAATTGAGGAGATGTTAGCTAATCCATTGACTAAAGACTTCACCCACTAGTATTTGTTAAACATGTATCCAGTATGTGCGTGTTAAGGTGCTTAGATAGTAGTAGTTATAGATCATTGTATTTTCTCCTTAAATGTTTGTACATTTTAATGTATTATGACATTATGATTGTTCATTAAAATAGATGATCGTCTTTTTATCCTCAGTAATAACTATTCTTATGTATAGTTGTAATACATATGAAAGCCTTAAGATTTGTGTTGATCTTAGGCATTTTAAATGTCATTGGGCATAAATAAAGATTGACCTTGAACTTATGTCATTTAAACACATACAGTTTAGTGGATATCCATAAATTTGAAATGACATAAGGGGATATAAGATATAATCCCATAAAGGTTCTCTAATGCAGTTTAGAATTCAATTAGAGAACATAAAGGTTTTCTCTAATGTTGTTTATCATCCGATGAGAGAAAACAAGATTTTCTCTAATGTTGTTTAACATTTGGTAAGAGAAAACATGATCTCTCTACTACAGTTTAGCACATGCAATTTAGCATAAAGTTGGAGAAATCGAGATCTATAAATGAAGATGATACGTATTAGATCGTACAGGTGTTGTCCTAGTTTTCCACACTCTACTTTCCCATTCATGTTAGTAAGGTATTAGATATTTGTGATTATATTGGATCTGTGTCACACATGACACATGTGTTTGATATTTTTTGATATCAAAAGCCTTGCAGGATGGAATGTTGGATTTTCATTACCTTTGGATCAAATGTTTTTTATTTTTAAATTTGGTACCAATACAGTCGCATGACTTAACTGAGTTTTCAAACTATTTTTAAACATGAATCAAGATCGTAATTAATGATTTTCCAAGGGGAAGAATGGTGGACAAATTTGTCCTTTCTCGTTATGTTGGACAACTATTAATTGTATTTTTTAGTTTTTCAATAACTTATCCATTAAGTTACGTAATTTGATCCAGATGAAAGTAATAAAATAACTCAATAAATTATCTAAATCAATGGTTCAAAGTCTAGGAGAAAAATGGATCCTGATTACTGTGGAGCATACCCATATAGGACTTATGATGGGAAAGCCTGATATAGAACTTATATATAAAGGTTAAGGTCTCCTACAATTGCTCATATCATTCGTAAGCATACAAATCATCTGATCCTTTAAGAGAGCTTACATATTGAGAAATCTATAGAAAGGTGTTAACCACTTGCCTATGAGCATTTTTTGTGAAGGTCCCAGGAGATTAGAGCTCGTTTTGGCCACGAAAGCCACTTCAGAAGTCAAGGTGAAGCCGAAATCAAGTATTCTACATTTTCTTCATTTTTAACCTTTTCATGAACGATCCGGGACAAGTAATAAGGTCTATGCTACTTGTTATAGTTAACAGATCAATAATTATAGTCTCTAATCCATTTGTTGTTCAAACGTCAAAATCCCTAAGTTTTATCATTTGCATTACATTAGGATAACATGCTAGTGGTTGTTTCTACTAAAAAAATAGTTATATTCCCTGATATTTACGATTCCAATTAAATAAAGATTATTTTTAATCTACCTAAGCCAAGAGTTTTGTGGAGTAAGGCACATAATTTATCTAAGCATTTTCTTTCCACACAAAAATTTCCTATCTCACTATTTTCGTAAAATAATGAACAATATCACTTTCAAGGCTTTACTAGCTGGAGTTGATCTCATCAAACAAGATGCGTGTGATTTGGTCGAGTTTTCTAAGTTTCAAGGTTTACTACAATTGCATAATAACTATCATCCCCGCTCCTATCTTCAAAAACTCAACAAGTTAAAATGATGTAAAGTTTTCCTAAGCATCACAAGTTGAGTCTTCCCTAGACTTTGTGAAGAACATATTTCAGACACTTATATGCTCTATACAACTTAATGTGTAAGATAACCAAACAACAACAAAATGAGTCTAATAGACGTGTTTTTCTTTTTTTATACTCATCTGGATTTCAAATATCTCACCTCCCCAACAAAAGCATTTCTCCGTCTCAAAATCTATGGTCATTAAACCATATATATTTGTCATGCAATCCATTCATTCTAAAGGTCATATGATACCTCTCTCAATGCGGACAGGGATAATATTATTCCAAAATAGAAATGGTGTAAACTAAAAAACATGTCACTAGGCATGAAGCCTCATTCATATATTTCATGCTAAATACCAATTTAGGTAATCCATTGAATATAACACTATTAGATGTGCAAAAAAATATCAGACTTAAATAAATAACACTACAACAAAAAGGACATTTGGTTACATTTTTTTGGAATGATTTTAAAATCGTAGCTAAATGTGAGATTTTGGAGACTATGTTTAGAATCGTGGCCAAAAGATCGTGGCTAATTAGTAAGCTTTTGGTGACAATTTAAAAAAATCATTGCAAAGTGGTAAGCCTTTGGCGACGCATTTTGGAAATCGTTGCAAGTGGTTTATCCTTTGACGACGATTTGGTAAGTTATTGGCAATGATTCTATAAAGTTTCATGCCTATTCCACTGAAACAAAAAAAATAATTAGTTTTCTAGATTCCAAGTGATACGAGACTCAGTAAATATGGTAAAAGAGTTTCCTATGTCTGGATTCCCATGAAGGCTCCTTGTATGTTCGAAGGCATCAATTGAAACAGACAAAGATCTTCCCTTGGGAGTTAGTTTATTGATACCTTCTTCCAACAACTTCTTGGCTTTAACTGAACTAGCATAAGATATAGTAAATGATTTTTCAGATGCACTATGGATCATTGAATTAGATGAACCACATGTACCATGTGTTTCACCTAAGAAACAAACAGTATAGAACAATCACATTAATTTCTTCACAATCCTTTGAAAATTTAAATCCTAAAAACTTAAAAAAAATAAATCAAACGGTACAAGGAACCCAAATTCTAACACATGTATACCTGATTGAATGACTCCATCATCATCACAATGAACAAACATAGTTCTTGCAATGGATGATTGTTCCAAAACAACTAGTTTCCCTAATCTTGTAGGACCATCGAGACATCGCCACCGCCACCATTTTCATGTACGTTCTCTTGAAGGTTTGAGGAAGCTCTACACAACACAAATTATATACAATCACACATTTATCTGATAGCTTTCTAACAAAAAATAAGATACAAATAATTAAAAAAAAAAGAGCTAATTCAGATGATACTAAGAACCTTGAAGAAGAAGATTGGCTATTGAAGGCAAGCAGTGATTAAGCTTTGATAAACAAATTTGTTATCCATCACTTTGTTCTTCAAGAGGGAAAATTTTGCCAAATACCTCCCATCGAAGCCCATTTCCACCATCGGAAACTATCTGCCACATTGACATTTTGCAATGAATTTATGTTAACAATTTTTTTTTGCAAAATCAATATAAACAAAAACAATTCATAGATATAACGAATAAAGAAGCAGAGTGTACAATTTAATAAGGAAATGTAAAATTATATGAAGTTATATGCAATTAACATAATATTCATAGAAGAAGGAAAGATTATTGGAACTTAATTTTTTAACTAGCCAAAAATCCCTTATACAAGCACATTCTATGTTAGCCAATCACCCTTAAAGATAAATAAAACCCCATAGACATGCCATAAATTAATAAGTGATTTGACATCTTTAAGAATATAAGATTTCTTATTTTAATGTTCCAACATTGTAACAATGTTAATTTTATAATCTATTAATTGAGACAACTTCATATGATAAGGTTGATAATTTTAACTATGTATGTACTATGTTTAGGGGATGCAGAATTAAGTGTGTTGTCCTTTAAAGCCACTATTTTGATAAAAAGAGTTAGGTCTCCTGGCCCCTAATCAAAAATGAAGAGAGTTACTGTCATGGAATCAAGTAATTCATACCTTAAGGGTTAGCTTTCACTTGGGATGGGAGTGATCTATGACTCCTCCAAGATAAAGCATATGATTACCTATTAAAGGTAAAAAGAAGAATAAAAGGTTAGAAGCAAGACAGAGGAACTCATACCTAGCAACTTGGCTAGCTTAGAGAAGAAGATCGCCTTTGATAGTTCTGCCTTAATTATGAAGCATATGGAGACTCTTTCTGTGGGGGAGGACTTATTTACCTTATTTATAAAACACAATTGTAGATAGATTACCTTGTTTACGACTTACAGCAATTTTATTGTAACATCTCATCTTTGGAAATAGACTCCAGAATAGTGAATTGCGTGTATTGTGAGAAATTAGAAGTGCATTTCATGCTTATGCATCATTTTATATTCACACACATGTGAATATTTATTTTTGATACATTAAAATAATTATATTGACATTTTTCTAGTATAATTGATTGTTAAATGCGATAAAAATGTGAATTGTGAATTATTTGTGTTGAAAATTTTATTTGCAGACTATTAGTATATTTCGAAATTTTGGTGAATTTTAGAGACTTTTCAAAATTTTGGGATATTTTGGACCAATTATAGTGTGACATGTGGTAGTCATATATGAGTGACAAATGGATCACATGCATGGAGCCATGTGTCACTAGGATAATAATACATGTACGCATGTCTGCTAGAAAACAAAACAAAAAAACTAGATCACTGTAACTCTTATTGTTCTTCGGAATGGTTTTGGTCTTCATCGAAAGCATTCATCACCAAACTCTCCTTTGTTTCACTCATCACTGAAATACTGTTTTGATTCTTACATAAGTATTATCCTTTCTATCTAGCTAGTGTTCGTTTCTGCTTCATCGTGTTGTTTCTTTCCAACCACCGAAATCATGTTTGTCATTTTCACTGCTAGAATTCGGTTATAGACTCAAGTAAGTTATGTCTTGAGCTTTATTGAGTTTTGTAAATGATTTTGATGATGGGTTAATGTTAGAGATGAATACATGCATGAGAAGGATTAAGCAGTAGAGTTTTAGTGAATGCATGTGCTAAATGACTTAGATGAAGAATTGAATTTGTGATGTGGGAAAAGCATTAAAATGGAAAGTATAAGGTAATGAGAGGGAATCTAAATTTGTATAGTGTAGAAAATTTTGGAAGTGCAAAAAAATTAAAAAAAAAAGTAGTGAGAGAAAGTGCATGCGTGGTTTCGGCTTTTTAGTGTTTATATTTAACTTTTGGGTTTGTTTGAATTGTTTGTGTTGAGATGAAAGTTTGTGAAGTTGCTAACTTCAAAAAGATGTGAAAAATAGGGTATAGGTTCTGCTGAAAATTGTTACTGTACATGAAAACAAAAATTGCAGTAGAGAGAGGAAGAAAAAGGTGATGGATTACGTGTATGATGTTAGTGTTTGAAATGTAAATATGAACTAGAGTAGTTGTGTTGCACAGCTTGGGTCTTTTAGCTATAACTTTTTCATCCAACTTTCAAATGACTTGATTATTTAACCAATACACTCTTAAGACATTGCTTTTCCTCTCTATACAAATTTAGGGCCATCTGAATTAATTTGGAAAAGATTGATTGGATGAAAGTGAGGAAATGTGCTGGAATGTTATGAACCGGAGAATTTTCATTGAATATGCTTCGATATTTTGATTACATCTTGACCTGTAGATTGATAAATGGATTGACTCTTAATTCAGATTAGAGTAGATACATATTTCTACAACTTTCTTGAAGAAGTCAAATTTTAGTTCTGTCTGTAAGAATTTCAAATTTTGGTATGAAATTGAGTCTTGGCTTAAGTTGTAGTACTACTAGTGACAGAAATTATATCCTATAGTTATTAAATAAACTGTATTGATTTAGGCCGAATCAGATAAAGGTGTCTTCACAAAAGTTATAGCTTATTCTTTTAGCTTTAAATTGGTATAAAGTTTGTAATTTTTATATTGTAATTAAGAGATATGGATTGTACAACCTGAATGCATGAAAATGCTCTAGCCAAAATTTCAAATTTACACAGTCTGTGTTTTTTTTAGCATAACTCATAGAATAATAAACCAAATTGAATGATTTGATGTCATTAGAAACTTAAGACATAGAGTAACAATTATCTAGAAGAAAGTGTTACTCAAAAACATTATTTTCTTAATCTTATTGATTATGCAAAGTTGATCCGAATGGGATGCTTTCAGCCAAAGTTGGAATAGTGAATGAGTGTGTGAATTTTGACACTATTGGAGTACATCAATTTGTTACAAAAATATACTGGAGAATTTGTCATTGCATATGCATGATACATAAAACATTTATACATGTATTTACTCAATTACATAAGCAGTACAGTAATGTGAAATTGTGTTAATGTATATAGGAGAGCAAGTAGCATGACCACATCCTGATATTGTCGGAACGTTAAGGCAATAGGCTTAAGGGAGCAATTGTGAGTAACCTAAGTTGGTCTCACTTTGATTTGTTTTGCTTATTACTAAATTGAATTTGATATAATGAATGTATACTGAATTGTGTACTGAATTCTAGATAATAATTGTAGGCATTTGATGCATGTGAATATCATTGGAAGTGCTACTTGTATGCGAATGAGAATGACTAATTGAATTTGATATGTACTGATTGTGTTCTGAATTCCAGACATGAATTGTTCGAGGAGTTTTGATGCATGTACATATCATTGGAAGTGCTACTTGTATGTGAATGAGACCGCCTAAATGATTCTCAACTTAAAGTGACTGAATGTTAAGACTGACTGTATTGACTGAGATAATGTGAATGAAAGTAATTGATTGTTTTGAATGAATTGTGGCATGAATTCCATTTCAATACCTGTAATATAAAGGCAGTTGTGACTAGTGTTGCTACTGATGAGACTGTTACTGAAAAGAGCTTAAAGCTCAAACATATGTGGTTAGAGCCTAAAGCTCACTGTGAACAATGAGCCCAGTGAAACGGGACACTAAAAAAACACATAGTCACAACAATGTAAAAACGAATGTGAGTCTCATACATATAGCATTCACATATAATTTGAATTCATTGAATGATTTGTAAAGTTGTAAGAATGTTACATGTTTGAATATATGGTATTAAACCAATGATTGCGTTTTATTCAAGTGTAATGAAGTAATAGTTTTATTAAATTGTTTGACTAAAATATAATTCGTTTGTGATAGAACTTAGTGCTAATCAAGTTGAAATGAACTGTGTGACAATATATTTATGATTGATTGTGTTTTATAACATGAGTGAACCATCGAGGATGGTTACTCTACTGAGTTTGCAAAACTCATCAAAATTGCACCGTTGACAATTTGAGTGAGATGACCTAA
The DNA here is from genome assembly GCA_029891385.1 of Erythroxylum novogranatense. Lineage (NCBI taxonomy): Eukaryota > Viridiplantae > Streptophyta > Magnoliopsida > Malpighiales > Erythroxylaceae > Erythroxylum > Erythroxylum novogranatense. The sequence continues at coordinate 92,950,546 of CM057228.1, forward strand.
CTTCTAAGACTCCATAGAGGCATATTTTGTGCAATTTTGACGATCAATCATGGCTCAAAGGTCGGTCAGTTGGGAATTATAGACATAGTTTGTTATTGTCTTTTGTGCATTCCTCATATTTGTAGCTTATTGTGTAGACTGAGTTGTTTATACTTATAGGACGATGTTGTATATATATGGATGATGTTGAACTTAAAGCTACAATGTACATTATGGTTATGATATAAAATGAGGAAATTTTGGATTTTAGCAAATGTGTGATTTGTGATTTTAATTACGATGCCATAAGATATAATGAAAGTGAGATAGTTAACAAATCATTTTTGTCAAGCATGTGTACGTGCGTCTATGTGTGACCGAATGACGCACGTGCATATGTCAAATGGGAGTGGGGTGTTACAGTTGTCATTTTTTGCGTTGTTAGTAACTGTGGGTTACGTTGTCATTTTTATTCTTTTGTAAGTAGAATGTTTATTGCTTGTAAAAATGAGCCCTATTTTAGGCCCTTAATTGTTTACATGCTCTATCCAAACGATTTATATCTACGGTTGGCTAATTAGGTTCGATGTAGTTTTGACTTCACTTTAGCGACGAATACAAAAATCATCAAGAAAAGGTGAAACTCTATTTATAATTCGTTGACACACTATTCCTATATATTACACTCTATATATTGTAGAAATTCTATATATAAATTCTATATAACTAAGATATGAGAAAACTTATCTATTTTTTGTACATTTATAAATCATTATACTAGTTACACTTATTATCCATACATTCATATATCACTATATCAATTACCATATATAATTATATTTATTGCAATATAATCAAAATAATTGTAATATAGTAAAAAAAGCTGAAATCAATATTAAATATTAATATCATATTCTTAAAATCAAATTTAATATTATTGACAATGATTGTAAACCTAAAAATAAATTTACCTAACAACAATGTCATTTCAAAATTTATAAAACTAAAACATAAAATTAATTAATATTGCATAGATTTGTACTTTTATTTATCTCTTTTCAAATATATGATTTGACAATTTTATGTGGTGTCACGAAACTCTATTTATTATATATAAATTATATACTATTTTATTAATTTCTATATTACATAAAATTTGTTAAATATATAAATCTATATACATATATATGAAAAGATTTGGCAACGATTTATAAAATCGTTAACAAATCCATAAGTTAGCGATGTTTAAGGAAAAACATCACCGAAAGATCAACCTTTGGGTGACGTTTGTCACTATTTGTCACCAATGATCTACCCATTAGTGATGATTCCATAAGATCGTCACCAAAGTGCTAACATTGGGTGACATTTTTCTGAGTTCGTCGCTTATTCTTTGCATTTTGCGATGTTTTCTTAAAATCATAGCCAAATGTTGGGTAGTTCTTAAAGAACAAACGACATCATTTTTGTGTTATTTTAAACACGAAAACAAAGCCCTTCTTCTTCTTCATTCCTCATCTTTGCTTTGTCCTAAATCGTTTTTGGGTTGAAAAGCCTCCGGTTTTGTCCAGTTTTGTCCATCTAATGTATGTTGAGTTTTAATGTTTTGGGATGCTTAGTTGATCATTGTGAAGATTGTGGCTTTACTTATATAGATGTTGAGGATTGTTGACTCATATGAGAAGTCATCTTTTGGGTATATATAATGATGATATGTATAGAGCTCATGAAACAATTATAGAAGGAGAAATTATACAAGCCTTATATATATCTTTGCTTTGTCCCAAATGATTTTTGCGTTGAAAAGCCTCCGGTTTTGTCCAGTTTTGTTTATATAATGTATGTTGAGTTTTAATGTTTTGGGATGCTTACTTGATCATTGTGAAAATTGTGGCTTTACTTATATGGGTGTTGAGGATTGTTGACTCATATGAGAACTCATCTTTTAGATACATACATGATGATATATATAGAGCTCACAAAACAATTATAAATCTTTTTAAAGGGAAGGTGAAATTATACAGGTCTTATATATATATGTATGTGTGTATATATATATATATATATATATATATATATATATATATATATATATATATATATTCTTGACCAATGATTGGATAAGCATCTTACTCAAAGGATCTATTGAGAACTTATTTTCTCAATCCTTATTGCATATATAATGGAGACACATGTACAAATCATATTATGGGTAATCTATTTGATGTGATTGAATACAAAGGTATTTTCTTTATTGAAAAGCAACATAAGCGAAAAATGAAATTAAATTGTGTTGTGAAGGTTTAAAGAGTTTTGCTAGATCATTAGCAAAGAGAGAACTTATGCTAAAAAATGCAGTCTAGTAAGTTTTATACTTTTAATTCATTCTTTACTCATTAATAATATATATTTTATTTTCATAACTATTGATTTAAAATGCATATGAGTGGTAGAGATTATTAGGTGAAATGCTCTAACATTAAGAAAACTTGTGATTAGAGTACTCGGTCAAATAACTTCTACATTAGGTTATGAATGTAATTTGAGCGTTTTATTAACTTATTCATATAAACATCAAAGACTTAATGACCTTATTTACATTACCTATAATTTGAGAATGAAGAACAAGTATTTTATAGTTTTTCATTTATTTTATTTGTATTATTGAATTTATAATTTATTATGAATGAATTAAGAATAATTAATAATGGTCAGTTCATATTTTATTTTTATCATATTTAAGTTAAAAGTATAATGTATAATGTATTTTAAGTTTACACTTGATCATAATTTCATCGTTACTAATTTGTAATTTATTTGAATGCAAAAGAAGAAATTGATGAATATATATCGGATGAAAGTGTAGTTTACAAGTCTTTAGATAATGTTGGAAAATTTGGAAATTTTGACAATGATGAGGCACAACCTCCTTGAAATAAATCTTTAATTTTATTGTTATTTTAAGTTTTATATTAGACTTAGATTTAGTTTTAATTATTAGATTAGATTTATTATTAGTTCGTTATATAATAATAGACATTTGTGTATTTTTATTTCAATAAAATGTTTTATTTTACTTACTCTCATAATTTTTACTTCTTTTTACTATATCTGGTTTTATAGTAGTTTAATAATGGTTAAACTTTTAAACCTTAAAAATTTCCTTTGACTGGTTCAATGTTTAGTTTGGTTTTTAAAACATTGGATAAAAGTCATGAGATTAATCTAAAGCTTGAAACTGTCCCGATTAAGGTAAGATGTCAATATTATTCACATGTCCAAAAAGATGAGATTAAGATATTTATTGGAGAAATGTTAGCAGTAGGAATTATTCAGCTGAGTATAAGCCTATTTTCGAGTCTAGTGTTGTTAGTTAAAAAGAAGGATGTACGTTAGAGATTTTATATTAACTATCAAGCATTAAATAGAGTAATAATTTCCAATCAATTTACCATTTCAAAAAATAACGAGTTACTTAATAAATTGAAAGGAACTTGTCTATTCTGAAAATCAAAATTGAAGTCAGAGTATTACTAAATAAGGGCGAAGAGTAAAAATATGCCTAAAACAACTTTTCACACCTATAAGGGTCATTATGAATTTTTAGTCATGTCTTTTGAACTTATAAATATTGCTGTCGCTTATCAATTGATGATGATTCTTATGGTTAAAATGATATTGGAAAAAGAAGTGTTAGTGTTCTTCAATGGTATATTGGTTTACAACACCTCTTTGGATCGACATCCATAACACTTGAGAAAGGTATTTTCTCTACTAAATGCTTATTGATTATTTACTAACGTTAAAAGTGTTGTTTTTGTCAAACTTAAACAAGTACTTGAGGCAACCCTGAAAATGTGAGGGTGATGGAACAATGGATTATACCTAAGAATCTAAAAGGAACTAAGAGACTTCCTTAAGTTGATGGGTTACTATCGAAGATTCGTCAAAGAATATGACAAAATTATAGCTCTATTAACTAATTTATTAAAGAAATATGTCTTCCTTTACAGTAATGAAGCTACGGAGGCTGTTATAAAACTTAAATGGGCTATGACAACAATATTAGTCATAGTCTTGCTTAATTTTAAGAAGTAGTTTATGATTGAGAAGGATGCTTTAGGCATAGGAGTGGGGACTATTCTATTATAAAAAAACTAACCTATAGCATTTCATAGTCAAGCATTCGAGGGGCGAGCTCAATTGAAGTTGGTTTACAACATGTTACCAACCCCATCCCGACGTCCATTCGCAATCTAACTATTCTACATTTTGTGGACGTCAACGGACAGTGGAATTGGGGTGTCATTCATGCTTATCTTCCCCCGCCAATTTGCAGGTTGGTAACAGACACATTTCCACCTAGGCCCTCTCTTGGGCCAGATAAGCTTATCTGGGGCTGTTCTGACACAGGTCAATTCACTGTGGCTTTTATGTACTGCATGAACATAGGTTAAGCGGACGCCTCGGCCCATAGTGTTTGGACGACCATCTGGAAATGGAAAGGTCCTTAATGCATCCGTTCCTTCCTTTGGTTTTTAGTGCATGAATGGCTGCTCAAGAACCAACATCGAGCTCGACGCCACTGCACTACAACTGGAGATTGCTATCACTGTAGCCTTGAGGAAACCTCGATGCATATAGTGCGCGACTGTGCTCGAGGCAGACAAGTGTGGACTGTCCTCCCTCCTCCAATGGTCTCGGCTGACTTTTTCACCCAGATGAATCAGGACTGACTTTTCCACAATCTCCATTGCCACCGTCAAGTCTTTGGACATAATTAGTCGCTTCTATTTGGCATTTCCTGTTGGTTCCTCTGGCACCAGAGGAACAAATCCATTTTTGATACCCTCTTTACTTGGCCTTCCTCACCTATTTCTATTATTTTGTCTTATGCAGGTCTCCTTCGTGACTCAGCAAGGTGCCCTCGGACAGCAGTTCCTCACGGTTACCAGCCTCGGCAGGAGCAACTCATTAGCTGGAAATCGCCACCCATTGGATGGATCAAGCTTAATACTGATGGAGCTTGTCAACGGTCTTCATTAATGGCCACTGCAGGAGACGTTCTACGAGATAGTGCAGGCCACTGGCTCGGAGGATTCTCCCAAAATATTGGATGGTGCTCCCCGTTGAATGCGAAACTCTGAGGGGTGTTAACTGGGGCTCACACTGGCATGGAATATGGGTCATCGCCTCATAGAGCTCGAGATCGATTCAATGGCAGTGTTCGATATTCTGTCCTTCGCCGAACACCGATCCAGGATGCTTAATCCTATAGTTCGAAGTATCCACAAGCTATTCACTAGAAACTGGACTGTTGCTCATCCACACATTTACTGAGAGAGCAACAGATGCGCCAACTGGTTAGCCAAGTATGTCAACAATTTTGATATTGATGTCCATCATTTTATTACAACACCCGTTAGGTGCCACTTGATCCTATTAGAGGATCTTTCAGGAATTTGTTTCCCTAGACTTAGCGTGTAATTTGTTTCATTTGTTTCCCTTTTTTAAAAAAAGAGAGAACTAATGTCGATAGTGTTTGCTATTCAAAAATGGTGTCACTATCTTATGGATCAACAATTCTTATTCAAACTAACCAAATAAGTCTGAAGCACCTCTTGAGTAGTGACTTCTGTAATAAGAACATCATAAATGGCCGATCAAACTATTGGGTTTTAATTTTGAAATTAAATATAAATCAGGGGGAGAAAATAAGGCAATTGATGCAGTTTACATAATACTGGCATGATTGAATATGACAATTACTTAATGTTTAGATGTGACTGAGATAATGGTACTATTGGAATGAGATGAAGAATTGAGGGTCATCAAAGAGGCCTTAAGCATTAGGGACGTCAATGAGTCGACCTAGGCCCGAGCTACTCTTGATTGGTGAACCCAAAGTCGGGCCAAACAATTTTGGGATGTGGCTCAGTCAACCCAAGTCAAAATTGGGCCGAGTCAGGCCAATTTCCTATTAAGCGTCAATCCGAACGGTAAACTTGACTAATCGTTAGTGCAATAACATATATGATATAAAAATTGCCTTGTGGTTCCAAAATCTTCTCTTATCATTCTAACAATCTTGGCTAAGTTTTATAGAAGAATGGTTGGTAGATACTCAAGATTCTTAAAGACTTATAAAAAAAAGTGATGGCAAAATTATATTGAGAAGATATGAAAAATGATATTAAAATTTTGTTAAATCTTGTAAAATTTATTTGCCAAAATAGACAATTATCTCCCAGGGAATTCTTACAACTTTTGCCAATTCTAAAACATTCGCGGATGTTTCAATGGATTTTATCAAAAGTCTTCCCAAGTTTGTTAGGTTCAATGCTATCATGGTGGTTGTGGACCAATTTAGTAAGTATGGGCACTTCTCTAAAACATCCCTTTACAATCACAATTGTAATGGATATTTTTGTGCATAATGTTTTTAAACTACATGGGTTTTCAAGGTTCATCATATATGATTTAGATAAAAATTTTATTAGTCATTTTTAGACTGAGTTATTTTAGTTACAATATATAAAGCTACGAAAAAAGTACTACCTACCATCCTCATATAGATGGTTAAACCAAAAATGGTTAAGAAGAGTTTAAAGAATTATTTATGTTTTTTATGCAATTTCATCCTAACTCAACTTTGGATAAGGTAGGAACATGATTAGTAAAGAGCTAAAAGAACAATTGGGGTTGGCATAAGAAATATGAAATATGCGAACTAACAACATTAGGATGTCTCATTTCAAGTGGGTGATTTGGTTTATCTCAAAATTAGGTCTTACCGAAGCAAGTCATTGGCCAAAAAGAAAAATGAAAAACCATCACTTGCGATATTTCGACTCATATACGATTGTTTAGAAGATAGGTGCAGTGGCATATAGTCCGGTGGGTATACAAGCTCGAGCTCTCTAGTTTTGCTACCCTGTGTTTCATGCCTTCCAACTTAAAGCTGCCATTACGGCTAATAGAACTTGCCAAGAGATTCCCGAAGTGTTGGTGTTGCAAGAGGATTTGGAATGGAAAGCCGTGTCAGAGAAGGTTTTAAGGATTTAGCTAAGAAGAAACCAACAGAGCTACTCTGATACTCATCCAGTGGCAGGGACTTCCGAACTTTGAGGCTTCTTGGGGGCCTTATGACACCATTGATCAGCAATTTCCTAAGGCTCTGTTTGTTTGGAGGGTTATTAATGGAATAGAATAGAACATAACACGCTTCTATTGTTTGTTTGAAGGTTTTATAATGGAATAAGGCTCTGTTTGTTTGGAGGGTTATTAATGGAATAGAATAGAACGTAACACGCTTCTATTGTTTGTTTGAAGGTTTCATAATGGAATGGGATAAAAGCGGAAGGTTTCATGTTACGTTCCATTCCATCCTAAACAGTGAAAATAAGAAACCTCCGATTTGGGGGGTTTAGGATGGAACGTAACCTAATAAATACATACTACCTAATATACCCTCAATAATTCTTCTTAATATCAACTCTTACCAAATCATAATATTAATATATCAAATAGAATATAGTAATATTTAATATAATAAATTTTATTAAATAATTAATAATAATATTTTCATATTATTAATAATAAATTATTTATATTTAATAATAAAATATAAATTTTATATTTAAAATTTATTTATCTATTTTATTTATATAGAAATATATAAAAACAATTAAATAATAATTTATATTTTTTCTATTTTCATTAATAAAAATATATTAAAATTATTCTTGTTTGTATATATTAATATTTAATATAATAAATTTTATTAAATAATTAATAATAATATTTTATATTATTAATAATAGATTATATATATTTAATAATAAAATATAAAATTTTATATTTAAAATTTATTTATTTATTTTATTTATATAGAAATATATAAAACAATTAAATAATAATTTTATATATTTTCTATTTTCATTAATAAAAAATATTAAAATTATTCTTATTTTTATATATTTCTATATAAATAAAATAAATAAATAAATTATTTTTTATATAAAATTTTAATATAATAAAATTTATTAAATAATTAATAATAATAATAATTTTATATAATTAATAATAAATTGTATATAATTAAAAATAAATTTTTATTAATAAAAATAGAAAATATATTTAAAATTATTCTTTAATTGTTTGTATATATTTCTATATAAATAAAATAAAATAAATTATTTTTATATATAAATCACCTAGAATAGAATAAAATAAAATAAAATATATTAAATAATTAATAATAATATTTTATATAATTAATAATAAATTGTATACAATTAATAATAAATTAAATAAAAAATTTATTAATAAAAATAGAAAATATGTAAAAAATATATTCTTTAATTGTTTTACATATTTTGTATAAATAAATTATTTTAATATAAATTACATAAAATATATTAAAATATATTAAATAAATAATACTAATATTTTATATAATTAATAATAAAATAATAAACCTCTTACAATAACCATTTTAATATAAAGGGTATAAAAGTCATTTATTATATATTACATTCCATTTCATCCATCTTCCAAATAATATTTCACTACATTACATCATGAACCCTTCCATCTTTCCCAAACAGTTTTTTACTATATTACATTCAATTCCATTATAAACCATTCAATACCATTATAAATCATTCAATTCTTTTCCATTCTCTTCCATTCTTTTTCATTAATTAACATCCAACCAAACAGAGCCTAAGTTCCACCTCGAGGACAATGTGAAAGTCACGAGGAGAGTGTATTGTTAAGCCTCAAGGACAATGTGAAAGTCACGAGGAGAGTGTATTGTTAAGCCTCAAGTCTACTTTCACTTCCGATTCCCCAGGAAGGAGAACTCTGAAAGCAACACATCTACTGATTGCAGCAGAGCATCAAGTAAAGGCCTTTTGAACCATGAACTGATTTCCATTATCTTTGGCTTTATTTTTTATTACTATTTTTGCTGTTTAGTTTACTAGTACATTTCTACAATAATGAGGTGTCAAAGTTATAAGGATTTTTCCAAATGCGTAGAGTATATTAGGGAGAGAAGGTGCAGGGATAAAATGAGTCATGTTTTGGTACAGAAAAAAGGCATCTTTTGTCATTTCCTATTTCTGATCAATTGATAATGTTTACAGCAAAGGACTAATTTGTAAGAAGACAAATTGCACCTGATGGAGCATAATAGAGGAAATCCAATCTGATGCAAACTGATGCTTATGGTATACTGTTAATGGACTGGGAATCCATACACAAAGTTAACAAGATATCACACGTAATACAAAAACATCCATTGAATTTCCATCTGGAACCATCTCTCTCAAGCTTTGACAGTAGGAGGGCCACCTATTACGAGTAACAAGATTTGTATTTTAATAAAAGGAACCTTGCTCCCCCGATAAAACCCTATCAATTGATTAGATCAACAGGAAAGATTCAACCCTATTTTTTCAAGCAAGTCATTGAATAACTGATGTTTCCACCCTTGTCAAAATTAGCAGGGCATTATTTACCAACCATCAAGCGATGCTTCAGACAAAATGCTGCAAAGTACCAAGTACCAATGAGAAGTTAAGAGTCTAGATGATACTTTTAAGATACAATCACCACCCTGCATAAAAGAATCAAAAGACCAAAAGAAAATCATTTACCCACATGCCAAAGGAAAAAGGAAATGTTAGAATTACAAAGAGCAAATAAAGAATGTATAGCCATATCAGGGAAAACAAGGTATTCATTTTCTCCTTTAACAAATGCTTGTGAACTAACAACAGAAGTTCATGCAACTTATGTTACAGATCACACGTCATACCTAAGACATGACTGGCTGTGAAGGTTTTATCTTCTCTAGCAAACTCTCAGCTTCAACAAATCCAATTGGTCCCAAAGGCAAGTATTTTATATGCTTCCATCTGCCCAAGCTCTTCATATATAAATATTCCTGATTTCCCATAAATATTCAATGCGGAAAGAGAGTAGAAAGGCTTATTTCAAGCACATAAAGTTTACCAAATTTACAAAGATTATTGAAATAAAATTATAACGAAAAGTTCAATAGCTTACCTGGGTGTGAAGGGTAGTGCCAGACAATGAAGGTGCAAATGATCAACACTGTTGAATGGAGGTTGATGAAACCCAAATCTGTTCAAAGGATCAGACAAAGATTTCTCAACGAACAATAATTTGAAGGTCAAATTCAAATTTAATGAATGAAAGCAACCAAAACAGCTGATAGGATGCCTTGCCTAATGTTTAAATGTGTTACAAGACCTGGTACAGGACCTAGTCACAGGAGGAGCTCTACTTCCTTTCCCTTAACTTTGTTCTTCCCTATTTTGGATGAACATATGCTGTCAACTTGAGGAATAGACTCATCCTAGACAAAGTCTTAGCGTCACACTAGATTTTTTGATAAAATTCTGCTTGATTCTTTGAAACCTAGTAGTTTGAAAATACTAAATAAAATATAATAGAATCAAGCCTAACTCTCGGTTGCCCTATCTGCAACCCTTTTGCCATGTCAGCTTTATCAACCACCACCTTTATTGCGTCTTTGAATAAACCTTGCCGACAAAAGCATCCTCAAGATTACTCTCCTCCTCGAGAAGGATCTTGTCCTAAAGCTCCAACTCAGGATAAGCCTTACAAACAATCGCAAAGTCCTCCCACATAGCATTTTCGTCATAATTGTTCTCCCAACGAACCAACACCGCTTGCCTGCCTCTATTAAGAAACAGGTAGCAGGCGACCATCAAGAAGAGGTGGTATGGCCTCCCATCTTTTTCAGAAAAGAGACACGAAAGACATCGTATAGCGACTCTCCAGCAACAGCTCTAATTTGTAGGTCATGGATCCCACCTTCTCCAACACCTTGAAAGTAGTAAAATACTTATGTGAGAGCTTGGTGGAATTGCATTTGGCAATGGAGAATTGTCAGTACAGATGGAGCTTTAACCAAACCCAATCTCCCTCCTTAAAGGCAATCTTGTGCTGACTTACATCATACGTGAGCTTCATTCTTTGTTGTGATTGCAGTGGACAATTCCGAGCAGATTTCAACACAATAGAACTCTTTTGAAGACTTGGTCCACCGCTTCCACATGAGTAGACCCAGTAAAGTAACTAAGCAAATTTGGAGGATCTCTTCCATACACTAATTGGAAAGGCATAACCTGAAGGAATAGTGGAGAGAATTGTTGTAACAATATTCAGCCCAAAGATTTCCACTTAAACCATTTGCTCTATTTATCCCCAATAAAGCAAGGAGATATAGTTTTACAATACGCTTGACAACTTCTATTTGACCATAAAATTGAGGATGATATGCTAAAGAAAAAGTCAATTTTGTACCGGACAGATGAAGCAATTCCTTCTGAAAGACGCTAGTGAAATTTGTATCTTTATCAAAAACAATTGTCCAAGGCAAATCGTGCAAACAAAATATTCCCGTAAAAGAATATTTCTATCAATACGGTAGTAAAAGAAGAGCAAGTGGGATAAAGTGTACATATTTGAAAAAGCGATCAACCATCACTAAAAGAATCAATTTCCTTTAATTTTAAGTAAACCTTTAATAAAATCCATTGGAACATTTGCCCAGATTTGTTGTGGTACTGGAAGAGGTCATAGGAGCCCTATAGGATGCAAGTTTTCCCACTTATTTCATTGGCACACCATAGGATGCAAGTTTTCCCACTTATTTCATTGGCACACCAAACAACCTTACACAAACTCTACTACTGTAGATTTCATCCCCTCCCAAACCTTTGTGCACCCTCTGTAATATCTTATGAATCCCCTCATAGGTCATATCATGGATGCCTGTAAGAATGGCTTGAACTAGGGGAGAAATAGACAATAAGTAAACATTTCTTTAAAAGAATATCAACCCATCCTTTACGGCCACTAAGATTCAGCTTCTCCTTTTTTAATTTTGTTCCACAAAATCCCTCAAGTTCTTCATCATGGTCACCTCTTCTCAAAGGGCATCAAAGATTATTGGTTGAGGATGGGATATGGCAAGGAATTGACCATCCCTATCATCTTGCCAAGAAAGGAAATCAGTAGCTCGGTTAAGTCTCTCTGCCTTGTATTCTATCCTAAAACCAAAACCCATTAGTTTACTTATCCAATGTTGTTCAAGAAAAGTGTTCTTATTAACTTTCAAAAAACAATGTTGTTGTTTAAGAAAAGTAGTTAACCTTTGTTCCAGCAAGAACTTGAAACTGTGGTGATTGGTTTGTATAAGAAAATGTCTGCCACACAAGTACAGCTTCCAATGACCTACAGCCTTCGCGAGGCCAATTAACTCCCTTTCATAGGCTACGAGCTTGAAATAACGATCAACTAACTTTCGACTAAAGAATGCAATTGAGTGGCCTTGTTATTGTAGAACCGCTTTGATGCCATTACCTAATGCATCACACTCCACCATAAATGCTTCCTCAAAATTAGGCAATCTCAAAATTGAAGCTTCTAAGAGGGCTTTCTTTAAGGTTTTGAAGGCTGAGTTTGCCTGGTTATTTCAATGATAAGCACCCTTCTTATGTAGGCTTGTAAGGGGTGCTACCAATTACCCATAATCTTTTATGAATTTCCTATAGTATCCTACAAATCCTACGAAGCCCTTGAGAGACTTGGCCAAATTGGGGACAAACCAATCCACCATTAGCTTAATTTTGCTTCTGTCTACCTCTACGCCTGCACCATGAATCACATGACTTAAGTAAGCTACTAAAGCCACCGAGCCACCCCAAGTGTATTTGGCCTGCTTAAGAAAGAGATGGTGACCTTCCTAGATTCTCGGACATAGCGTGTGAGCCCCCCCAGCTGCTCCTCCAATGACTTTTGCCTCACAATCATTTGATGCATAAAAGCATCCAGCTTGCTCTCCAAACTCTCCAAGCCACCCATGATAGTAGGCTTTGATACTACGTTGTTATGAGACTTAGTGTAGGATTTAGTCACAGGTTCAAACACAGGAAGGGTGACTTCCTTTCCCTTAGATGTGTTCTTCCCTATTTTGGATGAACCTATGCTATTAGCTTGAGGAATAGACTTGTCCTAGACAAAGTCTTAGCCTCACACTAGGTATTTTGATAGCTACATGATTCTTTTTATTACTCACGACCCTTTAAATAGGCTTGAAGTAACAAATATTAACCCTAATTAGGATTCTTAATTAGATAGAAGTATAATCCTAATTGGGATCCTGAATTAGGTGCAAGTCTAAAATAGGAAAAAAAGTCAAACAGAAACCCTAATAGTATGAAAATACTAAATAAAATATTATAGAATCAATTGGTTGCCCTATTAGCAACCCTTTTCCACGTCAATTGTATCAACCACCACTTTTGTTGCATATTGAATAGACCTTGCCCACAAAAGCATCCTCAACAAAATGACCATACTTTTCTTTGACTCGCGCCCTCCCCATTCCCTAAATTTTAGATTAAACATCTTCAAGCAATTCATTTCTTGCATTTTAGATTACAAATGATTCACTAGTAAATTCATCAAAACTATTTATAACAACCTTGCCCAGGGAAGAATTGGTTGATCCCAATGAATGTAGCCAAATTACAAACAAAAATATTAACAACTTGTTTGATGAGTTGACTCTGCGTCAAAGAATGTATGCTTAAGTCCACTTGTCTACTAAGTTATTTAACTAAAAAATAAAAGAAAAACATAAAAAGCAATGAGTATGTAAACAACCTATAAGAATTTGTTTTCCAGGATCTTTGTACACTTCAACTTGATCTTTAGCATTGAGAGTCAATGACATGAACAAAAGCCTTGTTTAGATTCAGAACATGCCACTCGTCATACTTTCGTTATCTTTTCTCTTATATATTTCCTCTTCCTAATATGTCTACTTTTTCTACTCACACAAAAAGGACTTGCACACATCATTTACAACAAACCCAGCATTTTTCATTACAAATTGTTTTATTAGGAAGATCATGTCCTTTCAAATGAAAAGACAAACAAAAGCTACTTACTTGATGAATTGAATATGCTTTAAAGTATGTATGCTTAAGTTCAATTGTCTAAATGGTTATTTAACTAAAAGAGAACGAAAAAAAGATGATAATCAACTAATGAGATGTAATATAACCCATAAGTATTTCTTGTCAATGATCTCCATATTATTGATTCTAGTACCAGGAGCTATATGCCTGAAAGCCTTGCTTAGATTCAAAATGAGCTAGTTGTGTATATTTCAAGTTGTCTTTTCTCTTTATGACAAATCTCTTTTTAAGATGTGTTTTACTTTTTATGCTTACAGGGAAAGGACTTGTCCACACACCATTTACATCAAAACCAATCATTTTGACTATATTTTGTCTTTGCCAAAAAGATTATGTCCTTTCAAATGAGAAGGGAAAAAAGGGCAAAAGAAACGAAATTCCGCCAATCAAATTCCATTATCAATTAATCATCCAACAGAGCAGTCCGTAGAAGATAAAGCATGCAAAACATTTTTTCACTTAAATAATTCAATTTCAGTTAACAAGTTTTCAGTGGTTACGGAGTCTGCTGTTTCCTTCACCAAGAGAAAGTTTTAAGGTCAAAAGGCAGTAGTAGTAATAGTAGTTTACCGCACAAAAATAAGTACCTGTACTGCTTTGATTGAGGAGCATCTCGGTGTAAAAGAGTTTTCCCCACATCTAGCATATGATTTACTAGATACAACAGGCAGACAAACAGAGTCTTTAGAAAGAACTAACCAAAATAAGCCGGCTACAAGTTCCGCTTTAAACCAGGCGAATGACCAGGTTTGCACTCTACTTACCCAAAGAGTAATCTTCATCTCTCCTTTGAAGATCCTTGGTCGTTGGAATGTGCTCCACAGGAATGATCAAATAATGCCTACCACAATTTTTGTCCAAACCAAATACAATTTATGGAAAAGTCTTATAACAATGAATTTCTCAGGTGCCAAGATAAAATCGGAAGTAGACATCGACATAAGGCATTCGCTAACAGAACTGAAAACAAGAG
Source organism: Erythroxylum novogranatense (assembly GCA_029891385.1). Taxonomy (NCBI): domain Eukaryota; kingdom Viridiplantae; phylum Streptophyta; class Magnoliopsida; order Malpighiales; family Erythroxylaceae; genus Erythroxylum; species Erythroxylum novogranatense. Next base: position 92,965,546 of record CM057228.1, read on the forward strand.
GTTTTCAAGATTCAATAGGATATAAATTACACGCATATATCCAAGCCAAATGGTTAACCAAAAACACACTTGGCTCTGCACCAAATTATATCCTCGATAAAACTCAATCGTCGCGTTGAACCTAGAACAAACGAACAAATAGAAGAAGGGAAAAATCGTAGATGAGGAGACAAACCTGAAAGCTGCAGGTCTAATGTCTTGAAATGCAACCACTTTGTCATCCTGCATAACCCAAAAAACAACTTTATTACATTTAGCAAAAATGATCTACTTGGTTGCAGAAAAGGACAGAGAGAGAGAGAGAGAACCCACATGGTGAAGAAGAGTAGTGGAAGTGGAGTTTTGGGCAATTTGGCAGAAGATGCATCGTGAAGTCGCTCCCGACATTCTGTAGCCTTCTCCAATTACAATTGCAAGTCTCTGTCTAGTTTCACTCCCAAATTACTGCTGTATGCCAACCTTCCAACGGTAACTCGTTGGGACGTGACCGGCACCTTTCTGCCGCCCGAGCTTCAGGCTCGGGCTCGCGCTTCCAGCCTCTCGCTTCCGGCGACTCAGCACCTTCCCTTTCCCTTCCTTCGCTTGCGGCTTCTCCTCCTCCAGCACAGTCCCGGTCTCCTCGCACCAAAGGTCGCGGACGGACGACGCAGAGTCAGGGCCACGGCCGGCCCGCACGCCCGCCTGGTCTTGGTTCTCCGCGTGGGCTGCGAGGCCCACAGGCTAGCCCCAGCCTTCCTCTTTCCAGAATGGGCCCTGCCCATTCCACTACCCCTCCCCAGGCCCAAGCTACCCCTCCTTCCCTATCCAGCCCAGCCCAGGCCTCCCCTCCAGCCCCCCAGCCATCCCCCTTGGGCTCCAAGCCCACCGCTCCACCTCAGGCCTCCCGCTCCCACATTGCGGTCACTCTAGAATCACACTCAGATGTCCTGTTCCACGACCCTCTCTCTGCACCCGCTCCCAACGCCGGGCCCTCTGTTACTAGCATGGAGGAGGACCTCCCGGGGGAGTCCGTGGCTCCTTCTTTCGTGCCACCCGATCCCCACCCCCCTCCGCCAAGGCCTCCCGATCCTCCGGCCCCTCCTTCTTCCACCTCTGAAGAGCGCGCTGCCCTTGTTTCCCCGATGAATGTCATCTCTGAGACTCCTGTGATTGCCCCAGTAGAGGGACCTTTATGCCACGGGGATGGCCCCCCCGCTCCTTAGGCCGTCTTTTTTCCCGTCATGTTTTTTATGTCTGTTTTCCTCTGGAATTGCCAAGGGGCTGGGGGCCAATCGTTCCAGCCCATCTTTAAGGAGTATTCCCGTACCCATAAACCGATTCTGGTTGCTTTGTTTGAACCTCGCATAAGTGGCTCTCGGGCCCAGCGAGTTCTCCAGCGGTTGGGTTTCACCCAGTCCTATAGGGTGGAGGCTGTCGGCTTCTCCGGCGGCATCTGGCTATTATGGAATCAAGGCACCCATGTTCAAATCCTGATCACTCATCGTCAGTTCATACATGTTCAGATTCAATGGGCTAGTTTATCCTTCGTGTTCACCGCTATCTATGCTAGTCCTACCTACTCTGCAACACTTCCTTTGGGACCATCTCCGCCACGTTGCCCAGGCTACTACTACTGCCGTGGCTTCTGGTGGAGATTTTAACGCCAAATTGACGGGTGATCTCCGTGGTGGATCACGTCTCGTTCGAATTAGTCCTTCTTTTCGCGATCGCATTCATCGCCGCCATCTTCATGACCTTGGGTTTGTCGGACCCAAGTTCACTGGCGTCGGGTCCCATTCGTGCCCGTCTTGATCGTGCTTTCGGATCCGAACTCGGATGGAGACCTTCCGCACACCACCGTTCGTCCCTTCCTTTCCTTAAGTCGGATCATCGGCCCCTCCGGTCACGTTCGATAACCAGCCTACTCCTCCATGGTCCCTAGGCCTTTTCGGTTTCAATCACTGGTTGACCCATGACCGGTTTGCCCAACCGTCCAGATCATCGCCCTCTCACGGTACATCGCTTCCGTTAAATGGACCTTTGCTCTTGACCTTCAGCGGTGGAATGCTAGATCGTTTGGCAATATCTTTCGCCGCAACGCCTCCATGGCGCGGCTTGGCATTCAAATCCACCTGACCATAGTCCCTCGGATTCCCTGCGGGACCTGGAAGTGTTTCTGCAACGGGAGCTCGAACAAGTCCTCATTCAAGAGGAACTGTTTTGGCATCAAAAATCGCGTAGCCAATGGTTAGCGCAAGCGGCCGGAACACCGGATATTACCATGCGCTCACTTGGGCCGTCGGCGTACCCATCAAAGCCTCTCCTCCGGGATGAGTTTGGCCACACCGCTTCGACGATGCCGCCATTCACCGGATAGCTCGGGATTTTTTTGTTAACCTGTACACTTCTGGACGGGTTCACCCTCACGTCCTTCTTCCTCCCGGCACTTTCCCCGCTCTCCCTCCTCAGGCTGCTACGGATTTGATCGCCCCTGTTTCTACCGAGGAGGTTCAAACTGCTGTCTTTGACATGAACCCGCACAAGGCTCCGGGCATCGATGGTTTCCCTGCTCTTTTTTTCCAATCCCAGTGGGATCACATTGGCCCGGATATTGTCTTATTCATTCAGCAAACCTTTGGGCATGAAATCTGGGAGCAAGGACTGAATCGTACTATCTTGGTCCTTATTCCCAAAACGCCCTCTCCTCAGCTGCTCACTCAGTTTCGCCCGATTGCGTTGTGCACGGTGTTGTACAAAGCTATTTCTAAAGTCATTGTCAATCGTCTCAAGCCTTTCCTGGATCAGATCGTCGCTCCGACGCAATGTAGCTTTGTTCCAGGCCGTCACATTGTCGACAACATCATTATCGCTCAGGAGGCTATCCACTCCATGAGGCGTAAAACGGGTAAAGTGGGTTTTTTGGCGGTTAAAGTAGATCTCGAAAAAGCCTACGACAGGCTTTCTTGGGATTTTATCCAAGATACTCTCCATACTATCGGTCTCCCGGGTTCCATGCTCACTCTTATCATGAAGTGCGTTTCCACGGTGACTATGCAGATTAATTGGAATGGAGTCCTGGGAGACGCGTTTACCCCCTCTCGAGGTATTCGGCAGGGTGACCCCCTCTCGCCTTACCTATTTGTGCTATGTATGGAGTGTCTGGGACATCTCATCTCCCGATCCGTGGACAGTGGCTGTTGGGCGCCCATTGCTCTCAGCCGTTATGGCCCCCCCCTCTCGCACCTCTTTTTTGCTGACGATCTTATTCTGTTCGCTGAAGCTTCCATGGACCAGGTCACTGTCATCCGGGACACTTTGGACACTTTCTGTGCTGCGTCAGGACAGTGTGTTAGCCACGCTAAATCCCGCATCTATTTTTCCCGGAACGTCTCCCCGTCCACGGCCACTACTCTTAGTCAGGCTATGGGTTTCCGACAGACTCAGGACCTCGGCCGCTATCTGGGCGTTCCTTTGCTTCATGACCGGGTCACTACCCGGACTTACCAGTATATCCTCGACAATGTCCAAGACCGCGTCTGGTCGGGCGGCCAACCTCTTGTCTTTTGCTGGCCGTATAACCTTGATCCAATCGGTTCTCTCGGCTCTGCCTACTTACACAATGCAAACGGTGCGACTTCCTCGAGGTTTGTGCGATGGTTTAGAGAAGATGTTCCGTGCCTTTTTATGGGGCTCCACCCCGGGCACTCGTCGGATTTCCCTTGTCCCCTGGGAACAGGTTTGTCAACCAAAGGATGTGGGTGGATTGGGAATCCGCAACATCCGCGCTACCAATGATGCTTTACTTACCAAGCTAGGGTGGGCTCTGCTCACGCAACCTAATGCCTTATGGGTACAGGTTTTATCGGCCAAATATCGCTTTGATGCCACCAGGAACCATCATGTTCTACCTCGACCAGGCGGTTCCATGGTGTGGCGGAGTATTCGGGCTGTCTGGCCCCATGTCCTTTCTGGTCTGCGATGGATGATTGGTGATGGGCTCCGGACCAGGTTTTGGCTTGACCCTTGGATAGCCGACGTGGGCCCTCTTATTCAGCATTGTATCTCCCCTCTCTCAGACTCGGACCTGGCCTGCCGCGTACACCAATTCGTTGACTCCCATGGCCAGTGGGACTGGCCTAAAATCCAACCGCTGCTTCCCTCCTCTATATGGATGGCCATTGCGGGCACATTCCCCCCGCGGACTTCTCTTGGAGCTGATCAACTCGTCTGGGGCCCTTCCCCTTCTGGCCTTTTCACGACAGCGTCTGCCTACTCGTTGATCATGGAGTACGCCTGCGCCCCCACCGATCGTTTGTGGTCGTACATCTGGCAGTGGCCCGGGCCTCAACGCATTCGCTCGTTTCTTTGGCTATTGGCTCGCGACCGCCTCCTTTCCAATCAGCAGCGCGCTCGCAGGCACCTTACTACGAACACCGCTTGTTATCATTGTCAGCTTGAGGAGACAGCACTCCACATTGTTCGCGACTGCCCACTAGCGCGGACTCTTTGGGGAACTTTCCCTCCGCACGTCCTCCCTCCCGCTTTCTTCGGTAGTAGTGGTCCTGACTGGATCCTCACTAACCTGACTGCCCACCACCTGGTCTCGGACATTGAGTGGGCGGTCCTTTTTGGGACCGCTTGTTGGTTCCTCTGGAACTGGCGCAACTCGGCCATTTTCGATGCCCAATTTTCCTGGCCTAGTTCTCCTGGCCTTGTTGTGTCTAATTTTATCCGCCTGGGTTCTTTGACGTCCGTTTCCCTGCGGCGCGCCCGCTTGGCTCCTCGGCCACGTTCGGCCCGCGGCCTTGGGTGGTCCCCGCCTGTCTCTGGGTGGGTTAAGCTGAACACGGATGGCGCCTGTTGCCGGGACACTTCCTTGGCCACCGCTGGGGGGCTTCTTCGGGACAGTTGTGGAGCGTGGATTGGCGGTTTTGCGCAGCTTATCGGCCGATGTTCTGCTGTTACGGCTGAGCTCTGGGGAGTTTACTCGGGTCTGAGTTTAGCATGGCACCTGGGCTTCCGGCGAGTGGTGCTGGAAATGGATTCTATTGCGGTGATTGACCTACTATCGGATGGCCCGAGGCGATCTCTCACGCTAAATCCGATTGTCCGAGGCATCAATGAGCTGCTGATCCGGAACTGGGTTGTCCTACCTCGTCACACTTACCGAGAGAGTAACCGCTGCGCGGATTGGCTTGCAGTGCACGCTTTCTCCTTGAGCATGGGGACCACAATGTTTACTGTAGCACCTCCTGAGTGTGCCACTCTGCTTATGGCGGACCTAGCTGGGGGTCACCTCTCCCGCAGTTTTTTGTAATTTAATTTCTGAGTTGTTTCCCTTGTAAAAAAAAAAAAAAAAGGTAACACGACGTTGGACCTTTACATTGACGCTCAAGACACTCTTCATCCGCGATTATCAAAATTACTTTGGAAAGCATAACATTAATCACCAAAACTCTCATTATTTCTCAAGCAAAGGATATTCGTCCGTTACAAATTATTCCATACAAACAGTATAACACAACAAATCCAGTTTGAACTTTCGCAATAAAGCGAAGTTTGAGAAAATCTGATAATAAGTAGCTTTACTCTTATATAATAGAGAGGTCTATTTTTAATAGATCTACATGCAGATGTGATAATAAAAATGATCAGATTGAAAAAGTAAATAAGTAAAATTGATAGGCTAAATTATTATGTAAATAAAATTATAATAAATATATAAATAAATAAAATAAAATATAACACGACTTTTTAAAATATTTTAAAACTAAAATATAACAAAATATAACATCTCTTTATCTTTAGAAAAACACCAATACTCAAATGATATAAAACATCAAAGAATTAGACTTTGAATATTCTTACATTAAAATTATCGACAATCTCTCTATTCTTTAAAAATTAGTAGTAAAAATGAGTTGCCTATTTAGTAAGAATAATTAACTATACCCTTAAAATCAAATGGCTTACTATATAAATATAAAAATGTTCAAGTGATCAAAACATACATATAATACTAAAATATACAATATTACTTAGCATGTTTTAATAGTTAACAAACATCTTAAAGTTTATCAAAACAATGATTAAGGCTAATATTATTTTATTACTGTCACTTATGTTTTATCTTATAATTAACTAAATTGCCTAGGCTCTACTTAATCAAGTAAGGTTATATTCAATAGTCTGTCGGCTCATTTATACTCATCTTAATCTCTCACTAAGTGGAAACATACTTAGATGTATAAATATCAGAACCTAATACCTCAATTCATCAATCTAATTCGTTACCTCGATATCACTCTAGTATCTAGCCATCAGCATAGGATATCCCCAAGATTCGGGATATCTTGATTCCACTTTGATATCTAGCCTATGCTTATGAGTATCGTTCCATATCGGTCAGAAACCAAAACGGTACTCTTAACGTCGGTACTGGCCATAAATACCGGTCGATACCAATGTTTATTGTTTGGTACCAGCTGGTACTCAAAAATTCGGGACATATCAGTCGGTGCTGTAAGTTTCGAAAAATTGAAGGCCCAAAGAGGCAACCCGAAAACCCGAAGCATCCCAGAGCAAAGCAAGTGATTTGGTTTTTCTGATTTTGATTTTTTCATGCTTCATTGCAATTTTTATTGTGTTAGATTGAAATGTTGGAATAGATGTAGCGCCCTCAAACTTACTGTTTATATAGGAGTCTCACTGTTTATATAGGAGAAAGTAGCTCTTTTGCTTATCATTGGAGATGTAGCGCCCTCAAACTTACTCATCTTATTTTTGCTGATGATCTCCTTATGTTTTGTCATGGTGATTTAGATTCGATCCAGACTTTATTTGATTGTTTGCATAACTTTTCTAATTTGTCTAGCATGGATATAAACCTCTCTAAGAGCCAATTCTTTGTGTCTTCAGAAATAGAGCCTCTTACCCAACAAATAGCTCACTTGTCTGGGCTGTCTCGAGGGCAACTTCCCATTCGCTACCTAGGAGTTCCTCTTCTGACAGGTAGGTTATCTAGGAGGGAGTGTCTCCCGCTTCTGGATAAAATTGACTCTAGAATAAACAGATGGACTCACAAGTTTCTGTCTTATGCAGGGAGAGTGCAATTAGTCATTTCGGTCCTTTCTTCGTTTCAGGTCTATTGGTCTAGCCTCTTCATCCTGCCTTCTTCCATTATTAAGGAAATTGAGATGAAACTTAGGAATTTTTTATGGTCTGGAAAGGTTGACTCAAGAGGTCATGCTAAGGTTAAATGGAATGATATATGTCGTCCAAAAAAAGAGGGTGGTCTAGGGATAAAGCACTTGTCTACTTGGAATACTGTTTTACTTGGGAAGCGGATATGGTTTCTATTTCATGATAAGGAAGCTCTTTGGGTGAGGTGGGTTTACACTATAATACTCAAACGGAAAATTTTTTTTGACATACCTCTCCTACTCACAATAGTTCTTGGAGTTGGCGTAAGCTTTTGTCTGTGAGGGATCAAATTGGGAATCAATTCCGGTTTAGAATTGGAAATGGAAATTCTACTTCCTTGTGGCTGGATCCTTGGCATCCAAGTGGCTTCTTATTGGAACACTCTACTCCTAGGTTGATCAATGGGTCGGGTCTTCCTTTGAGTGCTAGAGTTTCAGCAGTAATACGAGACACTGGTTGGTGTTGGCAGGAGTTACCGGTGGGCCTCAGTCACTTGGTTCCTCTTACCTACACCCCTGATGCTACAATAGAGGATACCTTAGAATGGTTAGCGTGTGCTACAAAACAGTATACAAATGTGTTTGCTTATACCTATTTAAGGCCCCCAGTTCCTACAGTTCCCTGGTATAAACTTGTTTGGCATAACAAAAATAGTCCGAGAAACTCCTTCATTTTATGGTTAGCTTTTTTAAACAAGTTGTCAACAAGGGATAATTTGCAGTATCTTCATATGCCTAACCGATGTTCCTTGTGTGTAGCTGACCTTGAAACTATTGATCATCTTTTCTTTGAGTGCTCTTTTTCTAAAACAATTTGGTTTCAAAGCCTTCGCCATTTTCAAATTTCCATTCCTTCTCTTACAAACTTTCAATCTATATTATTATGGTTCTCCCAGTCAGCCTCCACCAGATCTTGTGACATAAACGCTTTCCTCATCATTCTTTACATCGTCTATAACCTGTGGGAGGAAAGGAATAGGCGGACCTTTACAGAAGAAGCCATGGATGAACGGAATCTCTCTATGCGTGTGATCTTTCAAGTTATGGAGCACCTCAGCCTAAACACTGAGAGAAGGTAATATGAGTGTACTGAATTTAATTTTTATCTAATGTTTTATCTGAAAGTGATGCAGCCAGGTGACGGTTCAGTTCTCATAGGGCACCCAGTCTGGGTTGTCCCAATCATGAAGGTCAGTTGTGTACTTTTCTCAGGCGTCGGTCTCGGTTCATCTTATGAGCTCCAGATCGTCGTGCTAAATCAAGAGTTACAAATTTCATACTCCTTCATTATTGTTTGAGAGTGTTCAAGGAATTGGGTGTTATTTGTGTTATTTGTCAGATTTGTTGGGATTTTGTTCTTTTGGGCGGTAACTATTAGAGATGGTGCGGGTTATCTTTGTTTTGCTTTAGGGTTTAGGAAGTGAGAGCTTCCTTCAGCCCTTATGGATTTAGAGAGTTAGAGATTGTTTCCTTTTATCTATACATATATTTTTCATTTTATAAAACCCTTTCTGATTTATCAAAACAAAAAGTTGGAATAGATGATGGTTTAGGGTATTGGTTGGACGATCGATGTTGGTTTTATGATGAATTTTTCAGTATCTAAATTGATTGGGTGGGTTTATATGTATGAGTGTATATGAAATTCTGAATTGGTTGGAATGTTGGAATTGAAATGCTGTGTTTTGTCATTTGTGGCTTTTGTCATTTGTGATGGTTGTGGATTGTTCACGATATTAGATTTGCATGTATATGAATTGGTTTTATTTTGGAATTGAAATGCTCACGGTATTGGATTTGTGTAAATATGAATTGGTTTGATTTTGGAATCGAATTGTTGAAGTTGAATTTGGTAAGCTATAGATTTGGGTTTTGTCTTTTCTTATATGAAAATTGTAAATGGAATTGTAAAATAGGGTGGTGGTGATATGTATGTATTATGCAGGGCTTAACAATGTTGATTACTTGATTATTAAAATTGAAAGTTGATAATCAACATTTAAACCTAAATGTAAAATTGATAATTAAATGTGAAATTGATAATCAAATGTAAAATTTAATCAAATGTGAAATTGTAAAATTGATAATCAAAATTTGTAAAATTGTAAAACTTAAATCATTAATTAACACGGCCTTAATATTTGTGAAATTGTAATTTTTAATATTTGGGTATTGAATTTAGGTAAATAATTAGTTTAATATAAAATTATTCAATTGAAAATTAATAATAATTCAGTTGTAGTTAATGATAGTATTTGCCTATTTGGATATTAGTTTTGGGTAAATAATTAATTGAGTATAAAATATGTTAAACTTTAATTATCTGGTAACATATATATGTAGGTATCATAAATATTTATAATTGGTAATGTGTGAAAGTACAAAGTAGTGATGTGATAAATGTATCCAAAAGGAACTTTTGTTGTCAAATTGTGAATATGTTGTAGACTTGTAGATTCCAATCATTTATACTTACACTTACTAATGTCAATTAAAAATCTAAAGCAACATATATATTTAAGAATGAAATATAAAATGGTGTATTTAATATTATGGTTTGTTAAATTCAAAGCTTTAAATAAGAAAAAAATATTTCCAAAGAAGTTATATACTTGACTTGATCCTCATGTATGAATATATCTTTCAACTTGATGTTCATGTTATAAATATATGTGTATGAATAATTGTATAACATATGTCATGCATTATTTGGTAGTTATGTAAATCATATTATACCTTTCAACTTGATCCTCATTTTAAAACTTTGAATTGAAATTGTCAAAATTATTAGAAATGGAATTGAAAATTGCTTAAAATTGTTGGAAATTCAATTGGAATTATGAATGGAAATGGAAATGGAATTATGATTGTTTTGTGATTGTTAGAATTGGAAATTGTTGGAAATGGAAATGGAATGATGAATGTTTTGTGACTGTTGGAATTGGCTATTATTGTAAATGGAAGGAAATGGAAATGGAATTATGAATGTTTTGTAATTGTTGGAATTGAAAATTGTTGTAAATGGAAGGAAATGAAAATGTGATTATAATTGTTTTGGGATTGTTGGAATTGAAAATTGTTGTAAATGGAAGGAAATGGAAATAGAATTATAAATGTTTTGTGATTGTTGAAACTAGAAATTGTTGTAAATGGAAGGAAATGGAAATGAAATTATAATTGTTTTATGATTGTTGGAATTGGAAATTGTTGTAAATGGAAATGAAATTATGATTGTTTTGTGATTGATAGAATTAGAAATTGTTGTAAATGGAAATGAAATTATGATTGTTTTGTGATTGTTGGAATTGGAAATTGTTGTAAACTGAAAGAAATGGAAATGGAATTATGATTGTTTTGTGATTGTTGAAATTGAAAATTGTTGTAAATTGTTAGAAACGAAAATAGAATAATGATTGTTGAAAATGGAAATTGTTGTAAATGGAAGGAAATGGAAATAGAAGTATGATTGTTTTTTGCTTGTTAGAATTGGTAGTTGTTGTAAATTGTTATAAATGGAAATGAAATTATGAATGTTTTGCGATTGTTGGAATGGGAAATTATTGTAAATGAAAGAAAATAGAAATGGAATTATGAATGTTTTGTGATTTTTGGAATTAGAAATTGGTGTAAATGGAAGGAAATGAAAATAAAATTATGATTGTTTTGTGATTGTTGGAATTGAAAATTGTTGTAAATGGAAGGAAATAGAAATGGAATTATGAATGTTTGTGATTTTTGAAAACTGAAAATTGTTGTAAATGGAAAAAAAGAAAATAAAATTATGATTGTTTTATAATTGTTGGAATTAGAAATTGTTGTAAATGGAAGGAAATAGAAATGAAATTATGATTGTTTTGTGATTGTTGGAATTGGAAATTGTTGTAAATGGAAGGAAATGAAATTATGATTGTTTTGTGATTGTTGGAATTAGAAATTGTTGTAAATGGAAGGAAATGGAATATAATTATGATTATTTTGTGATTGTTGGAATTGGAAATTGTTATAAATGGAAGGAAATAGACATGGAATTAGGATTGTTTTATGATTGTTGGAATTGAAAATTGTTGTAAATTGTTAAAAATGGAAATGGAATTATGATTATTTTGTGATTGTTGGAATTGAAAATTGTTGTAAATGGAAGGAAATGAAAATGGAATTATGATTGTTTTGTGATTGTTGGAATTGGAAATTGTTGTAAATTGTTAAGAATGGAAATGGAATTACGAATGTTTTGTGATTGTTGAAATTAAAAATTGTTGTAAATGAAAGGAAATGGAAATGGAATTATGATTATTTTGTGATTGTTAGAATTGAAAATTGTTGTAAATTGTTAGAAATGAAAATGGAATTATGAATGTTTTGTGATTGTTGGAATTAGAAATTGTTATAATTGGAAATGAGTTATATTATATATGATGGATATGCATATTATGTACTGAAATTATGTGTACTGAAATTATGTGTTATTTATTTTTATATGTACAGATAAATGGAAGAAAGTTCAAGTACTCCTGATCAACCCACTATGGGAAGATTTAGTGATCCAACTTGGGCTCATCTTGGTATGGTTCTTGGTATGAAGAACCATACTATTTGCTTGTTTTGTAACAAGCATTTGAAAGGTGGAGGAGTCACTCGATTAAAAAAAACATTTAGCTGGGGTTAAAGGAGATGTGGAACATGTAAAAAAGTACGTTACAATGTGAAGTGACAGATGAAAACATTGCTTAATGAATATCAATATGAGAGAGATAGAAAGGAAAGATTGAATTTTGAAATTGGTAATGGAAGTTTATTTTCAAGTTTCCGTTGTGATTTTGGAAATGTTGAAGGTGGAAGTGGTAGTGGTAGTGGTAGTGGTAGTAGTAGTACTGGTAGTGTTCCATCTTAGGTTGAAGAAGAATCTGATGTAAGGAAGAAAAGAAGGCAGTTGACTAGTTTCTTTACACCACGAACAACTCCTGAAGCCCAATCTTTAATTCGTAGTGCAATGCAATCAAGAGATGCAACTCACAATGTCGATATGGTAGTAAATAGATGGTGGTATGATTTAGGTTCATCACTCAATGCTTCTCATTTCTATTATTATCAACCTATGATGGATGCAATAGCCTCTTATAGTCTAGTATACAAAGGTGCTTCGATTGATGACTTAAGAGGTAAACTTTTAAGTTATGTTATTTCTGAAATTATAAATTATTTGATTGAAAGAAGAGTGAATTGGGGTACTTATGGATGTTCAATTATGTGTGATGATTGGACAAATAGGAGACAAGAGCCTAATATAAATTTTTTAGTTTATTCTTTAAATGGCTTTAGGTTTTTGAAATCTATTGATGCATCTGGCCTTATTAGAAATACTGAGACTTTGTTTGGGATATTTGATAAAGTTGTGAATGAAGTAGGGCCGAAAATATTGTTCAGTTTGTTACTGATAATGATTCAACTTATAAAGTGGCAGGAAAAAGGTTGCACAGTACGTATAGTTTATTTTTTTGGACTCCTTATGTTGCACATTGCATTAACCTAATACTGAAGAATATAGGGGATCCTAGGTATTTTTTTTATTGATAAGACTATGCAGAAAGCTAAAAAGGTGACAAAGTTTATTTATAATCGTGTGTGGGTATTGAATTTGATGTGAAAGAAATTTACCAATGGTAAAAATTTGTGTCGTCCTGCTATGACAAGATTTGCCACAAATTTCTTATTACTTCAGTCTTTTGTTTCAATAAAGAAGGAGTTAAGAAAAATGTTTACAAGTGATAAGTGGGTTGCATCTCAGCATACTAGGTCTAATGCTGAAGTGGATGTTAGTACTATTATACTAGAAGATAGAGAATTTTGGTCTCAATGAGCCATTGGTGAAGGTGCTTTGCTTAATTGATAGTGAAGAGAAGCCAACAATGGGTTATATTTTTTATGACATGGAGAGAGCGACAGAAGCAATCAAAGTCAATATGAAAAATAGGCCTTCTTCATACACACCATATCTTTCAATCATTAATGAGAGAAGGGAAAGACATTTTTCTTCTTTATTGTTTGCAATTGGGGCATTTTCAAATCTTAGTGTGTATTTTAGATTGGATCTTACAAAGTAAGTTGAAGTTAACAGAGGAATGCTTTTAACAATTACAACAATTGTTAGAGTTGACGCAATGCAAGATTTTTTTAGCTCACAAATGAAGCTTTACAAGTTGTCTTATAGGGATTTTGGAATGACGATTGCTATTCAACAAAAAGGAAAACTTTCTCAGAAATTAGTTATTTCCTTTTTCTTATTTGTTGAAAATTAATTATCACTTTATTTTCTTTATAAGACTACTTTTGTTAGCTCATAACTTACAGTTTCTTGGTGGGATCAATTCGAAAATGGTGTTCAAGAATTGAAAAGGTTTGCAATTCTGATTTTAAGTTAATGTGTGAGTGCAACAGGCTGTAAACGAAAGTGGAGCACATTTGAATTTACCCACTCAAAGAAAAGGAATAGATTGGAGCATAAGAAGTTGAATGACTTAGTTTTTGTTCCTTACAATTTAAAGCTTCAGGAAAAATATGTTATTTTCATTATTAATTTCAATATAATTTCTTATAATTTTTTAATAATTAAATTTAATTGTTTATTAGGAGTCTTAATAGCACAAGTAATTCAACTAATCCAATTGTCATTGATAATATTGATCTTTTGGCGGATTGGATTTCTGAAGAACCGAATTTGGTTGATATGAATGATTTGGATTTTAAAGATAATCTTGGATGGGAAAGCATTGACTTGTCATTTGGTCACTAAATTTAAATGATAATGATGATGAAGCTCCTCTCAATGATGAGGATTTTGTACTAAATAATCACTAGAGTCAGTGCAGTTATAGCAAGTATCTTCCCATTGACGATTGAATTTCATTCCAGGTTTTTGTTTTTTTCTTCTTTTAATTTTATTTGTATTTGATGTTTATGTTAAATTCTATATATGTAATGTAATCATTATGTTTTTGTTTTAGGTTTAACTTTCATTTGATTGTTTCTTCATCATCAATTCTTTTTATAAATTGTTTAAGGATATTTATTGTTCTTTTATTGGATGCTTTGAATATTTTAATGTAATATTTTTATTAAAATGATGAAATTGTATTATTGTAATATTTTAAATACTTTCTATTATTCTTAATTTTATATTTATACGAGGATGATTATCTTTTTATATTAATTGTGGTTATTATTTATATATGAAATATTTAAAATTTATTATTATTTTATATTAATTGTCATTATTATTTATTATTATGAATTTTGAAAACATGGTTGACGTAAACAATAAACTAGCAAAGTATATAATACAACAGTACAATATACCAATGGACTATTTTGCAAATTTTAAAAATTTTAGGGACTATTTCATAATTTTAAAAAATTACCCGAAACGGTATCCGATATTGACTAATACCGATACAGTATTGTATCAGAACTCAATCTGGTACCAAGTCTGGTATGGTATTCGTAACATTGATCTAGCCATTAGCACAGGACATCCTTGTGACTCATAATGACTTGATACTTGCTCCACACATACATACATAGCCATTGCTTGCCATATTTAACTAACCTATCAATTTATAAACATCTAATGTAGCATATGCTAGGCAAGCCATAAATTCTCGATTTATACCACTTATTTACAACATATTATGAATTAATCTCTATTTAATTAATAATTTTTGTTGAATTAACAAGTGATACACCTCATGATAAGTAACAAAATATAAAAGTGAATCACCTTGTACTTTATTAATTATTTGTGAAATAAAACAAACACAATTCATATAATTTAGAAATCCATAAATGTAATTGTTAATCACTAATTTAATTGATCATTAATTCAAAATATGATTGCTATAAAATAATCTATTAACAAAGTTTCAATAACGAACAATATTCAAAATATGATTGCTATAAAATAACTAAGGTTATCCTTACTGAATTTCAAACTTAACCAATTAACAATTTACTCCTTAATCGCCCTTCGACCTAGAGATTACAAAATTTTATTAGACTTATTTTAGAAAATTTTGAACCCAATTATACTTAATAATCCAAAATCATTACCTTTTCGATTCTATTCTTAATTATTAAAAAATCCTTACTTAACCTAACCACCATAATTACTAAAATATCTTTAACTATTAAAAGTCTTATTTTACTCTTATCTATTTTATTAATACAAAATCCCTTTTTGGAAATAAATTTCAATTTTACACTTAAGTTTTTGCATTTTTTATTTTGCCCCTTATTATAACTTCAATTTTACCAAATTGTCTTCTTCTTCACCCTCTCCTCTTCTCCTACCTCCTCTTTATTTTTCTTTTTTCAGCCACATTTCTACTTTTTTATTTTTTCCATGAATTAAATTTATTGTCCCAACCATTCACAATCTACATTTTAACTATAAACTAGTGTAGTATGACTAAAAACTCACAAATAAAGGCATATAATTATTGCAGGATTTTTACCTATGTGAAGCCTATGCCTTTCAAGGGGATTTTAAGATTGTTAACCTACACAATTTCCTCTTAATTTGCTACAAAACAAACAAAATAAAGGAACACATAAGAAAAGTTTCACTTGTAGGAGAAATATGGTGTATTTACACACTTACCAACTTTAAAAATAGAGAGGAAAATGAAGAAGACAAGTTAATTTTCGTTGGTGTATAATTTTCTAGTTATTGGCTTCTATTTATACCCCTCTGTAGTATTGTTAAGGCTGGGCAGCTGGATTTTTCATCTTGTGGGCTTCACAATTCCCTCTTAAAAGAATTTCGTCCTTGAAATTAAATTACATACCTGAGGATCCAAACAAATGAGGATATTGACATCAAACTCCATCCTCTACCTCCCAAATCGCCTCTCTTAGAGAAAGATGATGACTCCATAAAACTCGCACCATTGGAATCTCACGTCTCATTAATTTCCTAATTTGTCTATCTAATATTTCCACTGGCTCTCTTTATAAGTCATATCATTTGTAACTTTAATCTCAGGCCTCGATATAATATAGCTAGGATCCAATCAGTGTCATCTCAACATCGACACATAGAACACATTATAAATCTGTGATAACTCTAATAGTAATGCTAATATGTAAGCTAACGACCTCATACATTGTACAATTTTATATGGCCCAAAGTATCTCAGACTCAACTTCCCTCTCCTACCAAGCCTCATAATTTCCTTCCAAAGTGATGCTCATAAAAATACCATATCTCCAACATTTTACTCAATCTCTCGACGATGTTGATCAGCATAATTCTTTTGTATATCCTGAGTTGCCTTCAAATATTGCCTTACCACCCCTATTTTCTCCATCGTCTCTTGAACCAACTACAGTCCCTCTAACAATTTAGCATCCTTTATATCCCAACATATCAGATCTCTACACTTCCTACTATATAATGCCTCAAATGATGCCATACTGATACTAGAGTGATAACTATTATTATACGTAAACTCCATCAAAGGTAGATATCTATTCCAATCACCCTCAAAGTTTAACACACAAGCTCTCATTATGTCCTCTAATATCTAAGTTGTACACTTTGACTGTCCATCCAATTGAGGCGAACTATAATACTCAAATTCAACCTAGTCCTTAAAACTGTTTGTATACTTATCCAAAACTAGGAAGTAAAATACGGATCTTAATCTGTTACAATAAACATTAGAACCCCGTATAACCTCACAATTTCATCAACATACAACTTGGCAGGCTTGTCCAAAGAATCTATCTATTGTACAGGTAAGAAATGAGATGATTTAATCAACTATCCATAATTACCCTAATTGAATCATGTCTACGTTTGGTCCCCGGTAATGCTACCATAAAATCTATCGTAATTTTCTCCCATTTTTACGACGAAACCACTAAGGGTCTTAATTTTTATGTTGTGCATGATGTTCTACTTTGACCTGTTAACTAGTGAAACACCTCAATATAAACTCTAATACATCTTTCTTCATTGTTGGCCACCAATAATAAGGTCTCAGGTTTTGATACATTTTTGTAGTACTAGGATACATAGCATATGGTGCATTGTAAGTTTCCTTCAAAATCTCCTCTTGTAGTTCATCTACATCTGGAATATAAACTGGCCTCCTAATCACCAATGCTCCATCTGCACTTCCTGAAATTTAGTCCCCCTACTTTGTTGTAATTTCTCCCTTATCTGTATCAAATAAAAATCTCAAGCTTGCGCCTCTCTAATCTTATCTCCCAAATCTGTTTAAATATGTAATGTCACTAATAAACCACTCATATAATTAATCCCTAATCTCTTGTCCAGTGCTCTCAACTCCACCAATGGTGTCATACTGTGTCCGTTCAAACTAACCATTATGCCTAAACTTTTCCTACTCAAAGCATCTATCACTACATTAGCCTTCCCCAGATGGTAATCAATAGTACAATTATAATCTTTCAACAACTCGATCCACCTTCTTTGCCTTAAGTTTAATTCCCTATGAGTTAAGATATACTTAAAGCTCTTGTGATTTGTAAGGATTCGGAATGTCTCTCCGTACAAATAATATCTCTTAATCCTAAGAGTATGCACAATTGTTGCTAACTCCAGATCATTGGTAGGATAATTTAACTTATATGATCTCAACTGAAGAGAGGCCTAAGCTATTACTTGTCCATATTACATCAAAACACACCCCAAACTTACCCTCGAAGCATTAATATATACCTCAAAACCTCCACCACTAGATGGTAGCACCAAAATTGGGCTAGAAGTCAATCTCTGCTTAAACTCCTTAAAACTCTCCTGACATTGATTGGTCTACTCAAACTAAACTCATTTCTTTAGCAGCTTGGTCAATGAGCTGGTTATCATCGAAAATCCTTCTACAAATCTTTAATAATACCCAAGCAAGTCCCAAAAAACTCCTTACCTTTAATGTATTTCTATGCAGCTCCAACTCCATAATTGCCTTTACCTTAGCATGGTCAGGCATCAATCCCTCTCAGGACACCACACGTCCAAAGAAAACTACCTGCTCCATCTAAAACTCACACTTACTAAACTTTGCATACAATTGGATCTCCTTCAGAATCTGTAACACAATCATCAAATGTTACTCATGCTCCTATTTACTTTTGAATACACCAATATATCATAAATGAACATTTTTACATAATAATCCAGATACTACTGAAAAGTCATGTTCATCAATTTCATGAATGCGGTTGGTGCATTAGTCAACCCAAAAGG
Source organism: Erythroxylum novogranatense (assembly GCA_029891385.1). Taxonomy (NCBI): domain Eukaryota; kingdom Viridiplantae; phylum Streptophyta; class Magnoliopsida; order Malpighiales; family Erythroxylaceae; genus Erythroxylum; species Erythroxylum novogranatense. The sequence continues at coordinate 92,983,993 of CM057228.1, forward strand.
CATCACTAGGAATTCATAGTGATTATATTGAGTACAAAAATTTATCTTATGAATACTTGACTTGGCCATCCTCAAATGCCGGTATCCCGATCGTAAGTCAACATTAGAAAATATGACAGCTCTCCTCAAATGATTTAAAAGATCATCTATCCATGGTAACAGAAAATTATTCTTCACTGTCATCCTATTTAGCTACCGGTAATCTATGCAGGGTCTCATACTACTATCCTTTTTCTTGACAAATAACACTAGAGATCCCTAGGGCGATGTGCTCAGTCTAATACAACCCTTTTCTAACAACTCTTCTACTAACCTTTTTAACTCTTGTAACTCAATAGTAGTTATTCTATAAGGTACAATAGAAATTGGTGCAACTCCAGTTAGTCTCAATGGTGAAATCTATATCTCATTAAGTAGTAAACTTAGCAAATCGTCTAAGAATACCTTTGAAAATTCCACACCATAAGAATATCCTATAACCTAGGACCCACCTCCCTCATATCTATAATACAAGCTAAATATATCTCACATCCATCCAATATTAAATGTGTGCAATAACGACTGAGATCACACATGTTGGGATTGTTAGAGAATATATAAAATCAATTGAGTTGGCCTCACACAACAGCTTAAGCTATTATGGTGAAATGGTCTCTTTAATATGGTATCAGAGCCTCTATGACCAAACGGTCATGAGTTCGAATCCTACCACCCACCTATTCTAATTAAATTAAGCACAAGGTAAAATAGGCCTGTGCAAGTTTCAAGCCCAAAGAGCTTTCACTTGAGGGGGTGTGTTAGATAATATATAAAACTAATTGAGTTGACCTCACACAACAGTTTAAGCTATTGTGGTGAAATGGTCTCTTTAATAGGGATCACTCTACGATCCCCTAGAAATATCACTTTTGATTTGCCACAAGACTCAATCATCACCTACTTTGCATAAAAATCCATTACAACCTGCTAAGAATCACATCAAACTCCCTTAATTCATCACTATCAAGTCAGCTGATAGCTCCACTATACCAATCCTCACTGGCATCCCCCTCATACTATTTACTACCACGCAGTCTCCTACTAGTAACCACACTCTTAAATCATGTCCTAATGGACTAACCTTTCTAGTTTCTAACACATAAGCATTAATATCAAATAATGAAATTGTATAAAAAATGACATCGTTATTTGAGGGTGCCTCCTCCGTCGTCATATAATGTATCCTCGCTTGAGTTTGACTATGTGTTGAGGATGTCCCACTAGTACCTGTACTCAATGTTGGTCCGCATTAAACTCCTTACCACCACCTCTACTACTAATTCTACCTGAGCCTCTACTCAAAATAAAGGAACCACTCTAACCACGTGTTGTCTCATTTACCTTCACTCCTGAACTCCTCCCTACTATCAGACAACTCCTCTGTAAATGTCCCTGCTTTTTACAATATAGCAAGTTTGATTGATCCCATTATGTCCCTAACATGGTTCTTTATGAACTCCTTCGTAGATAACATAACTTTGTAACCCTCTAAATTTTCTATTAAAAAGTCCTCTGAACCTCTAACTAATTAACTACTTTGTTAGATCTAACCGATGGTGCACTAACAGTGCTATGTTGTCCTGAATCCCTATTAGCTCCTTGATATCCACCATATTAGTAGAAACTACCACTCTTGCTCGATATGGCATCGGGTCTCCTAGATCCTCCTTATATTAGTAGACCATAACTGGCTAGCTCTCCTTTTAATAGACCGACTCCCCTCTCTATAATGACTATCTGGTCGCCTTTTTAACTCTCCTCTCCTTTTGACTTGTTCTATCACATCTAGGGATAGCAGGGGGTTTTCAACTCGATTAATATCTGCACCATCCGATCCAAAAAATGAACATGGAGGCTAAAAAACTAGATTTTAAATGAATTTTAAATGGATGCTAAAAAATGGATGTAGATATGGATTTAGATATGGGTCTAGTGATAACCTGAACCAATGGATACTCATACCCGACCCTTTTTTATTAACTCTATTTTTAAAATTTTTCTTGAATATTTATTATTAAATATAATAAAATATTAATAGTTTTCGAGAATAAACATCTTTAAAATTATCACTTTACTCTTCAGTCCTCAGTGAGGCTACTGCATTTATAACCAAAACCATTTTACTGCTCAGCCCTCACCTTTTTTCTAGGTAAAAGGAGTCTTTTCGTTTTATTCATTCCATTAGTGGCTTTTGAGTTCTCAAAGTAGATTATCTTCCTTAATTCTTTAAAATGGTGATGTTTTCCCTTACACTTTCAATCTTTTGTATACCCAATCTTATGTCAATTTTTTAACCAATAAATGAACTCATCAATGAGTGACTCCTCATCCTCAAGGAGATACTACGAATCACGATCCTTCAGTTCACTTTTCACCGACAACCACCAACCTCCCACTCAGTGTGGTGGTTTTTCGATCATCGACACACTGCATCTCAAGCTTCTCTGATGTTTATTAGCTACTTTGTAAAGCCTAGATCTACAGACTCTTAGTACTTGGTATGAATTTTTTTTTCAAAATACCATTTTACATTCTCTCAAAAGCCTCATTCTCTCAACAAATTAATTTCAAAGGCATGATGTAGTGTATAGCCTAGAAATTTGCCAATTTATTAAATTGGGTTAATGAAATTGCAAAAAAAAAAGACAAAAATAGTGTCCACTTATGTTTTCTCTTTTTTTGTTTTTTGTTTTCCTTTTTCACAGATAGAATAACGAATCAAAGAGGTTGTTTTCTTTGCGACTTATAAGTTAAAAGAGATAATGTCTGAGAATCATCAAGAGATCATTAATAAAGGATTGGAGAATCATATAATAAAGAAATTCTCTAGTTCACCTCATGATGAAGAGGAGTTTGCAACTATGGACTCTGGTGATCATGGTGCAACTAAAAGCAAGAAGCGTATTTCTCCTATGTGGCTAGAGTTTACTTTGGTGATTGTGAAAGTGTTGATAAGGCTGAGTGTAAGCATTGCAAAGGGAAGTTTTCTGCTAAAGGTACAAATGGGACTTTGCATCTACGTGAGCATTTGATTAAATATTGTCTAAAGAAACATTTACGGCTTGTTGGAGGCCAAAAAATATTATTACTTGGGAGTGGGACTACATCTAATGGGAAAAAACATTACAATCCTACAAATTTAGCCAAGAATTCTTAAGAAGAGTTAGTTAATATGATTGTAATGCATGAGTATCCTTTGTCTATAGTTGATCACATTGGTTTCAAAAGGTTTGGAGTGAGTTTAAACAATGAATTTAGGATGATATCTTGTAATACATTGAGAAATGATATCCTAAAAATGTTTGTAAGTGAAAAATCAAACTTGAAAAAAATGTTAGAGGATCATGGGTCTAAGATTGCTATCACCACAAACATGTGGACAACTTCCAACTAAAAGAAAGGATACATGGTTGTGACCGGACACTTTATTGATGGAGATTGGGTTCTAAGAAACCGAATTCTAAGGCAATTAATTTTCTTAGATTTAACATGTTTCCTTCCTTATTGACAATATCAAGTTTTCTTAAGATGTTATATGCAAATACTATGCTTAATCTTTATCTTGGTTACCATATATAGATACAATAATTTGCATGTTTAGTAATTAGTTCCTTTATACATGCTAAGTATTAATTACTTAGAGAACCATTCTATGTTCTGTATTTAAGTTGTAATAAATTTTTTATCATTTTATCTTATAGGTTTATATTTGTGCCATGCCTATATACAAAAGAGACTCTATCAAAAATTTTAAAGGAGTGTTTGTATAAGTTTAGCCTAAAAACCAAGATTTCTTCTGCGGTCGTGGATAATTGTAAAAAAATGATGCAATGATGAACCTTCTACATGAGAAGTTTGATGAAAATTCTCTTATATTAAAGAGAAAATTTTTGCATATACGATGTAGCACTCATATATTAAACTTGATTGTCAAGGATGGTTTGGATTTCATGGGTGGAGGTTTAGAAAAAATTCGTAATTGTATTTTATTTTAGGCCTCAACTCCTAAAAGGAAAGAAAAGTTGGAGGATGCGGCCAAGTTTTTGAAAGTTTCATGTTCTAAAAAACTAATACTTGATTGTAAGACAAGGTGGAATTCTACTTATTTGATGCTTGAGACAGCTTTGCCATACGAAGGTGTTTTCAAGAGGTTAGAACATTTGAATAATCGACTTAAGTTTACTTTGTCTAGTGATGAAGATTGGAAGTTGGCAAACATTATTTGTGATAAATTGAGAGTATTTTACAAGGTAACAGAGCTTTTTTTCCAGTAGAAAGCACCCTACAGTGAACTTATTCTTTCGACATGTTTGTGAAATAAAGTTGAAGTTATTTAAGTGGATGTCGTCTCATTGTGATATTGTTAGAACTATGGCACTAAATATGGTCAAAATTATGATGAATATTGTTTTCATGTGAATGGAATTCTAGCTATTGCTTCTGTCTTAGACCCAAGAAGTAAGATAGATTGCGTTGAGTTCTATTTTAGTGACATTTATGGAAGTGAAGCTAATATTTAGATTGAGAGGGTGAAGAGCTTGCTTTATAAACTATTGTTAGAATATCAAGACAAATATGCTTTAGACATAGGGAACTCTACAACATATACTAATTTAGTCATTTCATCATCTTCATATGAGGCTACCCATCTTGGAAAACATCAAGCAGATTGTGGAGATATCAATAATTTTTCCACGTATAAGAAATCAAAGAAAAGAAGGGTAAACTTAATATCTGAACTGGACCAATATTTGGAGGAAGATACAATGCCTGAAAATAACTATTTTGACATTTTGGCTTACTGAAAGCAAGAATTCAAGTATCCAACATTGAGGATGATTGCCCAAGATATTTTATCAATACTTGTTTCTACAGTTGCTTCAGAAAGTGCATTTAGCATGAGTGGTAGGGTTCATAGTCCACATTGCTCAAGACTTCACGCTAGTACTGTTAAAGCATTGATGTGTTTGCAAAATTGGATGCTTGGAGATTATTCATGTTGGATCCCGTTTCCGAGACCCAACTTCTTACCTGAACCCATACTTACACTTAACACTTGAACCTCACTGCTTAAACACTTGATCATGGGCACTCTTGAATAGAATTCAAATCGAAAGAAAACAATAATAACAAGCTGAAACGGATCACATAATGAAATGGGAATCAAACACATGAATCGGAATAACAAGTGAAATGAAACAAATGCGAAGCTGATAGGATCGAATACAAATGTGAGACAAAACGATCAATTGAAACTGACATTTCAAAATCCCGACATCCGAGGTGTGAACATAGAAAATCTTGTCGAGTTGGAAACCCTTATGACTTAACCTATCCGAAAGTCGATGTACATTTTTTTTCTTTTGGTCTTGCTTTCTTTTGTTTTTCATCTATAACTCATACTAAATCTCATCTTACTTGATTCTTCTTATTCATCACATTAAAATTTGCATTCCTTATCATACTATCTCATGCTCATGCCAATAAACCCATAAATACATATACCATTAAAAATCCGGCAGCATAACGACTGCACTTTAACCTATCCAAAAATATGCAAATAGAAAAATTCACTTCTAATAACATCACACATACATCATGATCAACCGGACCCTCCGTTCGGGATCTCAGCAGAAACGCAAACCTAGATTCTCAACCACTTCTAATCATTTTCATAACAAATCATAATCATCACATTAAAACTCATATCCCATCATCCAGTACATTCGTCCATATCTAAATATCCATACATATGTCCCAATTGCATTCATCATCTCAATCCAATTAATATACAAAACTAAATTGTGCAATTATAACTAATACACATTTGCTAATTCCATAACTCATGACTCAAATTCTTATACAATTGCATAATCCCAAAACAATACATTATGAATCGAAGGTTTACAATATTCTAATGGCATTCTCAAGCCATAGACCATTCCCAATAATCTTAAAACAAATTCACAGCTGACAAATCATGTACAACTACTGATGTCTTGACGTCTTTCATCCAATCTCCTGCGTGAATACCGGAGATGGGGATGAAAAAAGTAGCTCGAAAGCTCGTGGATAACATGTTTATTAAACAAATAATAAGCAAAAGCATTTTCAAACCTTTCTTTCCGTTGATTGAAACCAGTGAAGGGTTACTTCTCAAAATTTCTCAAATTCAAAAATCTTTCATTAAGCTTTACAAATCGTTTTGCAAAACTCTCATAGTTGAAAATCCAAATTCTCATTTTGTCAAACTTTCAAACCATTGAACACATGAAATGCATTTCATATATATGCAGCATATTCTAAACAAAGTAAAACATATAACAAATCAATCGGTTTGGGTCGGTCCGTAAAACAGGACGTACTGCACATTCCCGCAAGCGGTCATGTGCAGCCGTGAAACACATGGGGAGTTCGAAAATGGAGCTCCTATGTCACTAGCGGACAGCCGGGAGAAGGCTTTAAAACGAGACCAGTGCACTGACTCCACATGAAGGACCTAACCAAACCCATGTAACACGTATTCAAGCTTGAAAACTTATATTGCCCGAAGGCACATTTTCAGAAATTCCATTTTTTCATGTAATGTCAAAAATCAACATGATGTTAACCATTCATAATATCACACAATCATTCACATAATCATATCACACTAATTCACATAATCAACTTACTAATCAATAAAACACATGAAACTCAATGTATATGTCATCTTTAACAATTTAACTTCAAAAATCCATTTAATAGACAGTTCAAGTCAATTATAGAGAAATTGTCCGAACCATTGCGGAAAGTTTCATAAATCATTTCAAAACAATGACGTTCACATTTTATAAACCTTTTCAATTGCAATTGGTTCAATCATTGGTAAGACCATATCTTATAAAACCAACAATTAGAATTGCTCATAATTTGAAAAATAAACATATCACCCACCTTTAATTCCATGCCATAAGCTTGCTCCAATCCTCAAGTTGATCTTTCCTTCACTCTCACTTCCAACTTAAAATCACCTAAGCCATAAACCACCCAATCCAAAACATTCTCATTATATTTCTCAAAATTGATGTCATGATTTACAAGCCCATAAGATTTCTAACCTCTTTACATCATAATCTTCCACACAATTTTTTACTCATATACTTTAGCATAAATTCCAAATCACTTCTCATCCATAAATCAACATGACCCAAAGTATAAACACTAAAATTAACCCCATACATAACAAACCCATAATTACCTTAGGATAAATCAACTAAAATCTCAAGAAAAACTCAATTTTAAACTCATCTCTTACCTTTCTCTCCCTAAATTTCGAAATCCTTCATGGCTTGGAGAGTAAATCTCTTCTCCTTCTCTCTTTTTCTTCAAGAATCCATGGAGAAAGTCAAGCTAGAGGGGTTAGAACCCTACCTCTTCTTCCTCCTTCTTCTTCTTCTCCCATGAGCTTTTCCTCTCTTTTCTTTCTTTCTCTCATTTTCTTCTTTCTTCTGGAATTTTCGAGGGTCTTCCTCTCTTCCACGACCCTACCCCTCTTTTAAATGCTAAGACATTAAAATTTGAAGGTAAAAGACCTTCTTGCCCTTGTCTTTAAAGCCTTTACTCAAAACCTTAAGTTAACTTCCTGTTTTGCCCCTGAATATCTCTTTAAGTTATGCTCACTTTTGGACAATTTTTCTCAAATCTAAATGAGGGAATTTGCTAAAAATTCCTTCTAAAGAATTGTTCCTCTATATCTTAGCTTCATAATGCCTCAAGAATCGTCCAATTCGGAGCACACTATCAAAAGTTATAGTCCAAACATGTCAGACATATCATTTGCTAACACATTTTCTAGCAATTCACTTCCTTCCACACATAAACATTCTTAAAGGCTAACTTAAAATTTGGTTCCTTCATAACAATTGTAGCCCCATGTCTTAACTTTATTATGCCTCAAACATCGCTTCAATCGGATCTCTACAGATCCCGAAATTCGCAAAGTACTGAACTATGTTCAGAAACTTTCTTGACTCACTATGATTCACATAATCTTGCTCAATTAAATCTCTAAATTTTATAATTTTTACATAATCATGAACTTCATTGTCTTAGGAATCCAACGCTTCAAGAACCGAGCCATTCGGATGTCGGACTGAAAAGATATAAGCAAATGATTTGACAAAGCCGGATGAGGAAGGAAAATAGCAAGCTCAGAATGAGACAAAACATTCTGATTATCATGTGATTCAATCAAACTTTTTCAATTCAAATCCAATTGATACAATTTTTTTATGGAGAGAAAGATACATATGTTAGGGATCCAATGCTTCAAGAATCGCCTCAATCCGAGGTCGGATACGTGAGTTATGATCAAAACAACTCAACATGTTCAAAACAGAAATCGATTTGAAACTCTTTTGGCGCAAATGCCATAAATTTCTCTACAAATATTAAAATGCCTTCGTTCTTGCTCCATTTGAAAGATAATATCACGATCTACAACTCGTATTAGAGGCCTCGAAACCAAATTCGGCCTCACAACTGGTCAAAATCACAAATGCCCCAAGGTGACCCGTAGCTGTCCGTTAAACGGATAGGCATGTCCGTTTAACGGATACGTACGGCCAAAATGATACCAAACCATCCGAGAAAGTCCGTTAAACGGACACCCATGTCCGCCTAACGGACATACACATAGCAAGGGGTCCTTTTGACCCGTAGCTGTCCGTTAAACGGACTCCCATGTCCGTTTAACGGACATGCTAATTTTCACAACTTCTTCAATCTTTTTCCTATGCTTCTCTCATTCAAACTACCATCACATACTCTTATAATCTCCACATATTCACTTATTCAAAGGCCTAAACACTTCATAACAATTCTAGCAACAAATTCTATTCATGAACTTCTCAAAACTCAACTAAATTGGTTCATCAAAACCTCAACTTTCAAACATGTCATCAAGTTGTCACTAACAAAAATCTTATATAACATCATAACTTGCATCAACTATATCTCTTAACTCCGATATCGAAATCTTTCATACTTAGTCTCGTTGGAAAGATAAAAGATCAAGCTACAACTTCAAAGAAGACAACTTTGGCCAATTCTATTTCAATTGTTCCCCAATTCCCTTGAATCAGCATATACATTTTTATCTACATGCAAGAACTCAACATTCATGCTAACTTCACTTTCTTAATTGCACAACATTAATAATAATTCAACTATCATTTGGAATTTATCCAAATCTCAACCTCAATTCATATGATTTCTTACATTCCATATCATCTTGTCATTATAATCTCTTTCTTTTGCATAAGATCTCACATATATAACCATAATTCATACTTAAGATTTCCCAACTCATATCTTTACATAATTCACATTTCCTCATCTATAACACAAATCACATATAAAACACTCATTTAATTTCATTTTCATGCTTCAAGGTTCGGGGTCCAACAATTCAGGTAATATATATTTCCTTTTTAATATTTGCAACATTTGTATTTGAAACTTCTTACCTGTATAATTTTCATATTGAATCTTCCTTACAAATTCCGCTTTACAAAGTTCATATGCGATTGTTTTGATCTTTGATGATGTTGATGCAAGCGAAGAGAAATTGAGTGAAGTGATTGATTTGGTAATTCATTTTATTTCTCATCATTTATTCATTTTACTTAAAATATTAATTTAACTTATAATTTGACTCTATTTGTTAACATATTGTATTTTCTTATAGGATGATAATAATCCAAATGATATGGAGATGGAGTTTTGAATATTGTGGAGTTCACACAAAGATAATTTGAAGCTTTGGATATTTCTGTCTTTGTTACAGTTCTTGATTGTGAAAAATATATGTTATCTTTTGCACTAGACATTATGATTTTTATTATTCCAATTTTGTGATTTTTTAAGAAATACAAATCAAAATCTTGACTTATTGTTATTAAAATAATTTTGATTTGGAGCATTCGCAAAAATTTGCTTTTTATACTTTCTATTTGGAAGTTATATTTTGAAGTGCTATACAACCTGATGGGTATTTAAAAATCCGAAAAATCCAATGGATTTAGATATGAGTAGTAAATCGTAAAAACTGATGGATTTTAAAAGAATAATAGATTGAGTCATAAAAAATGGATATGGATATGGGTAGAGTAATACCCAAACTGAACCTTATCCATTGCAATCCCTAATCACATCCTTTACTCTGAGTGCAGTCTATAGTAACCTTTTGAAATCAGAAGTAGTAATTCTCAAACCTAAACAAATATCCATCCTCACCCTGCTTAAATCAATAACATTTGGCTTTTGGATTTGCTATAGCCTCCAATGCATATTTATACAATGATGCAAAGCGAGCTTCATAATCTACCACCGACATCTCCTCTTTCTAAACCAAACTCATGAATTTCATCTTCTTTCGATCTTGATATATCTACACAGTGTATTCTTCTTTAAACTCTCTTTGAAACTCCTGCCAAATCTGTCAAGTCATCTCTCATGTCTTGTAAGATCTCTTTGCTAACTTCTACCAAGTTAGTGTGTTGCTTTGGAATAATGAAATGGTGTATTGCAACATTCTTTCTAAGGTACACTCTAGACGGTCTAAAATTAACTATGTCTGCTCTCACCACGCCTCAACCTCCTCAAGATCAGTAGTACCTTGAAACTCCACTGCACTCATCTGATAAATCCGCTTATAATTGTGATCTACCCCAAAATCACCTTAAGCTGGAGTTACAATAATAGCTTGTTGCATCATATAAAAGAATTGCATCATCTATGGTGGAATTGGCACCTCTCTTGTAACATCCCATCACTGATGGGAAGGGTAGAATAGTAAATTGGAAAGGGTTAAGAGTGTTTATACTGTTTGGACATATTCATGCATATGCTTACATGTGACTAGTGAACTTTGCACATGAAAATGACTGTACATGCATTCATGACATTACCCGGTATATGTGCCTTAATGTGAAAATGTGATTTTGTTGTGACAAATGTGGTTTTTGTGCTTGAAAATTTATTTGGAGTGGATTGTTATGTGTTTTCTATTTTTTGAAAAATTTAGAAATTTTTCTGGAAATTTTCGGGGAGAATTTCTGGACCGAAAAAATCGCCAAGTGACGGACTGATTGGTTTTCGGTACCGAAAATTACTGCCCAGATAAATGATTTTGGGATTAATTAGAGCCATTGGATGGATTAATTGAAGCCATTGGATTGGATTAAGGGTTTCTTAATAAATGATCTTTGTTTTTAATGATTTTTGTCTTTTTCTTAGTAAAATGCCAAGTGTCTTTAACCATAAATGCTCTTGTCTTACTCTCCTCCTTCCTTCACGAAAATTCCATCAAAAAGCCAACAAATCACTTGAAAAAAAAGGGTTTTGGTTCTTCTCATCCGAAAATCACCATCATCTTCTCCTTCTTTGATTTGTTTCCACTTTTTCTAGCCATCTTACTACTCTTCTCTCCTACCTTAAGTGTTTCCCTTCATGTATTTAAGTTTAACCCTCCTACCCCCTTGCTTTGGTGATGATTGTATATGGTGAAGTGAAGTGAAAAGGGTTGGTGAGTTAGTTGAAGAATTGAAGAGTGGAAAGCTTAGTTAAGTAAGATTATGTTTTAAGTTTTGATTGTTCATTTAATGCATGAATTGTGATGTTTGTGCACCTAATTGCATAAGAATTGATTTGGTTGAAAGATGAATGTAAATGAATGAGTGAATATGTCTTGGATTTGGTTTTGAAATGGTGTAAGTGTTTTGGATTGGTTTTGTGATGCTAGATGAATGGATGAGGGTAAACTTGATTATGAATAGAGCATGATTTGAATTGTGATGATTGGAGATCATGATTTGTTTGTGAGTGATATTTTGATTTGAATTGAGTAATGAATGATGGGAGAAGGAAAGGGAGGTGATGATCTAGGTATAAGAAAGTATAGATGAGTTAGATGTAAGGATGAATGGTTGAAAAATCTGGAAATTTGCAATAGGTTGATCTTTGAGTATGCTCCAATTGTATAGCCATAATTGCTTCTATGGTTGTTCAAATGAGTTGAGTTTTGGTCTAAATGAAATTAGAGGAAATTGACTACAGTTCTTATGAAGATGTTGTTTTTAAATGGTCTTGAAGAGTCCCAAAGTTTGGCATGAAGTTAGGAAAATTAAAGCATCAAAAGTTGTGAATGAATGTATGTTGTGTTATGTATTGAGTGAGTGTAAATGCATTATATTTGGGTGTTTATGATCAAGTAGGGGATATGAGATATGCATGGTGGATGTTGAGTTAAAATTGGATGAAATTGAAGGATTTATCCATAGGGATGATGTTGGAAATGAGTTGGAATTTGATTGCTAATGAAGTTTAACTTGTGTTTAAATGATTTTGGATTGATAATTGCCTAAGAATAGGTGATTTGGGGATGCTCAAGAGTGTATGGAAGGTTAGAATGGGTTTAAGACCTTTTGGAGGAGTTTTAGAAGTGAAAATTTTAGTTAATCCGTAAGTTACATGGTCTGCCCGTGTAAATTTTACACGGGCCGTGTAATTCCAGGCACAGGGGCACATTTTCACCCGAATGGTACACAGCCTGACCGTGTAAATTCACACGGGCCGTGTGTTTTGACCACCTAAAAGACCAAATTTCAATTTTTTGTCTTCATTCAAGTTGTAGCCCTAGATGTCTACTTTCTAACCATCCAAGAACGAAGTCAATCCGATATCTAGAATGAAAGTTATAGTGTTTGCGCCAAAGTATGTTACATTGGAGAAAAGTTTTGATCATGGTTGCTTCTTTCGACCATAACTCCTTCGTTAGACCTCCACATGACTTGGTTCTTGCGGAAATGGGTTCCTAACACATCTTACTACATCTCCACAAAAATTTGTATTAATTGGAGTTGAATTGAAAGAGATTGACCAAAAGAAAGTTTGATGGTCTGTCGGAACAGTGTCAATGGGAGTAGTTTTACTGATCATACTTCAATGTTTTGCTTATATCTAGACCTAGAGGATTCCAAATGAGATGATTCTTTCTTTTTAGTAAACTAGAGAGATAGGGCTACAAATATTATGAAGAAACTAAATTTTGATTCAATCCTTAAGATGTTCAAATTCGAGATAGAATTGGGTTTAGTACACTTTGAACAGTCCATCAATGTTTGAGGTATATCTCCCAATCTACTAAACCAAATTGAGTGATTTTGGTGCCAATGGAATCATAAGACATAGAAGAACACCTTTTTAGAAGGGAGCTTGATCAAATTATTTCATCTTCACTTTCCTTTTTAATGTGAATCATAGACCCGAAAGTGTGACGTGGGAAAAGATGAGTTTTGCTTTGTGAATGATGTTTGCAATCAAATTTATGGAATGATACCCCTAGAATTGTCATGAACATGAATTGTACATTTTTCATTTTATTAATGTTCATTATTAAACACCTTGATTGTACAAATTGTGATTTATGTGTATGTTATTTGTTATAGAGGAGCAACTGGAACGTCAACCCACAGACGTTGCCGGAACTTCCAGGCACTAGCTTTGGGAGCAGTTGTGAGTAACCTAGATAGTTTCTCAATTATTATTTATTTATTATTTTGCAATTATAACACTGTGGAGAAGAATGATGGACTTGTGCGTTTTTTTATGACTGGATTTCGGACAGGAGGTTCGATGTATTGGGAGAGTATGACATAGAAGTGTTATATGTGACTTTAATGTGATTAATTGTGAACTACATGTGTGAATGTGTTAATTTGGGATTGATTATGATGTTGGCTTTACTTTATTTCGACATATGCATTCCATGCATAAAGGCATGATCAGTAATTGACAGTTGTGACCGGAGTAACTACGGAGAGCTTAAAGCTCAACGTAATTGGGCCTCGAGCCCACAGTGACTCAAAGCCTCAGGCTCACCGATCAATGCACCCTTATTAGGACAGTTTTAGGCGCTCGGTCACAATAATGTAATAATTGGAAAAGTGTCACATACACATTTCATGGGCATTTGATTTGGTTTCTTTGGTTGAGAAAAATAATCGTGTGGTACTTCTGAATGTGATATGCTGAAATAACTGTATTATGTCCGTGTAATGCATGAATTGGGTGAACCATCGATGATGGTTCCTCACTGAGTTCGCAAACTCACCCAAAATTACAAATTATTTTTCAGAACCGAGTGAGTAGACTCCTAGCTCTAGAGAGACTTTTCCTGCCGTGTAGATCGTGTTGGCAAGAGAAGTCATGGCTCACAAGTCGGTCAGCTGGCATTTTTTAGGGATGACCTAGTTAGGCTTTTTGTGTTAGATTTCTTTTGGAGTAATGTACAAACAATGAAAAACTGACAGTTATGTAAATTACTGCCTTTGATGATATGAAATGAGAAAATTTTATGGTTTCAAAAATTAGTGATTTTCAGTATTGATGCTTTATGATTTGATGCCATGTGAAGTACAGTAGTGATTGTTCGTAGTTCACCCTTATCGTAGGATATGTATCGGAATGACCTACGGGCGTCCCGGTGTATACTCTATAGTAAGGGGGTGCTACATCTCCTCTTACTTGATCCGTTTGAGGCATTCCCCTAATCAATCACCTAGAGTACGGATCAAATTACCCAATTCCCTAGTTAACTCTAGGTCAGTAGTATCATCTCCTGAAACCATCCTACATAAGACAAGAACATATCATTAGTTTTTTTAACTTAATTTGTCCCTAGAAGCGTAAACTTGCTCTGATACCACCTAATATAACGCTCCAAACACTTTTAATCGACAATTATCCAAATTGTTCCCAAACCATAACATTAATTATCAAAATCCCAATTAGTTCCAAAAAAGGATGTTCGTCAATCACAAAATATTCCTTACAAGCACAACTACCTAACCTGTCACATTAAAAATGATATATAATAAAACAATTTTACTCAATTTAATCTACTGGCCCCACCTAAACTCCACTCTTTCAATCACGTGCACTAGGATTATCGACAATCTCTCTATCTCCTAAAAAATTAGTGGCAAGGGTGAGTTTCATACTCACTATGAGTAACTGATCATACCCTTAAAATCAAACAACTCAATATATAAATATAAAAAGATAGTCAAGTGATTAAATCATACGTATCATAATAAAATACACAACATTACTCAGCCTATCTTAACAATTAACAAACATCCAAATTTTTATCAAAGCAATGATTAAGTCTAATATTATTTTATTACTATCATTTATGTTTTATTCTATAATTAACTGAATTGTCTAAGTCTTGCTTAACCTAGTAGGCTTACATTCAACGGTTTGTCGCCTCATTTTTACTCATCATAATCTCTCACCAAGTGGAAGCGTAATTAAATGTATAAAAGTCAGCACAGGGTACCTCAAATTTTCAATCTAATTTAGTACCTTGGTAAATCTCTAGTACCTAACCATCAGCACAGGATATCCCTAAGACTCAGAATATCTCGGTACTACTCCGGTACCTAGCTATCAACATAGGACATCGTCGAAACTCAGGATGCTCCGATACATGCTTCATAAACAAATACCTAATCATCGCTCGCTCATATTTAATCAGCCTATTAATCCATAACCATCAAATGTAACATATCCTCGACAAGCCACATATTCTCGATTTACACAATTTATTCACAATCAAGTATCAGTCAGTTGCTATTTATTAACACATTTTCACCAAATTAACAAGTGATACACCTCATAATATGTATAAAAAAATAAAGGGAAACACCTTGTACTTTGTTAATTACTTGAGAAATAAAATAAACACAATTCAAATAATTTAGAAATTCATAAATGTAATTATTAACCATTAATTTAATTAATGATTAATTCAAAATATGATTTGCTATAAAATAATAAACCATATACTATTCTAAGAGTATATTATAAGGTTATCCTTATATGAATTTCAAACTCAACTAATTGGTAGTCCAATTTATCTCTTAATCTGCCTTGAACTTAGAGATTACAAAATTCAAGTAGACTTATTTAAGAAAAATTTCAACCCAATTACACTTAATAATCCAACATTATAATTTCAACCCAATTATACTTAATAATCCAACATTATTCCATTTTCCAGTTTATTGTTAATTATAAAAAAATCTTTCTTAACTTAACCACCATTATTAGTAGAATATTCTTAACTATTAAAAGTCCTACTTTATCCTCATTTATTTCTATTAATACAAAAATATCCTAAATTCCAATTTTACTCTTAAACTTTTATATTTCCTATTTTGCTCCTTAATGCAACTTCAATTTTTCAAAATTGCCTACTGCTTTACCCTCTGTTCTTCTCCTACCTTGTTTTTTTTTTTTCATTTTCCAGCCATCTTTTCTCTATTTTGGTTTTTTTTGTGACTTCAATTTATTGTCCCAACCATTCACAATATACATTCCAACTATAAATTTGTGTAGGATGACTAAAACTCACAAATAAAGGTGTATTATTATTGATGAAATTTTACCTACGTGAATATGCCTTTCTAATAGATTTTGAGGTTTGTTCACCTCCACAATTTCTTCATAATTTGCTGCAAAACAAATATAACGAGGAACACATGAGAAAAGTTTCACGTACAAAAAAAAGATGGTGCATTTACAACTTACTAGCTGAAAAAATGGAAAGAAAAATAGAGAAGACAAGTTGATTTTTGTTAATGTATAATACTCCAACTGCTGACTTCTATTATAAACCTCTGTTTAATTATTTTATGGTTGGTTGTTAAGGTTGTATTGCTAGGTTTATCCTTTTGTGGGCTTTACATTTACAGCAATTTCCAACCTCAAATTTTGGCCACGACAAGAGTACACTTTCGTTGGCACCATTGGGATATTAACTATTGAGATGTAATGTCTCCTCCAATTGAGTAACACAATCAGTATAAATCAGACGTTTATGTTGATTAAGAACATGTCATGCCATTTAATATATGAAAATAACATAATAGTTCAGAAGTACCGGGAAAATAAAATAATCAGGGTCACTAACTAGGAAGGATCATATCTTACTATTCCATTAATAATTCTGAAATTTTGATTTAGAAGAACATTCATAAATATCATGCCATGAGATTAAAGACATTGGAAGCAAGGCGTGTAGCTCTAGCTTCTGGCACGGGCTGTGGTTATTGGAATTGTAGGGTGAAACATCCGTTGATTCTTCAATCGCTGAACTTATTTGTTAAGCATTCTGTATCAGAGTGTAATTGTTCCTAAAGTTGTTTATCCTACATCATATAGAAGTGGATTTTTGTTTCTGTTTGGAAAATTTTCTGTACATCCATAACCCTCTTGATCTAGGCAAAGAATGGGATCTTGTCATTTTTTCGTGTACTCTTCTCTAGTCCTTCCTCTGGCTCTCAATTACAGAATGTTTGGCATGAGCTTGAACTGTACACTATTAGCTCATGCACGTTGGAGTTTGGGGATACTCTCCACATGCAAGACAAAGACGCTGTTGCACCACATATTACTTTTAGCATACACCGATAGAAACAGTCCAGGATTTTCTGGAAATAAGATAGGCAATTAGAGTCCTCACTTCACTTGACCTTATTAGCAAGGGGTGAACGCTTCTGAGCCTCCAGCATGTCTTTCGAAAGGGTTTTTAAAACGGTTCCTCTTTAAGTTCACCAAGCTACTTTGTTCAAAGAAGGGGAGAACAATGTCGTGTATCAACGTATCTATTTGACCACCTTTCGCTATACAAAGGTTGGCAGGAAATGGTCACCGTCTCTTCTTAGCAATTTCTGATGCTTAGGCTTAGCCTGCATAAAGATACCAGCATAAAGGTTGATAACCTACAAACAAGTTGCCATGATTCATGAAGCTCTCTCTCTCTATTACAGTGCTAAATCAAATATCAAACAAAATCTTGTATTAATTGCAGAAGAAACAATTTACGACTTGCAATAGTACCCTTTCCATTTATTCTCATGAAAGAAGATCGAATCAACTCGACAATCATCCCGAGAGATGCTTTAATAGATCTCAGGATAAACAAGAAAAATGTCTTACTGTTGGGATGAAATACAAGCCTCAAAACTCTATGAGAAGTACTCAGATTCTATGAGCTTCTTGGGGAATTGCCAATTCCTCAAAATCGCCAGCCACTGCCTGATAACAAGAATTTTAATAACCCTCAATATCATTCATTCCTCATCTTGGCTTCAATAGGAAAACACAATAAAAATGTTTTGTACCTCAAATCTTTGACCACCATAAGTATATTCAACATACAACTGCTTAGATTCTCCAGGGCAAGGATCATAGAACCCCATGATGCCTGATTTCTTTACACCCTCATGAAGCTGCAAGCATTGAAAACCAAAATCCATGGGAGATGCTTTGGATCATTGAATTTCAAGACAACTAGTGTTTAGATAGAAGCCTTGGTATTAATTAGCACACACTTAGTCATGAATTTTCACTCATATATGAAACTAAAACATCACTACCAACAGTAAGCATACATGGACGACACACAATTACTTGCTACTAAAAATATTTCAAGCAATGGAGAATAAGACAAATTATTGGAAGTCACATCAATCAAGAAGGTGAAAACCATGGCATCAGTACCTTCAGTTGCCCTGAATCATTAACCAGGAAGTTGAGAGGCGTTGTAACGTCAGTGATTTCAGAATCTTCATTTGCTTCTCCTAATTCCTCCCCTTTCCTCAATGTTTTACGATTCCCATATACAGCCTTTGTGATGACTAATCCATTTGTTTCTGCTTGCTTGTTTCTTTTTCTGTTCGCCACATTTTGCATCAAGTGCTGTGCCTTTTCTGCTGCCGCCCTTGCCTCTTGAACCTATAATGAACTCATAAACACTAAGCATAATTATTGAAAATGGCAAGCAACTGCAAAAGGCACCTTCTGGTTCAGCCAAATTATAGCCGGATTGACAAAAATATCAGGTACCAAAGCCCAGCATGTGCAGAGAGTAAGAATGGCCAAGTTAAGTAAACCATATTGGAAATTTAGCAATTTTTATACACATTGGCCCGAGTTCTTTCACAAAACTTATTTCATACCCAGAAAAACCATACCACAATGTGACTCTAATAAATTAAAGCACCAAGATACGACTAAATTATGGATATAGATAAGACTAGGACTAAGAAGAGATAGTAGAGATGTAAAAATTTATCTGTACAATACCTTTTCACTTATTTTATTTTATTTTCACGATTAATAGGTGAGAAGCAAAGAAAAGTCATGAGAGGATAAATCTGATAATTCTACACAGTAGGATGCCACGTCTGCTTTCTTAAATATTTATGAAATATGATACAGAATGAATGAAAGATAGCTATATGTTTTTTGAATCTCTTATCATTCTGACATCAAATAGAAAGCATGAGAGCACAGAGATTGTAAGCAGATAATTTTCATTTATTCTCACTACTCCATATCAGTATTTAATTCCATTTGTTTGTAAAGACGTGCAAGTTAATAAACATAATCTCACAGTTACTAATAACACAACACAGAATTCTTCACTATGATGCTTCAAGTCGTGATCAAAACATGGAAATTTTTTTATGTATGTTAAAAATGATCCTGAATTTTGCAGATAGTTTTACTTATGGTCTAAGTTTAATTTGTATCACTTAAATACAAATACTTGAAATCCTCTGGATGACTAGTTCCTAAACAAATTAATACTATCTCAGTCGACCAAATCATACCATATCTATCAATTTAGCAGTAAGAACTCGAAGCCATACTGATTATCAAGTTAATATAGTATAATTCGTAGCATTCCCGATCATCTAGTCATTATAGCACAATTCATAGCATATCTAAATGCTCTAACATACTTAAATTTGCGTAAAGTAAATAGATAATTTAAACCGTGCTAATCATGTAGAGTTTTAACCCAATATATGGATACAAGTTCCACCACGTACTACAATTCATTAACTGGCGCCAATTTTGCTAATAAACAGAATGAATTAAAGCTTAGGCCATAAGTGACATTTATCACTAATTTCAGGATTTTTTTTCATAACATAAGCAAGTTTTTTTCCCCATGATTTTTCAAGTATTAGGCAACTAGATAGAAGATATTTAACAAAAAAAATGATCATTCTCTTTATGGAATCAGTATTGCTATTGCATATGGTCCAACACCATTAGTTAACTTTCTTGTGTCTGAATCAACTATTATGCTACTGCAAGCATTGCAACAAGAAGAGGTACAAACAGAAGTTGCTCAAGTCAACTAAAAGGTGATTTATACCTGTGCGTAAGTCTTCTGCTTATTTTTCAAGGCCTTCTGTTTATCCCTTGTGAGGTAATAAGGCTTCATAATGAATTTCTACAATATTAAAACGATAGAAATCAGATAATCTACTGCACAAACCACGCATTCAGGAGATGTATAATGAGAATAATCAACTTATAAGGCAACATAAACGCATGATTAATTATGAGAAAAGACAGAATGAGTATACAGTCGTATTTTAGAGAAGTTAATGTTTAGAAACAAATTTAAAGAATAATAACACAACAAAAGATACTGCACAACTGGTTGTAAACTAAGTCTGATATGTAGGCTGACCTTCAGTAAAAGGTAAAGAGATGTTGGAATCATGAATGCTCCAGTAGCAAACAATGGATTCCATCGGCTAGAAAGTAATATCTGCAGAAAACAATTCCGTGAGCAATGAACAAAGAAAGCCGGATAAACCATATTAAATGCAAAAGGAAACTTCTTTTAGGTTCTTCCAAGCCAATATTTCTCAACCATGATCACTACAGTAAGAAGACAAGCCCCTTTTATTGTGATAGGATGGCAATCTCATGCCAATACATCATGTTTCATATAACTAAGTTTATTTGGTAAAACTTTTGTAGGTTTAAATATGCGCAGAAATATGAAGTGCTATCAGGCAAGTAGGAGCAAATTACTGCAGTAAATCCTCAAGCTATTTCAAATATTCAAGTTGAAAGCATACTGTATTTTATAAACAGATTCTGAATTTAAAACTCACCTTAAAATTTCCCTTCAAAATAACAAATAATTTCAAAGAAGCTCCATATCATACAAAAAAAAAGGTCTCTCTCTCTGCAAATTTCAAACATTCAATAATCTGTTCTAAGAATGAGTAAATTCCTATTAAGAGTCCCACACCACCCAAGCATGTGACAAATATTTAAATGCAAGCATTTATCACCTATCATTAAAAAACAAGGGACATGAAAGCTTTTCTTACAGGGATAATCAACTTTTGCCCCCCACGATGTAATTCAAATCTCCAAAAAGTGCCCTGCAAAGAATAAGAAGATAATATAGATTTGGGTTTAATGCAAACATCTACTTCTGTGCTTCAAACTAGTTCGACAGAAATTGAAATTTCACTCTAGAGGAAAAAATACATTGGCATATAGAATCAAAATTTGCCTATATATGTACATGATACCTGAATTCCCACAATATACAGCATCCGAACAGTGCTGAAATCAGAGACTTTCCTCCCACCACCAATTTCAATCTCCAGTGCAGAACTGTGATAATAGTGATCACTAGATGAAAACACTTTATTCTATGTAAGCAGAGAAGTTAATAGCTTATTTGGGTAAACACTTTATCTCTAGAATTGCTTGGAACAACTTAACAGAGGCTAGCCCTTTAGGCCCCTAACCTGAAGCTACTTGTCATATCAAGTAATTCATATAGCAATTCTAACTTGCTTAGCAACAATGTCTATATCTACCCATCATTTTTTTAAGAAGTTTCCAACTCAAATGTATAGAATTGACAATTTCCACGGCATCCTCATTCAACATATAGTTAATCTTCCAACAGTAAGCCTCACAAATGTATACAAAATGAAAAGGCATTGAAATCTCTTAGCATCTTTATGTTACTTGATGAAGCATAATATGCAAGATCTATTTGAATGGCATTGTACTTGGCCAGCAAATTTACTAATATTTCAGTTCATTAAAGCATGACTTCTTCAGTTGTTGCATATAAAAGGTATGATTTGACCTAAGTGTACAGGGCCCATGACCTTACTTCCAGGTGAAACAAAAGATATTTGGTAAAATGATAAATATGATAGAGATATTAGTGATATTTATTGCCTCCATGGATTAATGACATAACATCCAACAAGTACCTTCCGAATCTCCCGCCAATTCGGCCATGGGACTTTGAGGAAAAGCGATGAGTATAATGGGCTGATGCCCCAAAAGAACTTGTACCAATCTACAGTAGGGAATATAAGAAGTAGATGAAAAAAAATCCTCTTAAAATGGGACTATAAAGAATAAGAAAATTGGACAATAACAATAACTTAGAGTGAATAGAAATAGGAAACGAAAGAGGGGTAACACAAGGATGAAAAAACACCTCATTGTCTGGTAAACTTGAAATAAGTGAAACAGAATTATGAATCTAAGAAACATTTTTAAGGTGAATTACAAGTTGCTTAGTAAGTCAATCAACCAACGGCTAGCAACTATAAGCCTTACTATTCTCAAACTAGCCATAATGTAACCAATAGCCTATCCCTACACACTTTTTCTAGACATTCTGCAGGATAACTAATTAATTCACTTGCTTAATTAGTAAAAACATATGTACCTTTAGCTCTCCAGTGGCAGATATTTTCTCATCCTTCTTCTGCCATCCAACTGCTACAGATGATTCTGGACCTAATAAAAGCTGTATCTGTGGCGAAGAAATTTTCAAACCCAGAATAATCTAAGGTCAGGTGCTGGAATTGAGAGAAAACTGAAAATTAACTGCAGATTTCACGGTTTTGTACAATTCAGGAGCCAGAGAAAACATATCAAATGATTACTAAGAACTAATTATATGTTAGGTTCATGCTGTTATACATATTCAGAAAGCTACCCAATTTTGATTATTGCCAGGTACAAATTACAATAGGAGATGTAACTCAGCTTAAGAGAAAAAGACCTTACATGTCCATTAGCTGTTTCAGAGAGTCGACGGGTCCATGTATTGGAAAGATTTATTGAGCCATCCTTTAAAGACTTTGCCATAGCAATTGTTGCTGTGGAGTGTAAAGATAACTGACTGACCAGAAAAAGAAAAATGTTGAAATCAAATGAAAGTAATAAGATTTCAAAAGCACCCTACAAACTTTGGGAAAAGGATAGATGCCCACCGTGTTGTTTGTAACCCAATTAGTGAGCGTAAACCAGCAGAAGCTACAAATTCTATGGAAGAAACTGAAGATAGTTGATGTCTGAACACAGCATTGGCAGCTCCACCACCAGAATTTTCCTCCACTTGCAAATTTCCACCAATTTGCACAGCATTGCGCTTTGATAGTTGAGAATGAACTTCACTAGACATAGCCATACTGAAATTGGAATAAATAAATGAATTGTCCGAAAAAATAAGTAAAAGGAACATTATTCTCTCAAAATATACCAATCCACAGCACTAAATTCCCATTATAATTTAAGGCTCAAATTATGTTAATGGGAAGACTATTGCTTCACTGTCCCTTAAACTCCAGAGCATCATAAAATGAAACAAATTGGTAAATCCAGGGTTGCAGATAACTTATCATTTGTGTGAAAAAATTCATAGATTATTACAAGAAAACTAGAAATTTTAAATATGGCAAAGCACCTAGTATGTCTGTACTAGCATAATGTTTCCTAATTCTCATGAAAGTATATGGGACTTGTAAGTATTTGGCTATGTCATGATAAGATGTGAGAAAAATATATATTAACTGAAGCCAAAAAAGTAGAAGCCCCACCCTTTCACGATGCCATAACCATCCAAAAAATCTGGCAGAGACAAATTGGCCACAATGGTGCCAGAAGGTCGGATATGAGACAGTATCTTTTCTTGTTCCTTCCTCCTACGCAACCTTTCAAGCTCTTCTTTCAGCTCTTCAACCTTAGTTAGCCTTGGACCAAGTTCCAAACCCGATGCCAACCCTTCCATTCCATATATGTCATAAATTTGCCTTTTATATTCATCAGTTAAAATTTCATGAGCTTCACAAATCCGTTGGAAATTTTGGGTCGCCGTTTCCTTCAGCTGACAGAAATTATTCAAATGAAAATATTAACATTTCATTCTGTATAACATAGCTAAAATCAATGGAGAATAAAAAATGAAATTTTTATGTTAAGAAGGGAGACAAAGAGCCACAGAATGTCCATAGAGAGAACCCGAAGGAAAGCAAGCATTACCCAATCTCGAAAATACCACTTATCAAATAAAAAACGTTGGCAGAATTTTCATGTAGAGCAATTAACTTCCATCTCTTTCATTACAAATTACATAGAGGTAATGTTAACAGTAACACTAATCTTTTGATGAAACAAGTCACAGTAAGAACCCCAGATTTCCAAAATCTCCAAAAATAAATGTCGCCATACGCATAATTATGTCTGATCACATAAAGGCACACACACACACACACACACAAAAATTTGGCGTAGAATCTCTCAAAGAAACAAACTGGCAGGAAACCATGCAATCTATAATTACAGAAACCAGGTTCCTTGATTATGAAAGGAAAAGCAAATAAACCAAAAAACAAACGAACATACTCGAAAGTCTTGGTACTTGTCGGGGTGGTAAACTTGGGCCCATTGGCGATAAGCTTTCTTGATTTCTTCACTGGTGGCGTCTGGTGAGACTTGAAGGCGCGCA
The DNA here is from genome assembly GCA_029891385.1 of Erythroxylum novogranatense. Classification (NCBI taxonomy): domain Eukaryota; kingdom Viridiplantae; phylum Streptophyta; class Magnoliopsida; order Malpighiales; family Erythroxylaceae; genus Erythroxylum; species Erythroxylum novogranatense. The sequence continues at coordinate 93,008,729 of CM057228.1, forward strand.
TACAGCTCTCTGCTTGGAGGACCCTTGTCTTCTCCACTCATTTTCGAGATCGAATTGGAGACCACGAGTTGCGATTGACCCCAAGAAATGGGACAATAAGACAGTGTGTGAGTTTGGGGTTTAGGAAATGGGGCAACAAGACAGTGTGTGAGTTTGGGGTTTAGGGAGGTTTTAGGGGTTTAGGGAGGACGATGATACGCAGCGTGTTGGTATAGCAGAAATTGTGCTGACTGGAGTGACCGGACCCCTGTGCTTCTTGTTCTTGTGGGCAAATTTAAAATGACGTGCATACGTTCGTTAAAGTTGTTGAATGACACGTCGTTTGGGGTCTTTCGTGGGGGTCAGGGGACCTTAGTCTTGTGGGCCATGTTCAAGTCTTGGTTGGGCTTCACTGTTCGCGGCCAGTGAAATAATATTTTATTGTCTTTCAAATTTCGCACATTAATTGCCAAAGCCAATTGCCGACACTCTTCTCTCGAAATTTTTATTTTTCTTTCTTATGTTATCGCTTTCAACCCGTTTCAATTGGTTGGTAAGAATTGTTTTGATTTTAAGTTGTTCATATGGCTTCCTCAAACTATAATGGCCTCGTAGGCATTGGTCAAAATCTTTATGTTATGTTTAGTTAGACTAAGGTTTTTAACGGAGTAGAATGAGCTAAAATAGAATGGATGATTTATGATATAATAGAATGTAAATGAATGTAATATTAAAAAATTGTTATTTGGGAAGAATGAAAGAGTTTATAATGTAATAGAGTGGCATGTTGTTCGGATCAAAGGTTTATAATATAATATAATGTAAAGTTGTTTATTATTTTACATTCCATCCTAAACCCCCTTAAATCAGAGGTTTTTATTTTTACTGTTTATGATGGAATGAAATATAATATGAAGTCATTTTCTTTCGTCTCATTCCATTCCATTCCATTATAAACTTTCCTCCTAAACGATGAAATAATATTACATTCTATTTCATCTCATTAATAAACACCCAACTAAACATAACCTTAGGAATACGTGAGACCTTATTGTTATTTTATGCCCTTAAAACCAGGGTTTTGAAACCCGGACCGGACCGGCCGGTCCGACCGGTGACCGGTCGGTGGTTCGGTCCGGTTCATGCCCCAAAACCGGTCTTCAATTGGACCGGTGTGAACCGGTCAAAACCGGTCAGACCGGTCCGGTTGGACCGATTCGATAATTTTTTATTTTTTTTTTTTTATTTTTTATTTTTATTTATTTTAATATTTTAATATTATATATAATTAAATATAATTATTAATAATTATTAGATCACACCTGCCTCAATTGGTAGTTGAACCAGTCAAACCGGTCAAACCGGTAACCAGTAAGGCCACCGGTTCGATGACCAGTCCGGGTTTCAGAACACTACTTAAAACCAATCATTTGGATGCAATTTGATGTATGACATTATTTTTACTTATTAATGAAAAAAGGATTCTTTATCTTTTGTATTAAGTTAATTACTTTTGATATTTTAATATTGAAGATAAAATCTCTAAAATAATTACTATATAATTGAAATTATGATGAGATCATAATTGTGAGATTTAATTTACATTTATGTATTATTCCTAAATATTCTTAGTTGTAGTTTCATCAAGACATGATATTGTTGAAAAGATAAAGCTAGCACACATTATGTTTCTTTTTCTTAAAGAAAGTAATTGATCTCAAAAATTAAAGTAATGTGTGAGTGATTATTAGAGAATAAGTCACTGAATTGATCCTACTATGAGAATCTTAAATAGAATATTATTTGCTTCTGTTGACTTTCTCACGATGATAGTTGTATAATTTATCTTAGACTTGAGATTATCAAGATATTTCGTGTGGGAATTACTGTGTTTTGATGTTACTTTTAAACCGTCTTAGGATGATTCAATCGATAATACTTGGATGCGGTATGAATTATATGGAAATAGTTGAGTAAGTCAATACATGATTCGTCACTCTAAAGTAATTAGAGAGAATATTCTACTGTTCTTAATTAGTAATGATTTATGGAATTCTCTAGCTAGAGTGAATTGACATTTGAAAAAGGCATTTTTCAAATTTCAATTATAAATCAATTACTGATTAGCATAAATGAACATGATTTGAACAAAACAGTAAACACTATACTCATATTCTGTCCAATTAAAATATTAGATGACAAAAGGATTAAATTATACATCATAATAATACATAGACAAGTTAAGTCAAACCATTTTGACATTCCTAATATTTGGATGGTCGTGACATGTTACTAGACATCAATTTTGGTCTATGATTATAAATTGTTTAATTGGATAATTAAAGATAAATCAAAATGAATTTTAATTTATTTAATTCTAATCATGTTAGAATTATAATTTATAATCATTGTTAATGTAATTGGAACCTAATGAATCACATATCAAAGAGCAATTTGTGAAAAAAAATCAATTTAATTATGAACTTAATTATAAAGTTTGAGAATTTTAAAAACAAATATGAGATATTTTATTTTATTTGAATTAAATTAATTATAATTAAAATGTAATTTTAATTATAACTAAAGAATTTAATTTTAATAAAATTGAAATTCTAATAATTTTTCTATTAATAGGAAGAACAAACAAATAAGTTAGTACTTCTTGTTCTTCCTCTCAAAGGGTTAAGAAATTACTTTTGTGGATATCGTTAGAGGTTAAATGATTGAACATCTTGTGGTTGACATGGTGAAGAATTTGTTCAAAGATTTCAACTAGAAACATGAATCAGGTATGATTCATACTTTACAATTTGTGTTTTATTCAAGTTTTTCAATTATTGAGATCCAATTGGAATCCGTAAAATTCTATTTTCTGTTGTGCTCGTGATTCGATCACGGATGGATTCCAACAGTGGTATCAGAGCCTCCTTTAATTGCTTAACTTGGATTAGTTGCTTGATTCTTATTGATTTTGATAAATATTAAGGTGTTATGATTTAATTAAAAACCATAACTGTTTTTCTTTTTGTTTATTTTGCGATTATTCATTTGTTCTTGTCTGCTTCTGGAAAATTTTATGTTTGCCTTGTCTTTGTGTGCAATTATTCTGAAAACATATTTCACGACTGCTCCTTTAAAATTGTTTTTGCATAATTTATGTTCTACAATTATGTTTTTTTAAACTTATTATGCATCTTTCCTTTATTCTAGAAAACCGCTAAGTTTTGCATTCAAATTGCAATTTTGTTCCTGTGATAATACCCTATTACTTCGCGAATCAGTTTTTGTGTTTACTGTCTATTTTTATTTTTTATTTTTTATTTTTTAAGTTTTTAAAAATTCCTATTTTTATATTTTACCTGTGGAATCACTGTTTTAAGAAAACTCACTAGCGGCTTGTATCGCCACTAGTTGAATGGAGTAACCAATTGCATAGCATTGATGTAAAGAAGCCAACCATTGCTGGGCAATTAATGCCCCTAAATGGGGACCCAGGCGGAGGCATGACATAAGCGGCAAAGTGAAGCAAAACAAAAGAGGAGCAACGGTGAACCATGGCGACAGTAGGAGAAACAAAGAAGCAGATGGGGCGACGGTTTGAGACCTCTCTGGATCAGGTCCTCAAAGAAGTGACTGCACGCACTAAACAGCCTCTCCCACTTGATTTATTTGTTTTTAATGTTTTTCAGGCCTTATTTCCATTAATTTGTTTTTAAATGGAGATTAAATTTGCTGATATCCCAAATAAAATTGAAAATTTGTTTTCTCAATCTTTGAAATTTGTTTTCAAGGGATATTTTTATTAGGAATATTTTGGTATTTAATTTACTTTTTTAATAGTTGAATTATTAAATTAAATAAGTTATCAAATCAATAATTAGAATCAAGTAACAAGGTTTTGAATAATTTCTTTCATAATTGGACTATGTTTGAAATTATAAATATAAGGAGATTATATTATTTTGGTGAGAACAAAATTTCTAAAATTTTAAAGCTTTCAATTAAATATTAAGTACATATTAGGAATGTTAAGGTTGCCTTCCATTATTTGAGGATAAAACCATAATTTTGTTTATTGCTCGGCTTGTTGAGTAAACTCAAGGTCACCTTAACCCGGATATATTTTATCTTAAATTAATAAGTCCTTCTTAACTAAATTTGTATGATTTAGATGAGCAAACTCATGATCTTAAGAATTTATAGGCAAGGTCAGGAAAATTACATATATGATATATTTTGACAATGGGTTATCACCGAACAGTTCTAGGAATCATAGATGTGATCGATAAAGATGTTATCTACATAATTTAAATTTAGTTGATTTGTTGAGCAAACTCAAGATCAATTAATTTTAAATTGAATCTTAGCCTACGAGGAAATTATTTGATAATTTCTCAATTCAATAGTGAGGACTATTATTTTGGATAAAATAATGAAAGTAATCAAATAATTTTAAAGTCCTTATTTTATTTGATTTTGGATATAAACTAATACTAGCTCTCATTTATGTTTTTTGGTTAGAGGAGCATCATGAATGCTAACAAATTGACTAGACCTAACTTTGTGGACTGGCTTAGAAACCTGAGAATAGTTTTCAGGTAAGAAAAGAAATTGTATGTTCTTAACACACCTGCTCCACAGAAGCCTAGTTCAAATGTGATTAATTAGGTTTGGGAGAGATATCAACGTTATATTGATGACATTGAGCAAGCCACATGTGTAATGTTGGGAAGCATGTCTCCTGAGTTGCAAAAGCAACATAAGAACATGGATGCACCTACTATGTTTTTGCATCTCAAGGAGTTATTTGGTGCATATAGTAGGGTGGAGATGTATCAATTCTCCAAGGCACTATTTCAATGCAAGATAGCAGAAGGAATATCAGTCAACCTACACATGCTAAAGATGATTGGGTATATTGAAAAATTAGCCCAATTAGGTTTTGTCACGAACCATGAGTTAAGCGTTGATCTGCTACTGCAGTTTCTAAGTTTGAGCTTTTCCCAGTTCGTCATGAACTTCCATATAAACCACAAGGACATGACATTGCCTGAACTGTTAAATTTGCTTAATACTATGGAAGGGTGCCTTAAGAAAGTACTCAGTTCTGTACTTGTTGTGAATTCTTCTAAGAGCAATAAAAAAAGGCTCTAAGAAGAATAGTAATAAGAAACATAAGGCTTCTACTAGTGTAGTAAAGCCCAAAGGAGGTGTCAAGAAGAAGAGCAATGACAAGGATACATATTTTCACTACAAAGCCAACGAACATTAGAAGAGGAATTGCCCATCTTATCTTGCTTCTCTGAAAGATAAGAAGCTTAAGGAAGTTGTCTCTTCAAATACGTTTATGATTGAGATCAATCTTCCCACTTCCGATCTTCATACTTAGGTATTAGATACTAGATGTGATTCTCACATATGTAATAACATGAAGATGTTAACATGGAGTAGAATAATGAGAAAAGGAGAAGTTGACCTACAAGTTGGCAATGGAGCAATGATTGTTGCATTAGTTGTAGGAATCTGGAGTTTAGCTTTGCCTTTTAACCTTATACTAGAACTTAATAATTGTTATTATGTTTATGTTATTACCAAAAAAAACATCATTTCCATTTCTTATTTGGATTTGAATGGATTTGCCTTTATTATTAAGAATAATAGTTGTTCTTTTTGTAAGGATGATGTTTATTATAAATATGGATTCCTTACAAATAGTTTATATGAGTTAGATCTTGAAAAGTCAATTCTTAACATAATTAACAAGAAAAGAAAGAGAAGTGACCAAAATCCATCTTAGTTATGGCATTGTAGGTTAGATCATATAAATGAAACTAGAATCACAAAATTACATAAAGAAGAATATTTGGATCCTTTTGATTATGAATCATATGAAACTTATAAATCTTGTTTATTGGAAAAGATGACCAAACTACCCTTTAGTGGAAAGGGACAATGTGTTAGTGAGTTACTAGAATGAATACATTAAGATGTATGTGGACCTATGTCCACTAATGCTAAAAGTGGATACTTGTATTTCATTACATTCACAAATGATCATTCTAGATATGGTTATGTGTACTTAATGAAACAAAAGTTTGAATCTTTTCAAAAGTTCAAAGAATTTTGACTTGAGGTTAAGAAACAAACTGGTACAAGTATTATGACATTTAGATTAGATTGAGATGGTGAATACTTAGACGAGTTTTTTTGTTAATTAAATGAGAATGAGATTTTCTCCCAATGGACTCCTCCTACAACTCCACATTATAATGGAGTTTCTGAGAGAAGAAATTGTACACTATTAGATATGACACGTTCTATGATGGGTCACGTAGTCCTTCCTATCTCTTTTTGGGGATATGCCATTAAAACCACTATTTACCTTCTAAATAGAGTTATGTCCAAATCGGTTGACAAAACACAATATGAGATATAGACTGGTAGAAGACCTAAATTGTCACACTTAAATATTTGGGGATATGATGCTTATGTGAAGCGTGCTATATTTGATAAGCACAAAGCTAAATAAGATAAATGCAAATTTGTAGGGTATCTGAAAGAGAGTTTTTGATATCAATTTTACCATCTTATTGAGTAAAAGGTGTTTGTCTCAAGACATGCTACATTTTTAGAAAGAGAATTTATTCTTAAAGAAAGTAGTGGGAATGAGGTAGAACTTAGTAAAGTTCAAGAGAAAAAAATTCACGTCGAGATAGAGCAATAAGCTCAAGTTGATACATATGATGTACAGTTGGGAATTGAAGAGAGACATAGTCTACGACGTACTAGTAGGATATGCTATCCTCACTACTAAATTAGATCTACATATAGAATAGGGGAAGGATAATATATCACTTATACATGATGAGCCTACTAATTTTAAAGAAGTAATGCCTGACATTGATGCTTTAAAATGGCATGAAGCCATAAGATTTGAAATGAAATATACGTACACTAACCAAGTATGGAGTTTGGTAGTTGTGCCTAATGGTATTGTACCTATTAGGTGCACGTGGGTTTTTAAGAAAAAAACTGACATGAATGATAATGTACATACATATAAAGTGAGGTTAAAGGCTAAAGATTACAAACAAAAACAAGGAGTTGATTTTGTTGAAATCTTTTCGCCAGTAGCTGTGTTAAATTCCATAAGGATCTTATTGGGCATAGTCGCATATCATGATTATGAAATCTGACAGATGGATGTCAAAAATCCATTTCTTAATGGGAATTTGTAGAAGGATGTGTAGATGACATAACCTGAAGGTTTTAAATCTAAGAAATGTCCTAATCAAGGATGCGAGTTACGAAAGTCCATTTATGGACTTAAATAAGCGTTATAGAGTTAGAACATCTGTTTTGATTAGACAATCAAAGAGTTTAATTTTATCAAAAATGTGGAAGAATCATGTGTCTATAAGAAGATTAGTGGGAGTGCCATCATTTTCTTAGTGCTATATGTGGATATTGATGATTGGAAACAACATACCTATGCTTCAGTTCGTAAAGATTTGGTTATCCAAGAACTTCTTCATGAAGGATATGAGAGAAGTAGCCTATATTTTGGGAATAAAAATCTATAAAAATAGATCAAAAAGGTTGCTTGGGTTATTCCAATCCACATACATATACAGAGTGTTAAAGAGATTTAGCACGTATGCGATGCTATGTACTAGACCAAGTGCCTCTTATGCTTTGAGTATAACAAGCTGGTTTTAAGCCAATCCAAGTGAGGGTCATTAGATGACTGTGAAAAACATCTTAAAGTACTTGAAAAGAATTAAAAATATTTTTCTGGTCTATGGAGGAGTTGAATTGAGAGTTAAAAGATATCCAGATGCTACTTTCCAGTCAGATCGTGATGATAGTAGATCACAGTCAGGCTACATCTTCACAATAAATGATGGTATGATAAGCTGGAAGAGTTCCAAATAACCAATCATTGTAGATTCAACGACTGAGGTAGAGATATTTCAGTGTTAGAGGCGAAAAAGCAAGCGGTTTGGATCAAGAAGTTCATTACTAAACTTAGAGTGGTTCCTAACATTGTTGAGCCTATAGTATTATACTGTGACAACAACGGTGCTATTACACAAGCAAAGGAACTAAGGTCTCATCAACGGTCCAAATATGTACTAAGACAAGTTCATTTGATTAGGGAGATAGCAGAATGAAAAGACATAATATTGGAGCGAGTTTCTACTAAAGAGAATCTTGTAGATCCTCACATTAAGTCATTGTCTCAAAAAAGACATGATCGACATATGGATAGATATGGTATTAAATATATAGGCAATTGGTTTTAATGCAAGTGGGACATTGTTAGTTTATACTCTCGCAACCAATCATTTGGATGTAATTTGATGTATGACAATATTTTTATTTATTAATGAAAATGGAATTTTTTATCTTTTTTATTAAGTTACTTACTTTTGATATTTTAATACTAAAGATAAAATCCTAAAATAATTACTAAGTAATTGAAATTATAATGAGATCATAATTACGAGATTCAATTTACATTTATGTATTATTCCTAAATGGTCCTAGTTGCGTTTCTTGAAGACGGGATAATGTTGAAATGGTAAAGCTAGCACATATTATGTTTCTTTCTTATGAAGAAAGTAATTGATCTCATAAATTAAAATATAGAGATACTTAAACTAATATGTGATTGATTATTAGAGAATAAGTTACTAAACTTACCCAATTATGAGAATCCTAAATGCAATATTACTTATGTGTTTATGAATTTTCTTATAATGATGGTTTTATAATTGATCCTTAGACTTAACATTAGCAAGGTATTTCCTGTGAGAATTATTATGTTTTGATGTTATTTATGAGTTGTCCTAGGATGATTTAGTCGATAGTATTTGGATGCAATTTGAACTATATGACTGCAGTATGAATTATACTTAGATGCAGTATGAACTATGTCTTTTCACAGTTAGGCTACATCTTCATAATAAATGAGGTGCATTAAGTTGGAAGGCTTCCAAATAACCATGTCAGAGGTAGTAAAGCAAGTAGTTTGGATCAAGAAGTTCATTATCGAATTTGGAGTGGTTCCTAGCATTGTTAAGCCTATAATATTGTACAGTGACAACAACAATAGTGTTGTTACACTAGTAAAGGAACCAAGGTCTCATCAACGGTCTAAACATGTACTCAGGAAATTTCACTTGATTAGAAATATAGTAGAACGAAAAGATATAGTATTGGAGTGAGTTCCCACTGAAGATAATCTTGCAGCCAAAAGAGACATGATCGACATATGAATGGATATGGTATTAAATACATAAGCAATTGACTTTAGTGCTAGTGGGAGATTGTTAGTTTATGCTATTGCAGCCAATCATTTGGATGTAATTTGATGTATGACATTATTTTTATTTATTAATGAAAAAGGGATTCTTTATCTTTTTTATCAAGTTAATTACTTTTTATACTTTATCTGAAGATAAAATCTCGGAATAATTACCATGTAATTAAAATTACTATAAGATCATAATTGTGATATTTAATTTACATTTATGTATTATTCCTAAATATTCCTAGTTGCAATTTCATCAAGATGGGATATTATTACAACTGTAAAGCTAGCACACATTATGTTTCTTCCTAATGAAGAAAGTAATTGATCTCATAAATTGAAGTATGGAGATACTTAAACTAATGTGTGAGTGATTATTAGAGGATAAGTTATTGAACTAACCAGACTATTAAAATCCCAAATGAAATATTACTTATGTGTCTGTAGATTTTCTCATAATGATGGTTGTATAATTGATCCTTAGACTTAAAATTACCATGATATCTAACGTGGCAATTACTATATTTTTTATGCTACGTATGAACCGTGCTAGGATGATTCAGTCGGTAGTACTTGGATGTAGTATGAATTATACGGACATAGTTGAGTAAGTAAATATAAGATTCATTACTCTAAAGTAATTAGAGAGAATACTTTACTGTTCTTGCTTAGTAGTGATTTATGGAAATCTATGACCAGAGCAATTGACATTTGAAAATAATATTTTTCAGAGTTCAATTATAAATCAATAACTAATTAGCAGGAACGAACATGATTGGACCAAAAGAATAAACACTTTATCCATACTTTATCCAATGGAAATATTGGATGACAAAAGTATTAAATTATACATCATAATCATATATAGACAAATTAAGTCAAACCACTTTCACATTCCTGATATTTGGGTGGTAATGACATGTTACTAGACGTCAATCTTGATCTATGATTATAAATTGTTTAATCGAAGAATTAAAGATAAATTAAAAGAGTTTTAATTTATCTAATTCTAATTGTGAATTAAATTATAATTATAATCATTGCCAATATATTAGAAACCTAATGGGTCATACATCAAAGAGAGATTTGTGAAAAAATCAATTTAATTAATTTGGACTTAATTATAAAGTTTGAGAAACTTGATGAATCAAATATGAGATATTTGAATTTATTATAATTAAATTAATTATAATTACAATGTGATTTTAATTTAAAATTAAAGAATTTAATTTTAATAAAATTAAAATTCTTTATGATTTTTTTATTAACATGAAGAACAAACAAAGAATTTAGCACTTCTCGTTCTTCCTTTCAAAAGGTTGAGAAATTGCTCTTGTGAATATCGTTAGAGGCTGGACGATTGAACAGTTAACATGGTAAAGAATTTGCTCAAAGATTTCAACTGGAAGTGCAAATCAGGTATGATTCATGCTTTACAATTCGTGTTTTATTTAAGTTTTACAATTATCGAGATTTGATTGGAATCCATAAAATTATATTTTCTGTTGCGTGTGTGATTCGAGCATAGATGGATCCTAAACTATTGTCTTTACTACTATTTGGGAGACTGAAGGTGATAGAGCTTAGAAGAGGCAATTTGTCCATGGTTGTAGCTAAATGTTTGTTAGGCATACCTTAGAGAACATTTTCTTTCACAATTATACTATAAGTTTTGCTTGTTCTCCTTTAACTATGAGTTGACAATTGTATAATTTATTGTAAGATCAGGTAATCTTGAGTCCTGTAATAATGAGATAATGGTTTTTTTTAAATGAGAATAGTAACAAGAGAGTAGTTTAATTTGGAAAAGACTAGAGGAAACTTATTGTTTGAGTCTTGGGTTAAATAAGGGTACTATTTTTCTCTTTTTCTCTTTTTTTTGGATAAAGTATGGGTACCATGCTTTTCATAATAAATAGATTTTTTTCTATTTTTTCTCTGCACATCTCCTCTCTTCCTATTAATTAAAGTAGGCAAGTTGTATTCTATATTGATTTGTACATAATTTACCTACCTTACATGAGTTTACCTATCTGTTCGATTATTAGATTGTTTTAAGTTTCTTTATCCATATTGACTATTCTTATGACTAGTAAGATTTTTTTAAGCACTATGTCTTATGAGACTTTAGGCTTGTGCATTTCATCTTGCTTGTTTTTTGTTCATCTTGCAATCTTGTTCTGGTTTTGTACCATAGATATATCCTACAATATGATTTCCAATCTTTCAAAGCTAGAGTTCTTTTAGGCGCTCCCATCTCAACATAGTTTGTAGTTGGAAGGAAATCCATTATGTTGTGCTAGATGGTATCAAACACAAATGTTCAACTATTTTGCTTATCCAAAGATAGTAAATGTTTGGAATTGCTTTTTCTTTTTCCTATTTCTTATTAGAAATTGAATAATAAAGGAAAAACATAATGTCTTATGTTGAGTTGCTTGAAAATTGTCAGGTAGAATCTAAGAGTGAAAGGATGAAACTTAGAGTAATGGAGGCTCATAATAAGAACCTTAAATATAACTTAGCCATTAATAAGTAATTTATAGTAGGGGTGAATTAAGGAAGAAGAAATCATCTCTAAAATACGAAATTGATGAAAAATCTTTTCCAAAATAAGAGTTGAAGTAGAGAAGTACTGAATTTGAAGAAAATAGGGTATTCTTCTAGTAAAAGAGTTAGTTTATGGAAATTAAACTAAAAACCTAACATTTGAAATCTAAGCAGGCTTCTTTCTAGTTAGTTCTATAAGAGAAAGATTTACACCTCTTTGATGCAAGGAAGAAGTTGGAAGAATTAAAATAAGAGGTTACAGAGATGAAAGCCTTATTGAGCAATAAAGAACACTAACTGCTTCAAGCCACCTCTATGTCGAAAGATAAAGAGAAGTAGGTTCAAATGATGCAAAAAGTGTTTGAAGCTGAAATAATGGTGGAGTAGATAGTATGGTTAACAAATAAATTGGTCATTTATGTAAAAACCTATATATTGAATATTTGGCTTATTAAATAATTATGGTTTTATTAATATTACGTGTTAAATTATGATTGGTCGTCTTAATTAAGTAAGATAATGTTGACTAAGATAAGGTTTTATTTTAAACTTATCGTTTGGTAGGAACGGTTCAGAGATATCCTTATTTTATTTGAAACTGGTGCTCTCTCTCACCCACACCTCAGTTTATTTTTCACTATTAGAAAGTAGGATTATTAAGGGAAAGAGAACAGAAATCAAGTTTCTTTGTATTCAATCATTTGGAAGGATTTTTCTCACGTATGATCAAACAAAACTCATGGATCAAGGTATGTAATTTATATATTATATTTTAGTGTAAAACATAAAATTTGGATATTTGGATTTAAAGACTGTTACAAATATGTCTATGTAAATTATGCTTTCAATTTCTACAAAGTATAAAGATTATATTGTACTAGACCATATTGATGTGTGAACATGTAACTTATGCAACAGTCGACATAAGTCAACTGACGATTATGGGCTGCTAAGGGAATAACTTGAAACTGAATTAAAATAGAAAAAAAGGCCTAGAAATAAAGGAGAAGGAAGTTTTATCTACCCAGAGGGCTTTTATAATAAAAGATAAAGAGCTTAAGAATGTTTTGAGGAAAGAGAAAAATATTGGAGAGCTCACTATTGAGCAGCTTCAACTTGAGGCAATTCAAACACTTGGTCTTTAATGATTGAGCTTATACTAAGTTTGTGTAATCGATCTAGAAGGGGGGTTGAATAGATCTTTAAAATTCTTTGTAATTTTCTACAACAAAATCAGAAGTCAATTCACACAAAAATAATTTAATCAAAATAAAATGTAAAGAGTAGGGAAGAAGTGCAAACACTGTTTTTATAGAGGTTCGGTACTAAGACCTACGTCCTCTACCTAAGCTCTCACTTAGGATTTTGCAAACCACTTAATTGCACACTTTTTAGTTGAGTGTGAACTTCTTACAATTCTACTTGATTTCCGACTCAAGCAACCTTTACAACCGATTTGTTTTCCAGCACAAATCCTACCTCATATGTGACCTTTCACTAGTCACTCAAATTGTAAGAAAAATAAGATAAAGATTGAAGAACAAAGCTCAATATAATGGTGTAACAAGATAAGAACTATAATGAGCAATTTTGGAGCAACAGAAGAGTATTTTCACTTGTAGAACTTCAACACCTTCTCCTTTGATCATCCACTCTTATATTTAGAAGAAAAATAGTTGTTGGAACATATTCTAGCCGTTGCATAATTGATATGACCGTTCCTTGATATTCTCCTTTCCATTTGTTACTAATTGACTTTGTCAGAATAAGTTCGCTGTACTTATAAGTCGACTTGTCGTGAAGTGTAAGTCGACTTGTCCTAACGTTTTTTGTAAAATTGTATCTCCGCTCTTCTATAAGTTGACTTATGCTGTGTAAGTCGACTTGTGTCCGTCGATAAGTCGACTTATGGACTATAAGTCGACTTATGGACTATTAGTCGACTTGTGTTGACAGATCTTCATATATTAGTCGACTTATGTTGTTCTAGTCGACTTTTATTGTTCGGATCTTGATATATAAGTCGACTTATGATGTGCTAGTCGACTTATGTAGGCTTCAATGGTAATATCCACTCAAATCTTCTATAATCTTCATTATTAATGTCTCTTGCACTTATAAGGAAACTTCCATCTTGATTCTTCAATGATTAATCACTTCCCATCTTGATTTGCACAATTCTTTTAGTGAATAATAATCCCAAAATTCCTGAAATAATTTCTTAACTAATTCTAGATATTTTATTATTATCAAAACAAAAAAGGGATTTAATTTGTCAACCACCATTGGTCCAACAATCTCCCCCTTTTTGATAATGACAAAATATTTAGAAATTGAAAAGAAATTTGAAAAACAAGAAACTTGATCAAGGTTTTTAATCCCTTGTCTCGATGGTTAGTTTGTCTCCCCCTTAATTAATAAACCAATGAATTTAATAGAAATCAAGATAGTCGCAAATCAAACACACTCCCCCTCAATCAAATGACTGTGACCAAATATCAATTTCTAATATTACTCCCCCTTTTTGTCATAATCAAAAACCAATATGAAAAAATGGTCTCAAAGGCAGTTCATAAACAAACACAACATCAAACACAAATAAAGGCAATAGTCATTACAGAACATAACAATCCAACAAACACAAAAATACCACAGACACTGAAATAAACATAAGAGTAAATGTCGGTCGAGGCAAAAACAATACACATCATGATGAAGAATCATCATGCCTACAACCTAACTTCTTAAAAATCTTCTTGAGCATACGGTGTTGAGCATCAACCTTCTTTGCCAACCCAAGAAACATACCCTGTATATTATCAACACGATCATTTAGGTCATCCAATTGATCGTTGATTTCATTAAGCTCCTCGTTAAATACCTCACTCCTTCTCACATTACTGGGTCGAGAGCTACTCGGACGATCAACTACCCTCTTAGACCGTTGTCGTTGAGGCATTTTCTCACCCTCCAAGGTCAGACCTAGTTTCTCTACATGATAGGAGTACACCTATCCTTTTTCAACGTTTTTCACCAGCTTCATGCTTCGCAAATTATAAGGCATGAATCTCCAACTCTGAGGATATGGATAATGAGCATAATTGCTCAAATCACATCTTTGTAATTGAGAGAGTGAGGAGATCAAGGCTGCATATGACATTCCTTTATGCCGGACTGCTTTCCCTTTCAGCTGACCGCGTAATAAACTGGCCTTTTTCCTCATCATTTGAATAATCAAGCTCGGATAATTGATCTTCCTCCCTTCTTCCATATGCCAAAGAATCTCTTTATCCAAAGATGTAATTTAATTATTACTTGCCTTCTTCGGGTAAACAACCCTGTTAATAGCATAATGTAGCAAACGATAATTTAAAGGCAAAACCATTGCTTTAAATGGAGAAGAATGATCAGAATATAACCTACTCAGCAGATCAGCCCCTTTCTCTTCAGTATAGCTGAAATTTTCTTCGGTTTCCTCATCGGTATCACCATCCTCAAAATATCAAAATCTATAAAAGAAGCTCTAGGCCGGACTCCTCCCCTAGGTAACCGAAATAAAGTGCACATATTTGCTTCACGCAAAAAAATCTCCTTTCCACTAATTTTGGATTTCAGATAAACTCTATCATCAACATTACTACCAGTCACAATGAGATTCGCATAAAACTCCTTAACCACATCTTCATAAATCTCATCCTGATAACCCAAAAAATCTCGTAGTCCAAGATTAGCAATTTCAGAAAACACACCCGAAAATTCACTACTATCTAACTCAGACCAATTAAATCTTATGGAAGGAATCAACACTTCGTTCTTGAGTACCTTATAATACAAAGTTTGATCATCCTTTGAAACAAACCGAGGTTCAATCACGTCATCCTCCCTAGCCGCATCTCCTCTCGAAGAAGATCCACGAACTCGTGGTCCATAGTGAACACGGGGACCTTGTGGTTGAGCGGGTTCTTTATCTTTCCTTGTAGATTTGCGTGGAGCCATGGGTTTTAGAGAGATTTAGAGAGAGAACGAAAGCTAGGGTTTTGGAAAGATGAGAGTGGGGTTTTCGAAAAAGAAGCTTAATTTGAAGAGATAGAGAGTGGGTATTGTGCTGATGGAAGTCGATGGTGGATGGGTAGAGAGATTTGAGGGAATTGAAAGCTGTAAGTCGACTTGGAGAAGACGAATTTCAGAGGTTTAGAGAGAGAGGATTTACGGAGAATGAAAAGAAGAAAGGGTTTTAAAGAATCCGTGTAGACATAAGTCGACTTATCGACCTTCATAAGTCGACTTATCGACTTTCATAAGTCGACTTATCGAACTTTATAAGTCGACTTATCCTGAAATATCTTCAGTCCCAAAGTCTGTGTATATCATAGGTCAACTTATTAACCCACATAAGTCGACTTGTTAACAGACTGTTGCCAATTAGTCGACTTAGACACCAATTAGTCGACTAGAATGTGTCAAAACTCCAAATCAGTCACTTTTTAACCCAAGTGTAAATCATGATGAAGGGATCTTCAGATGTGATTACACATTTGCCTCATAATTTGACCATTTGATATATGAATGTAGCCAAAAATAAATTCAACCAAAGGAATTTAAATCACACATGCCTAGTTTCAATTTAATATTCACAAACACATATTCCTTAAGAGGTTTAGTAAAAATATCAGCTAATTGGTCACTAGATGATACATGCTTCAAGCAAATGTCACCTTTTAAACAATGATCACGGATGAAATGATGTCTAATTTCTATATGCTTTGTTCTACTATGCAGAATTGGATTTTTACTCAAACAAATTGCACTGGTATTATCACAATAAATAGGAATATTTTTAACCACAATACCATAGTCAAGCAATTGATGTTTCTTCCAAAGAACTTGGGCACTTGCACTCCCAGCTGCTACATATTCAGATTCAGTAGTAGAAATAGCTACACTAACTTGCTTTTTACTAGCCCAAGATATCAAAGATGAGCCTAAGAAATGACACAAGCCACTAGTGCTTTTTCTATCTACCCTACAGCCACCATGATCAGCATCACTATAAGCATATAAATCAAATGATTCACAACTGGGATACCATAAACCATGATTAACAGTTCTACTCAAATATCTAAAAATTCTTTTACAAGCACTCAAGTGAGAAATTTTAGGACAAGATTGAAATCTCGTACAAAGACACGTAGCAAACATAATATCAGGTCTAGAAGCAGTTAAATACAAGAGAGAGCCGATCATACCTCTATAGAGTTTTTGATCAACATCTTCTTCATGTTCATGTTTCTCCAAGACCAAATTTGTTGCCATTGGTGTTGCTGCCACTTTGCATCCTTCCATTTTGAACTTCTTTAGAAGCTCCTTGGTATACTTAGATTGGTCCTTGGTATACTTAGATTGGTGAATGAAGATGCCATTTTTGAGTTGCTTGATTTGCAATCTAAGAAAGAACTTGAGTTCCCCCATCATGCTCATTTCAAATTCACTTTGCTTTAAATCACTAAATTCTTTACACAAAAATTCATTAGTGGCACCAAACACAATATCATCAACATATATTTAAAAAATAAGCATATCTTGATCAACATGTTTAATGAACAAAGTATTATCAATCTTACCACGAACATACCCATTTTGAGTTAGAAAAGTACTTAACCTTTCATACCACGCTCTAGGTGCTTGCTTTAATCCATATAGTGCCTTCTTGAGTTTGTAGACATAATCTGGGTGTTCATGATCTTCAAATCCAGGTGGTTGTTTGACATAAACTTCCTCTTAAATGTATCCATTGAGAAATGCACTTTTGACGTCCATTTGATTTAATTTGATCCTTTTATGTGACGCAAAAGCACATAATAGTCTAATTGCTTCCAATCGAGCTACAGGAGCATATGTCTCATTATAATCAAGTCCTTCTTCTTAATAAAATCCTTGAGCTACTAACCTTGATTTATTTTTAATCGCTTCACCATTCTCATCATATTTTATCCGATTTACCCACTTGACTCTAATAAAAGTTTTGTCCTTTGGTGGAGCTATCAAATCCCATACATTATTCCTCTTGAATTGATTAAGTTCTTCTTGCATAGCTAGAAGCCAATTCTCATCTTCAACAGCTTCTTATATATTCTTGGGTTCTACTAATGAGATGAAGGCTGAATTGCTCATATTTTCATAGACATTCCTCTTGGTTCTTAAACTATCATTCAAATCACCAATTACTTGCTCCATAGGATAGTTCTTCGCTTTTGCCCACGTTTTAATATTGGGTACATGATTTTCTTCATCTAACTTCAATTCCTCAATCTTGGATTCAATTTCTTCAACTTTATTTCCTGAATTTCCTGCATTATCATCAAAACAAACCTTTCTCGGGGATGAAATCATATCATCGAATTTAACATGAATACTTTCTTCAACACACTTAGTCCTATTATTATAAACTCTAAAAGTCTTACTAGTTTGAGAATAACCAATAAGCACACCAACATCAGATTTTGAATCAAATTTTCGTAAGTTGTTCTTTCCATTATTATGAATAAAAACTTTACAACCAAAAGGATGAAAATAAGAAATATTGGGTTTCTTACCTTTCCAAAGCTCGTATGGTGTCTTATTTTTGTCTCTTCGTAAATACACCCTATTGATGACATAGCACGCGGTATTGATTGCTTCCGCCCAAAATGATTTAGGAAGATCGTACTCATTTAATATAGTTCTACTCATTTCTTCAAGAGAGCGATTCTTCCTTTCTACTACACCATTTTGTTGTGGTGTTCTTGGTGTTGAGAAATTGTGCTCTATTCCATATTTTTCGCAAAGGCTTTCAAATGGTTCACACTCAAAGTCACCTCCATGATCGGTTCTAATAGCAACAATTGTCAAATTCTTCTCATTTTGGACTAACCTACACCACTTAGTAAATTCGTTAAAAGCATCACTTTTATTCGCAAGAAATCTCACCCAAGTAAATCTAGAAAAATCATCCACAATAACAAGGACATATAATTTACCACTAAGACTAGCATGTCTAGATGGTCCAATCAAATCCATATGAACAAGTTCAAGAATTCTAGATGTGCAAATTTCTTTCTTTGGTTTGAAAGATTCTCTAACATGTTTACCTCTCAAGCAAGATTCACTTAAATGATCTTTAATAAATTTTATCTTAGGCAAACCTCTCACAATGTCATTTTTTGAAAGCTTAGAGATTAAAGGCAAAGGAGCATGTCCTAATTTTCTATGCCATAAAAATGCATTTTCTTCTAATGTCACCAAACACTTTTCATTAAAAGAACTATCATCATATAAATCGACAATGTATGTATTTCCATGTCTTAAACCAATGAAAGCAACATGACCATCCTTCTTAACCATGCAATGTGATGATTCAAAAACTACATTAAAATTCATATCATATAGTTGAGAAACACTTAACAAATTGTGTTTCAAACCATCAATAAACAAGACATTTTCAATGGTAGACAAAGGTTCCTTACCTACTTTACCAATACCAATGACCTTACCTTTGTTGTTGTCTCCAAAAGTGACATAACCTTTATTCTTTAGCTTATTTTCCGCAAATAGGTTCTTGTCTCTACTCATGTGCCTTGAACATCCGCTATCGATATACCAAGTGCTTGACGACTTTTCATCCTTTGCTTGTACCTACAATAGCAACATCCTTTCTTCTTATAGGTACCCAAGCCACTTTGGGTCCATTTTGGTTAGCAATATAAACCACATTAGGAGGTGTGGTACCTTTAATCACCCAAATTTTCTTAACATTGATACATATCCTAATACTTTTACAAGCGATTTCCATATGACCATCTTTCAAGCATCTAGCACATTTTGCAATTTTTCCATCCTTAGTAAATTTGGAAATTAAAGAACAATCTCTATCAAAAAGATCATATCCTAATCCATGTATAGAAATTGAATATTTTTGCAAAGATAATAATTTTTCAAACTTTTCGTTTCCATTTGCAAATTTTCTAACTACATAAGAAAATTCCTTTCTAAGTCTATCAAGCTCACAAATAAGATTTTCCTTTTCAACAAGACATGCAGAATGATCTTCCTTAGGACAATATAAATCATCAATAGTCTCATGTAAAGCATTATTTTCAACAACCAATTCCCTTATTTTCTTTCTCAATTTCTTGTTGATTTCAATAGCTTCTTCAAAATCAATTTGTAAGGCATTAAAAGAATCTTTAAGATCTTGATCAAACAAAGTTACCTCATCTTCGTCATCACTTGTTGAGGAGCTATTAGTCATAAGAGCTAAATTGTTTTCATCATTGCTTTGGTATGCTTCCTCATCATCACTCCAAGTGACTACTAGACTAGTTTTCTTTTTTCCTTTGTCATATTTGTCACTTTTCTGGAAATTTGAAGTAGAAGCTAAGCTTTTGCATTCCCTAGCATGATGTCCCCTTTTTCCACATTTCTGACATTCTTCATTGCTTTTCTTTTCATCATACCCCTTTGATCTTCTTTCCATGACAAACTTCTTTTCTTTCTCCATTTCTACCACCATTTAATTCTTTCCTCCTATTTTTGTGTAGTCCTTTGAACTTTCTCAAATTTCTGGCATACATAGCTATTTCTTCGTCTTCCTCTTCTTCATCTATTTTTTCATCACTTTCATCAAGAGAAGAAGCATTAGCTTTTAAAGCAACTGATTTTTGTGACTTACCTCTACCTCCTTTTGATTTGAGAATGATCTCGTAGTTGATGAGTGATCCCACCAAGGCGTTGAATTCCAAGTGATTGGGATCCTTGGACTCCATAATAGCGGTGACTTGTGAATCTCATTCTTTCGGTAGTGAGCGAAAAATCTTCTTCACCTTCTCGCTATCCGTCATATACTTTCCAAGGTTGCCTAATCCATTTATGATTTCTGCAAAACGATCAAGCATAGTGGAAATAGACTCACCTTCCTTTATGACAAACATTTCATAGTTATGGAGAAGCATGTTGATCTTTGTTTCCCGAACTTGATTAGTTCCTTCATGGATGATGCGAAGTCTTTCTCACATTTTTTTTAGCGCTGGTACAAGAATTAACTCGGTTTCTTTCCTCAACCGTGAGAGCACAATATATTAGTTTCATAGCTTTCGCGTTGATGTAAGCTTGCTTCCAATCATTGTCGTCGTATTTCAGTTCCGTTTTTAACTCACCATTTTCTTTCAACGGTGCTTGTGGACCGAAGATGATGATCTTCCAATATTCTACTCCCTTGCTTATAATGTGATACTTCATAGGATTTTTTAAGAAGAATAGTTAGTACCATTAAATAAAGGAGGGCGATTATTTGTATTACCTTCTTTCGCTAGATTGTTGTGTGTCATCCCTGGATACTTCTGCTCTGATACCAATTGTAATCGATCTAGAAGGGGGTTGAATAGATCTTTAAAATTCTTTGTAATTTTCTACAACAAAATCAGAATTCAATTCAAACAAAAATAATTTAATCAAAATTAAATGTAAAGAGTAAGGAAGAAGAGCAAACATTATTTTTATAGAGGTTCGGTGCTAAGATCTACGTCTTCTACCTAAGCTCCCACTTAGGATTTTGCAAACCACTTAATTGTACACTTTTTAGTTTAGTGTGAAGTTCTTACAATTCCACTTGATTTCTGGCTCAAGCAATCTTTACAACCGATTTGTTTTTCGGCACAAATCCTACCTCACACGTGACCTTTCACTAGTCACTCAAATTGTAAGAGAAATAAGATAAAGATTAAAGAACAAAGCTCAATATAATGGTGTAACAAGATAAGAACTATAATGAGCAATTTTGGAGCAATAGAAGAGTATTTTCACTTTAGAACTTCAGTACCTTTTCCTTTGATCATCCACTCTTATATTTAGAAGAAAAATAACTGTTGGAACATATTCTAGCCGTTGCATAATTGATATGACCGTTCCTTGATATTCTCCTTTCCATTTGTGACTAATTAACTTTGTCAAAATAAGTTCGTTGTACTCATAAGTCGACTTATCGTGGAGTGTAAGTCGACTTGTCCCAACGTTTTTCGTAAAATTGTATCTCCACTCTTCTAAAAGTCGACTTATGTTGTGTAAGTCGACTTGTGTCCCTCGATAAATCGACTTATGGACTATTAGTCGACTTGTGTTGACAAATCTTCATATATTAGTCGACTTATGCTGTTCTAGTCGACTTATGTTGTTCGAATCTTGATATATAAGTCGACTTATGATGTGCTAGTCGACTTATGTAGGCTTCAACTGTAATATCCACTCAAATCTTCTATAATCTTCATTATTAATGTCTCTTGCACTTATAAGGAAACTTCCATCTTGATTCTTCAATGATTAATCACTTGCCCATCTTGATTTGCACAATTCTTTTAGTGAATAATAATCCCAAAATTCCTGAAATAATTTCTTAACTAATTCTAGATATTTTATTATTATCAAAACATAAAGGGATTTAATTTGTCAACCACCATTGGTCCAACAGTTTGTAAGCATCTTTTTATCCTACAATTTGTTCTAGAATTGCTTTGTTACATGTTTTCTTTTATAGTTTCATATTACTAAGATCGAATCTCAACTTTCAGTTATAGTTTCATGCCATCAATTTTAGGCCCCGAATTTTTTTTATTTATTTATTAAGCATGATTTGAATAAATTTTGTGGTCTTGCTAAATAAACCATTTTATTTGGAGTTTAATTATTATGCCAAAGCTAGAATTAAATTAGTGTATGATTAAGGTCTTAGATTATGGCCTAAAGTAAGTAGTAGTTGGATTAAATGAAAAAATGGGTAGAATTGGAAGATCACTTAAGTCTAAAGGTTTTAAGGCTTATGTTGAAGGGAAAAAGGGACATTTGATGATTATTATAGTGTAGAATTAGAGGAAGAAACTTGTTGGCTTGGTTGAGAAGAAAGGAGTATCGTGAGTGTGAGAAGAAAAGAAGAAGAGGGGAAAATCGAGCTAGGGTTGTGGAGATCTTGAAGAGTTTGAAAATTTTAGAGCTTAAACAAGTACAAGCATTCTTCCTTTCTTGATTTGTTGGATTAACCATGTTTAATGATAGTTAGAAGTGAAAATGAAGTTGAATGGGTGTAGGGAGTTGTTAATGAATGATGTATGAAAATGCTTTAATCTTTTAAGGTTAAGGATCAAAGATAGGTCATGATGTATTTGTAAATGAATTTGAGTTAAAATGGAGTAGAGAATGAAGTGAATATGAAGTAGAAATGATGGTTGAGGTTTAAGATGTGTTAGTTGTAGATGTTGGAAGTAAAAATCTGGAAAAATGAAGTGTTCTGCGTATGATTCTGTCAAATTTCTGCGCGGCCAACTCTCCTTGGTTCGCCGCAGCTAACTTGATGGATAAAGTTTGTCGCGGCCAACCTAGGAAAGTTCACCGCAGCCAACTTTGACATTTTGCGAACTTTCTAGCACCAAATATGCTTCGATATTTTAAGCATAAATTTTTTTGTAGTTATCCAAATAGAGTGATTTTTTATTTTTAGTAACCTAGAGACATAGGGCTACAAGTTATCTAAAGAAATGAAGTTTAAATTCAACTTTTAAGGATATCAAGTTTTGGATGGAAGTTAAGTATAGAATATTTGTAACATCCCACCCCCTCCTGGAAGGGTAAAATAGTAAAATTGGCATAGGATGAGACTAATAGGGAATATTTAGTACTGTTCGTGCATAATAGGATTGATACACAGTATCAATCGTGTACATGGAATTACAGTAAATGCATTCATGACATTCCCGGTAATTGGGCCTAACGACATTTTATTGTGATTAACGCGGTTATGGGATTTGAAAAATTATTCTGAGTGCGCCGATGGCGTTTTACATTTTTGGGATTTATAGGAATTTTTCGGATTTTCCGGAGAAAATTCCGACCGCAAAATCGCCATGGGTAGCCTAAACATGTTTTGGGGTAGAAAAGGTGATTTTCGTGATTGAAAATTATTTGGAGTGCCTTTATTACTGTTTTATAATTTTAGGAATTTCATTAATTCTCGGAAAAATAATTGAGGAAATTTCGGATAGAATAAATCGTCAATGGCGAACCATTCGATTTTCTCTTGATATTTGGCCTTAAGCTATTAAATATCATGGTGGGACCCAAAAGTGGGCCCTTAACTATTGTTGGAACCGAAAATTTGCTTGATTTAGCTTAGGATTTGTTTGATTTTTTTTTTCAAAAAATTGGAATGATAGGTTTGATTTTTCTTTTTAGGTGGACTAATGGTTTATTGCCACCTAAACCTCCTATTAATGCTCCTTATCCTCTCCATCGGTTATGCCTCCATAAAGAGTGAAATATGAGTGTTTATGACTAAAAACCAAAAACTCTCCTCCATTGTTTTCTTCACCATCGATTTTTCCTCCTTTCAAGTGAAACCTTCCTTCCTTCAAAACAAAAAGAGCTCCTTCATGAAATCAAGTTATGCTCTTGCCATGGTGATGATCTCTTGCATAGGGCTAGAAGAGGAGGTTAGAAAGAATAGGAAAGAAAGAAGTGAAGAGAATTAAAGAGAAGTGAAGATTGGAAGCTTAGTAGGTAAGGTTTCTTTTAAGCTTTAATTAAGTTGTACATGTTGGTTTAATGATGAATTGAATGCCATGGTAGTTAGGAGTCATAAATGGAGCATTTATTATGCTTAGGGATGCATTAAATTGATGACTTATATGGATGGAATTAATGGGTATAAGGTTAGGTTGAATTATGAATTGAAAATAGTGGTTAGAAGTGGTTATGGCTTGATTTTGAGTTGAGTATGGGTGATTATTTGAGTATATGAATTGAGGAATTAAATGCTGTAAATTTTTCAGTATTAACCCTAGTATATGTATGACTGGAGTAATATTTAATTTGTATTTATTTTGATGTTTAATGATGTGAAAAAGGCATTGGAAGTGGTTGAACTAAGGTTAACCTTAAATCTGGAAAGTTGGAATTATAAGTGATGTTACTGTTTTATTCATAACTTATTGTGTAGAAATGCAAATGAGGTAAGGTTAGTGGCCACTGAAACTTTGGGATGTTGGCTTCAATTTAGTGTGAAATGGGTGTTGTTGAATTCCAATGATAGAAGGGTGAAATTTTGCATGGAAAGTTACTGTTCCATTGCCTGTGAACAGTAACCGCAACCATGACATCTGAGTTTTGTTGATTTTTATGAATTAATTGAGATGGAATTAGGGAAAATGATCTTCATGGAAGTTGTAGCATATTGAATTATCTTTCCATTTCTACTGATCTTGCTATTTTTAGAATTGTGTATTGGGAGATATGAATTGATTACTAATGACTGGTTTTGAGCAGTTTGGATGAAACCTAGCTTAAGTGTGATTTTGTGAGTTTACTGATTAGAGGCAATTTTAACATTTTAAGTGGACTGAACTGGTGTGAGTGAGCTTCTGAAAAGTTTTAGAGGAAAAGATTACCTTGAAAATGACATATGGTTTGTAATTTTTAGAAGTCAGAATTGGGAGTTATGATTTTTCAAAAACTGACCCTACATTAGGTTATGAATGGCTGATCATAACAGAAACTTCCATAACAGTTTTGAAATTGTTAGAGATCGAATTGGATGTTGAGTGCTCATGAAAATTGAAGTTTGAGATGTTATCTTTTCAGGGATATAAAGTTCTGAATTTAATGACTTGTATACTGGAAGTTATGCTTCTTGTAAGGTTACTGCCTATATTGAAGGATTTCAGGGACAGTGACATTGAATGAATTAATTGACTGGTTTAGAAATAGAATTTGATTCTGGGTTGTTCATGAACGTTGTAGAGGACATTGTGAACTTATTGACCATATTTTTGTGGTAATTTATTTCTGAAGAATAAGTGAGTTATGAAATTGAAATTGTACTGCCCTGTGTTGATGGAAATTGAGTAGGCGAGAGGTTTGATGGATTATTTGAGACTCTTAAGGTTGGATTTGAATTTTTTGGTCTTCTTGAGAATTGTAGAGCTTTTCATAAGCTTTCCAATGAGGTATAGTGGGTATTTTTCTGAATTGTGTGCTAAAAGTTAGAGTAATTGGAAATTGGAATTTCAATCTGGAAAGAAGGGGGGGCAAGGCAGGAGGTGACTCGCCGTCTCGCGAGGGCGACATCTCGCCTCGCGAGGGCGAATATATCGGGCGATCGCGAGGCGACGCCTCGCCCTCGCGACGAAACGAGGTAAATCAGCCTCGCGAGGGCGGCGTCTCGCCCCCGCGAGGCAGGCTTATGAATATATAGATATATATATTACTGTTTTTGATTTTATTTGGTATAAATTGATCCGATTGTTCTTTTGTCAATTTCTTTCCCGTCCGACGTCCGATTGACCTGATTCTAGAGGCATCGGATTCGTTGAATATTTAATTTCATATTATGAGAAAACGAGAATTTTAGGCGGAATTTGGCGTAGCCCCTATCGACGAACATGTAAACACTGTTTTATTTAATTGAGGACCTATAGAGGTCCGAATTGCTGCCGTCGGCGCTTATGGATTTCTAATTTTTGATAGAATTTTATTATGGGAAAATATTGAATTAGGACCGGGAATTCATGAACATGCATATCTCATCAACATGAGCACAAATTTCATATTTAGTGACTCGTACTTTTTCGATTCATATAGAGGCCCAATTGGGCGTCGATTGACCGACGTCACGAGGCTTTCGGCATTAGCTCGAAGTAATAGGTGAGTAACCTAGTTGGTTTCTCAAATTTCTGGTTGTTTACATGCTTAACGTGAATTACGTGCAAAAGTGAATTGAATGAGCACTGTATGACTACTGGCATGTATGGGATTGTATTGTATGATTTTACGGATACTGATACACTGGGCTTTATAGCCATATTGTGGATTGACTGATACACTGGGCTTTATAGCCATATTGTGGATTCTTGATACTGGGCTTTATAGCCAAATCGCATATTTACTAAATCTTGCATGCATGCATAATTGCATGATCGGATAATGGGCGTGCTCCAAGTTGCTATTTTCTTGATAAGAGCTTGAGCTCTCATCTTTATCTTGACCGGGCCTTGAGCCCGGGGAGAAAATCACTGACGCGTCCCCACCGAACACCGATCGAGCACTTGGGCACAATCTTGAATAAGCGGAAAGAGTCTCATATGCATCTCATTTGCATAAACGATCGCTACGTGACATGTCTTGCTTTTGTAATGGCATGAATTATCGTGAATGTTTTATCATTCTTGGATATGATTATTGATCGCTTATCGGTGTCGATGATTCTTGTCTATATCTTGACGCCATGGGCGTAATGTCATGATTTGAGTGAACCATCGATGATGGTTTCTCACCGAAGTTCATAAAACTCACCCAAAATTTGCATCTATTTTTAGGTCTGAAGAATACCCGGTTGACACGGGAGTATGTCTATTGTAGACGAGTAAAGGTTAGAGGTCGGGATCGGTTCGTTATGCGCATTAGTGTTTTAGTAAATTGTATTCATGAATCATCGTATAACAAGGCATTGTATTTTCTTGAGCCATTGTGGTATTAATGTTTCTTGCATTGGTGATTGTAATTATTCTTTGGATGACCGTAATAACTGAAACTGGTTTTTATTGAACACGGATTTTAATTACTTACTGTGTTTGCCGTGTGAACGTGGTGTTAATGGCTATAAGAAAAAAAAATGTATACTGAATTTTAAATCGACTGATGTAGTACGCCACTCTCGTGGGACACGGACTCGGATATCACCAACGATATCGGGTTCGGGTCTTACGGGTGTGGGGTGTTACATTTAGGTGGTATCAGAGCCCAGTAGTACGTAATGTATCTGGGCACAATTTGGAACATAGGTTTCATGCATTTGAGTCGCGTCGTTGCAGACCGTGGTAACTGATCCCTAGTCAGAGTCGCTCGAGGATAAATCCTACGGGTGCATAAGTGTCAAGTGATTAAGTGAGAGAAGAGTGAGACTGGATTAGAGTGGAAATCCCTAAAAGGGGATAATCAATTAGGAAAGGATAAAGGAAAAATGGATAAGAAGGTTGATATTGTACTGGGTTAGAAACCCTCATATGTGATAACAGAATGACTGTGTTGGCCTTGACTAATTAAGAATTTCCAAATTAAATTGACAATGTTATGGTGACAGAAAAAAAATGAAGATGTTGAGAACTTGGAGACGTCCATTAGAGATATGGGAAGCATATTGGTTATAGTAGATCTAAGTGAAATTAAAAGCCCGGGAGGGTTAGGTAATTACAATTCTGACTGTATATGTCATGAATGGGGAAATATTGGAATTGAGTAAAATGTAGATGGTCCAATCGGGCATATCTTGATTCACGGTATTCGAATTGGAGATCAGTAAATATTATAAGCAGATGATGATATGGATGGAAAGAAGCTCAATAGAGTACTGTAACGATTTATCGAGAACTGAAAGAACCGAAAAAGTGATGCCCAGTGCCTATTAGAGTGAGGTAAAAGTGTACAGATAGACTGGAATGAATTCGGGAAATGGTTATGAACTAGACCGCATAAGTTTGAGACTGAAATTGTTAGGTGATTATTGTGCTTCGAGGTTGGCAATTCGTATGATAAAATCATAAAGGAAAAAAGATGATGATGATTTCTCTTGATGGTGTATCGGAAATCTTGAATTAGGTGTATATGGACACGAAAATGGTAAATGGATAGGTATATAGATAGAGATAAAATGGAGTGGTATCAACGATTTTGTCGGGTATTGGGGACTGTGAACACCCGATCATAAACTATTTGAGGAAAATAGAAGATAAGTAGCAGAAAACAGAAAAAAAAATGGAATAATGATCATAAGCTGATAAGCCAAATTGATATGACCTTACAAGGTCAAGTTGCACGTAACGGATATGGGAATGAGACATACAGTTTAATGATATGGTGAGAATGAAATAAAGATCTTGAAATGAATGAAACCACAATAGTGATGTGTGAAAAGAGTTATTGTATTTAAGTCAATTTACTGTTAGGGATATCTATTGGACGGTAATGTTGGTTGTGACTAATGAAATGTATGTGACAGATATATGGAAATCATAGAGGAAATGAGCGGTAAATGTTTAGAGTGATTATAAGTGTGAAGTTCTTAAGAGGTTAAAGTAAGACAAAGGTGGATGAGTGTACTGTATGAGAGGAACCGAAAAGTGATTACGGTATAGATTTACGAATAAGTGGTAAAGAAAGTGTTTAAGTGATATCACAAGGAACCTTCGAAAGGAATGTTACGATCATTAAATGATGACATAAGAGTGTCTTGATTGAGATTATGCATATAGTGAAGAAGGATTGAAACACAATTAGGAATAATCATTGGTTGATGAGACTTTTGTGGACAAAATTAAAAGTGAAATTGGGTCATAGCTCATACTGCTGAGATTATCTGCATTGTATGTACAGAAATGTAAAGTATCCAACATAAGTGAAAAGTGAAAAGAACGATAGGATTAATTGAGGAATCTGATACTGATGATATACATACACTGGAAAAGTGGGCAGTGAGT
Organism: Erythroxylum novogranatense; assembly: GCA_029891385.1. Classification (NCBI taxonomy): domain Eukaryota; kingdom Viridiplantae; phylum Streptophyta; class Magnoliopsida; order Malpighiales; family Erythroxylaceae; genus Erythroxylum; species Erythroxylum novogranatense. Next base: position 93,038,120 of record CM057228.1, read on the forward strand.
ATTGAACTGCGACAATATGTTGAACAAGTATGAAATAAATTGAATCGACCGTGATAAATGGTATTAGTGCCATTATCATTATTGAAAGCCTTGAGACCGAGATTCCCATAAGCATACACGTGTTAATTTGAGGAAAGAGACGGTATAAATACGACAATGCTGCAATGAACAGATCAATTACAGATATTGGGGTTTTCAATCAATGTCAAACAGATATTGGGTAATAGTGAAGTGTTTTTGGAAAATTAAAGTTGTAAAAATAGTGATAAGAAAGGTTAAGAGTGCAGAAAGTAAATGGGGAGAAATCTTATGATGAGTTTGAATATACGAATGGAGTTGGAAAACTATAGTGAACAAAAGTCGAAGGAGAAATAAGTGTACCCGATAAAAAGGTATTAGAACAAGAAAGTGAACAGTCAAAGTTAGACATTCTAGTCAGCATATTTGAAAAGTGAAATTGAGTAATTGTAGTTATAAAATGAAGTGATTCTTGGCTCAAGTGTTTATAGGTTGAATGTCCAATAGGAAAAAGGTTTGATTATGGTCATGTTATAGAGCTTTGATTCACTGGAAAATATATCTTATTACCTTTGCACGATTACTCTTGGGAGTTAAAGACCGTAATGGGTTTGAGACTAAAATGTGTGAGAAAAGGAAAGTGACTTAGGAAGGCGCATGGTTAGCTAAAGTGGAATCGGATCGGACAAATGAGACGAGTAAATCAGTATATCCGGATAAAGTGTGTGAACACTATAGAAACGATGAAATTGTCTTACGAGAATCAATTTAAATATAAAGTGAATGGCATATAATAAATGACCGCATTAGGTACATTATTCTTGATTATAGTGAAGTGGAGTTAAATGTTACTGTATTGGTACCAAGGGAATGTAAATCGTCCCTGACGTGATTAAGGGAGGTACCAAAGAAATGGAAACGTACTCATTGGAACATAGTTGGACTATATAACATTGGGGAAAAAGGGTATTGGAAGGATAAAATGTGATCAACAAATAGATTCGAAAATACTGAACTGAGTTATATATATCGGAACCAAAGGAGGTGACTATTCTAGAAATGGCAAGTGAGATAGCTAAGAAAATGAGATCGCCAACTGATAGTTTTGTCAAATCCACTTCGTCTTAAGTGATAATGAGTTAGCCATAATAATCGAACCACTTTGACCGAGAGTGGTTACTGTGATCACTCCAAAAGTGAATCATTAAGTGGAAAAGTGTATAGGATATGTAGACTCATATGATTACTGTCGTAGTGAACCGTTGACTGAGAATTTCGAGGACGAAATCCTTATAAGGAGGGGAGAATTGTAACATCCCACCCTCTCCTGGAAGGGTAAAATAGTAAAATTGGCATAGGATGAGACTAATAGGGAATATTTAGTACTGTTCGTGCATAATAGGATTGATACACAGTATCAATCGTGTACATGGAATTACAGTAAATGCATTCATGACATTCCCGGTAATTGGGCCTAACGACATTTTATTGTGATTAACGCGGTTATGGAATTTGAAAAATTATTCTGAGTGCGCCAGTGAGCGTTTTACATTTTTTTGGGATTTATAGGAATTTTTCTGGATTTTTCCGGAGAAAATTCCCGGACCGGCAAAATCGCCGATGACTGGCCTAAACATGTTTTGGGGTAGAAAAGGTGATTTTCGTGATTGAAAAATTATTTGGAGTGCACTGTTACCTGTTTTATAATTTTAGGGAATTTCATTAATTCTCAGAAAAATAATTCGGAAAATTTCGGACCGAATAAATCGTCAACTGGCGAACCGGTCGATTTTCTACTGATATTTGGCCTTAAGCTATTAAATATCATGGTGGGACCCAAAAGTGGGCCCTTAACTATTGTTGGAACCGAAAATTTGCTTGATTTAGCTTAGGATTTGTTTGATTTTTTTTTTCAAAAAATTGGAATGATAGGTTTGATTTTTCTTTTTAGGTGGACTAATGGTTTATTGCCACCTAAACCTCCTATTAATGCTCCTTATCCCTCTCCATCGGTTATGCCTCCATAAAGAGTGAAATATGAGTGTTTATGACTAAAAAACCAAAAACTCTCCTCCATTGTTTTCTTCACCATCGATTTTTCCTCCTTTCAAGTGAAACCTTCCTTCCTTCAAAACAAAAAGAGCTCCTTCATGAAATCAAGTTATGCTCTTGCCATGGTGATGATCTCTTGCATAGGGCTAGAAGAGGAGGTTAGAAAGAATAGGAAAGAAAGAAGTGAAGAGAATTAAAGAGAGAAGTGAAGATTGGAAGCTTAGTAGGTAAGGTTTCTTTTAAGCTTTAATTAAGTTGTACATGTTGGTTTAATGATGAATTGAATGCCATGGTAGTTAGGAGTCATAAATGGAGCATTTATTATGCTTAGGGATGCATTAAATTGATGACTTATATGGATGGAATTAATGGGTATAAGGTTAGGTTGAATTATGAATTGAAAATAGTGGTTAGAAGTGGTTATGGCTTGATTTTGAGTTGAGTATGGATGATTATTTGAGTATATGAATTGAGGAATTAAATGCTGTAAATTTTTCAGTATTAACCCTAGTATATGTATGACTGGATTAATATTTAATTTGTATTTATTTTGATGTTTAATGATGTGAAAAAGGCATTGGAAGTGGTTGAACTAAGGTTAACCTTAAATCTGGAAAGTTGGAATTATAAGTGATGTTACTGTTTTATTCATAACTTATTGTGTAGAAATGCAAATGAGGTAAGGTTAGTGGCCACTGAAACTTTGGGATGTTGGCTTCAATTTAGTGTGAAATGGGTGTTGTTGAATTCCAATGATAGAAGGGTGAAATTTTGCATGGAAAGTTACTGTTCCATTGCCTGTGAACAGTAACCGCAACCATGACATCTGAGTTTTGTTGATTTTATGAATTAATTGAGATGGAATTAGGAAAATGATCTTCATGGAAGTTGTAGCATATTGAATTATCTTTCCATTTCTACTGATCTTGCTATTTTAGAATTGTGTATTGGGAGATATGAATTGATTACTAATGACTGGTTTTGAGCAGTTTGGATGAAACCTAGCTTAAGTGTGATTTTGTGAGTTTACTGATTAGAGGCAATTTTAACATTTTAAGTGGACTGAACTGGTGTGAGTGAGCTTCTGAAAAGTTTTAGAGGAAAAGATTACCTTGAAAATGACATATGGTTTGTAATTTTAGAAGTCAGAATTGGGAGTTATGATTTTCAAAACTGACCCTACATTAGGTTATGAATGGCTGATCATAACAGAAACTTCCATAACAGTTTTGAAATTGTTAGAGATCGAATTGGATGTTGAGTGCTCATGAAAATTGAAGTTTGAGATGTTATCTTTCAGGGATATAAAGTTCTGAATTTAATGACTTGTATACTGGAAGTTATGCTTCTTGTAAGGTTACTGCCTATATTGAAGGATTTCAGGGACAGTGACATTGAATGAATTAATTGACTGGTTTAGAAATAGAATTTGATTCTGGGTTGTTCATGAACGTTGTAGAGGACATTGTGAACTTATTGACCATATTTTTGTGGTAATTTATTTCTGAAGAATAAGTGAGTTATGAAATTGAAATTGTACTGCCTGTGTTGATGGAAATTGAGTAGGCGAAGGTTTGATGGATTATTTGAGACTCTTAAGGTTGGATTTGAATTTTTTGGTCTTCTTGAGAATTGTAGAGCTTTTCATAAGCTTTCCAATGAGGTATAGTGGGTATTTTTTCTGAATTGTGTGCTAAAAGTTAGAGTAATTGGAAATTGGAATTTCAATCTGGAAAGAAGGGGGGGGAAGGCAGGAGGTGACTCGTAGTCTCATGAGGCGACATCTCGCCTCGCGAGCGAGATATCGGGCGATCATGAGGGCGACGCCTCGCCCTCGCGACGAAACGAGGTAAATCAGCCTCGCGAGGGCGGCGTCTCGCCTCATGAGGCGTGCTTATGAATATATAGATATATATATTACTGTTTTTGATTTTATTTGGTATAAATTGATCCGATTGTTCTTTTGTCAATTTCTTTCCCGTCCGACGTTCGATTGACCTGATTCTAGAGGCATCGGATTCGTTGAATATTTAATTTCATATTATGAGAAAACGAGAATTTTTAGACGGGAATTTGGCGTAGCCCCTATCGATTTTACATGTAAACACTGTTTTATTTAATTGAGGACCTATAGAGGTCCGAATTGCGCACCGTCAGCGCCTATGGATTTCTAATTTTTGATAGAATTTTATTATGGGAAAATATTGAATTAGGACCGGGAATTCATGAACATGCATATCTCATCAACATGAGCACAAATTTCATATTTAGTGACTCGTACTTTTTCTAATTCATATAGAGGCCCAATTGGAGCGTCGATTGACCGACGTCACAGAGGCTTTCCGGCATTAGCTCGGAAGTAATAGGTGAGTAACCTAGTTGGTTTCTCAAATTTCTGGTTGTTTACATGCTTAACGTGAATTACGTGCAAAAGTGAATTGAATGAGCACTGTATGACTACTGGCATGTATGGGATTGTATTGTATGATTTTACTGATACTGATACACTGGACTTTATAGCCATATTGTGGATTGACTGATACACTGGGCTTTATAGCCATATTGTGGATTTACTGATACACTGGGCTTTATAGCCAAATCGCATATTTACTAAATCTTGCACCGCATGCATAATTGCATGATCGATAATGGACGTGCCCAAGTTGCTATTTTTACTTGATAAGAGCTTGAGCTCTCACATCAGTCTTGTGGGCCTTGAGCCCGAGGGAGAAATCCTGGCGCGTCCCCATCGAACACCGATCGAGCACTTGGGCACAATCTCAATAATCGGAAAGAGTCTCATATGCATCTCATTTGCATAAACGATCGCTACGTGACATGTCTTGCTTTTGTAATGGCATGAATTATCGTGAATGTTTTATCATCTCGGATATGATTATTGATCGCTTATCGGTGTCGATGATTCTTTGATTATCTTTATGCGCATGGGCGTAATGCATGATTTGAGTGAACCATCGATGATGGTTTTCACCGAGTTCGCAAAACTCACCCAAAATTTGCATCTATTTTTAGGTCTGAAGAATACCCGGTTGACACGGAGTATGTCTCTGTAGACGAGTAAAGGTTAGAGGTCGGGATCGGTTAGGTATGCGCATTAGTGTTTTAGTAAATTGTATTCCGCAATCACCGTATAACAAGGCATTGTATTTTTACTGAGCCATTGTGGTATTAATGTTTTACTGCATTGACTGATTGTAATTATTACTGGATGACTGTAATAACTGAAACTGGTTTTTATTGAACACGGATTTTAATTACTTACTGTGTTTGCCGTGTGAACGTGGTGTTAATGGCTATAAGAAAAAAAATGTATACTGAATTTTAAATCGACTGATGTAGTACGCCACTCTCGTGGGACACGGACTCGGATATCACCAACGATATCGGGTTCGGGTCTTACGGGTGTGGGGTGTTACAATATTGTTTCAGTAGAAGGACAGTCCTAATATGTTTGGAGTATAACTTTTAAATTTTTGAACTAAATTGAATAATTTTAGTGTCGTTAGAATCTTGAGATAATGGGGGACATTTTTCTAGAAGAAAGTATTATCAAATTTTTTCTTTTACCTGATCATAAAGATCATGGAAAATGGACCCGAAAGTATGGATTTTGAAGGGGTTATAGTTCAATTTTAGGATTTTTGATTACTGAAGCCTTATGAATTTCCTTTAAATGTTGTTTAAATGAGAACTTGGTTTTTTATAGGAAACCAAGCAAGCCCTATCTGAGAACAAGAGGAAAGGCAATATTGAACTTGGATTGTCAAACAAAATTAGGTAGGTAATATATCTTTAGTTATTGTGTAATCAGGCAAATTCTTGCCTATGTGTGTGTATGTCTAAATTGCTTGGTTTTTTTTGAATTGTTATGAAGATTGATAATGTGTGATGATTTGTGATTATGTTATACCTTGAAAGAAGTTATAACATTTTGATTTAAATAAGAAAAAGTCTGATAGTATGAGCATATGATAAAACAAATATGTGCTTTTGTTTGGATGACAGTAGAACTATTCTGTTTGTCACATGCACGTTGACAAGATCCTTCTCCCAGCTACCCGCTTGTGACATATGAGCTCAGAAATGGACTCATTATGTTCATAGTGTAAACTTCAATTTCACCATTCTGTTTCCATGGAATCCTCGAGCTATTTGTTTGTGCATTGCATCTTTAAATTGTCAAGCATGACATATGTGCTCGTTATGCATAATGATTAAAGCCTATGTTATGAGTTATGAGATGACTTGTCTAATTATGAGTTTTTGAGTTAATATGAAAATGCTTGAATTGTTAGATATATATATACATATGCTTGAATTTGTGGCAAATTACTGATGGTTATAACTATAGTAGCCACTGAGCTGTGTAGCTCAACCCATTATTTTTTCCCTCCTCAAGTGTGGAACAAGACGACAGTTGATCCTTGCTGGGCATCGAAAACTTTAAGATAGTTAGAGACTTTTGTACTAAGTTAGTGACTATTTTGGATAACTTTATAGGCATATCAACATTGAGCATCATTTTGTGTTTGTATTAAGCTTTGATATGTATGATGTTATGTAAATAAAGTTTGTTTAAACTCTTTGGTATTGTAATGACATGAAGAATTGAAGTTTCTTTTGTATGTCAGTATGTTTAGCTTGTGGTTAGATTTGAATGTATGTTTTCGTTTAAAAATATTTGTGAAATTTCAGATTTTGAATGTTTCACCATGGTAAACTTTTCTAAAGGCATCTTCGCTGCGGCGAAGAATGACTTTCGCCCCGACAAACTTCCCTTTGCTGCCATGTTGAGATTTTTATTAATGCAATTCTTTCCACTTCTCATTCACACTACCCTCTCGCGACTGTCCCGAATAATCTTCTCGGAATTCGTCTCAAGACCCGAGTCAAGTATCTGTTGGTATCCGAATCAATTATTGGGCTCCGAAAACGATGTCCAACAATCAAACATAGCTTTAACACATAATATTAAGGATTAAAAAATTTATATATTGATATATTAATCTTTATATTAGCTATTTTAATTTCAATATTGATATTATTAATATAAAAATAAAAATTTCTATTTTAAAGACAAAATGTATTTAATAGGATTTCTTTGTACAAATTCAATTGTAAATGTTAAAAGATATGCACATAATGATTAATAAATTACTTGTGTATTGATAAACAAAATAAGTAGAAGATATGTGTATAACAAATTACGTAGCATGATGAACATTTTGCTATTTAATTAGAATGAGTTAATGTAATTTTATGTTTTATATTGGACTCGATTAATGTGCAAATTTCTTTAATTATATTGAATATTCTTAGCTTTTTATTTTAATAAAATTTGATATATTAAGGAATAAATTAAACTTAAATCTAATAGTATAATAAGAATAAAACCAAAAATAAGATGATGAAATTAAATATGCTTTTGTTTTAATTTTCATTATAACTTTACTAAAACATATTTTTGTTTTCTTAAAAACCAAAAGAAAACAGGAAATAAAAATCACAATAAAAATAGAAATAAAACTAAATGGGCCCTAAGAGTCTCAGAGCTAGGTTTTAAAATATAATTACTTTAAATTACTTAGGATTATAAGAAAAAAAGTAAGACTCGAGAAGAATTGAAGTGGTAAAAGTGATATGGTCCTACTAGAACTTATAGAAGACTTGACCCTCGGTACAAATCTTTGGTAAACTAAGATACGGGAAGATGACTATATATAGAGAAATCCTTCTCTTTTAGATGGTATTTTGAACATTTTCTTTGATTTTATATCTTTTAATTAGCCTAACATTTTTTGGTAATACTTGCTTTTTTAGTTATTTTATTTATTTATTTCATATTTTCTTTTCAATTGCTTGTTTGTACAATTTACTTATTTGTTTTCTTTTATGTCTATTTATTTATTTACTTTCTTTTCTTTTCTATTTTTTTCATTTTTGTAGTTATTTGTTTATGTATCTAGTTGTTGTATTCTTCCAATCATTTTCAAAAACTTTTATACTGGCCAAGACGAAGGTTACATACATATGAAACGTTGTTGTTTATTATTGTTGTTGTTTTTAGAATATTTTTTAAAAATTAGATGGTTGGTTACGAGTGAAAATGTGTTAAAATATATAAATATTATTTGAATTGAATTTCTAATTAACAAGTGACTTACTAAAAAATGAAATTTAATAATTACACTTAATAATTTATTTACGAAGCACTAGTTTCTAAATTTATCAATACAGGGAAAAGGATGTTCACTCTTACAAATAATATAAAAGGATAAAGGTGTGATTTGCTTATTAACGTTTCCCATAAAGCTTAAATTTATGGTTGTTTCTAGTATCACTTTTCACCTTAATATTGTTAAAATAGTATTCACTAGGAAATGTTACTAAAATTCCACGAAATTTCCACGAAGTTTCCTAGTTGGTCCTACACAAGCTTTCAAGTTTGTTCATAGGTTCTGTGCCTTCAGTCTCGTCTACATCATCGTGACATGCCAGCTATGGGGGCCTACTTTAATTGCCGCAATCCCCTGACTTCTCAACTCTTATTGTTCGTATTTCGGTTCAATCTCTGTTTCTCCTACAATGAGACATACGTTAACCTAAAGCATTAGTCTTAAGGCGGTACTTATCAGTTACAACTTTCCTTTAACCCAGCCTTATTGCTTATTAGTAATACAAGCAACAGCATCTAAGAATGGTTAATTAAACTTGGTGTATATGCGTACACCTCTATATGTTTACGAAAGCTCACTATGATTTAAGTGATATACAATCCTACTACCTTAGATGGCGCATGCTGACAAAGCCTAAACTCAATGATCTTTTCAACACTCCTATAACCGATGACCCAGAGCTTCATTAGCCTGTAGTTTCTTCATTTTACTTCTTTCTCCGACGATTTAGCTGTTTTGTCCACTACATTTGTCATCACTCAATCATACACATATACCCCTCTCCCGTTTTCATGCTCCCTGCTGGTTAAAAAACACAAAGAGTTGAGAGTTTCATATATGGGATTGCACATAGTAGCACTAGCCAAAGTCGGCCTCCTGTCGCGATCCTACTCTCCTTCTCCGTTTTTGTGTAGCTTGATATGCTGTTTTGTGATTAAACTCTCCTTCAAGCTAAAGATGATTCCTCAAGCTTACAGTAACGTGTTCCATGCATCAAGGCTCTTTGTCTTCCAATTGAGCCAAATTGCCTTCGACTCTGAGCAAGCTCGTGACAACAGCACCAGTAGATGGGGAAGAGTTATGAGGTTGGTTCACCAGAGGGTCGCTCCATCTGGGTGGTCTCGGGCCACACAATCTGATGAGGATACGTTCCATACCCTGTTCACGCTTTCACTTTAACCACCTTGTTTCCTTGTTAGCTGGCCACAATTTCAAGTTGAAGATCTAATAAGGTTTTCATTATCTGTGGCTTTTTTTGTGTGGTTTAGCTGCTATTCACAAATTCAATCATCAATAACATGTCAAGATGCGCATTTTATTTTAAACATTAACTACACAGTAAGATTAACATGCAATCTTTCTATTTTGGATACCACAACATATCACTAACTATCAATAAATCTTACGCAAGAAAAGAAGCTTATAATAGAAGACCCTATTCAACACACACACACCTAGAACTATTCTCACCAATCTCGTCATATGTTATATTCTTTATAACATATTCTATGATAAAGAGTGGAAAGAGATAATCGTGTCATTTCAAGGATATGATAATTAAACTATAGTTTAAAGGGCCAAAATACTACCATGTGTCTCAAATGCAATTACTATATTATTAACCATCTCATTATATTTATTAAACATACATTAGGTAGTTCGATTAATGATTGTAAATATAGAATTAATGTTATGATTATATTAGTCCATATATTTCTAACATTCTCCTACTTAGACAATATAATCAAACCACTATACCAATCTCCATCATCCAAAAGCAATCAAATAAATCATATGCAATATAATATCTACTTGATATATTTACTACATATGATTAGGTCCTAGAGATGTTCAAATACAACAATAACCATTAAAACAATATACATGTAGCACAACAACTGAGACTATACATTAAGATATATAAGTCAATATTAGCAAGAAGTGACTGCAAACATCATTATGTATGTTTTATATATATAAGTCAAAAAAATTCGTACAAAGTACTAACATGTCAATACAAAATAGCAAACTCCTACTAATCTTATCAAGCTAGGCTGATAACAATCTTATAAGGAAGATGTGTTCTGCAAACACACATATAGGTAAGCCTTTTTTAAGTAGATCTGCTAACATGCTAGCTGTAGGTGTATATTAACAGTAATGAGGGATTCAACTATTTTTTCTTTAACAAAGTAGTACTTTATATCAATATGCTTTGAGTGATAAGTACTTTTAGTGTTCTCAGAGAAAGCTACAACTGCGAAGTTATCACACTTCAATTTTAGTGGACTCGAAATAGAGTCTACAATACTTAATGTTAAAATAAAATTTAGCAGCTATATTGATTGACAAGCTGCCTCATAGCACGTCCTATACTCTGCCTCCATGATAGAGGATGTTGTGAGTGTCTGTTTGACACTTTTCTACGATATAGCTTCTTCATCCATCATAAAAATATAACTTGAAGTGGACTTTTTATCATCCACACATCCTACATAATCAGTGTCACTGAACCCAATTATATCAAGAGTGTCAGTTCGTTGATAAGTCAACATATGATCCTTGCTACCCTGAAGATACCTCATGACTTTCTTAGCCTCTTTCCAATTGCTAAGTCCATGATCACTTAATTATCTTCCCAATACGCGTACAACAAAAGCAATATTAAGGCGTGTGCATACTTGAGCATATTTTAGACTGCCAATAAGTGACGCATAAGGATTGCTTACAAGTGACGCATAAGGAACGACTTTCATTTCATCTCTCTCTTTATCATTTTGTAGACATTGGGCTTTGAGAATTTGTTACCCTTCACTATTGGTGTCTTTCTAAGAGAACAATAATACATATTGACTTTTTTCAAGATCCGATCAATATAAGTCCTTTGAGACAATTGAAGAATATCATTAACTCTATCTCGGAGAATATGAATTCCAAGTATATAAGAAGCCTCACCAAGATCCTTCGTATCAAAATGGCTAAATAATAGTTGTTTTTTCTTAAATAATAGACCAGTATCATTATAAGCAAGTAAAATGTCATCAACATATAGTATCAGAAAAATAAAATTGCTCCTACTAAACTTCATATATATACATTGATTAACTACGTTCTCCTTAAAGCTATTTGTAGTGACAACCGTATCAAACTTGAGATACCACTGCCTTGATGCTTGTTTTAACCCATAGATAGACTTCTTGAGCTTGTAAACCATATGTTCTTTACCAATCAACTCGAAAACAAGTGGTTGAGTCATATAAACATCTTTATACAGATCTTCATTCAAGAAGGTGGTCCTCAAATCTATTTGATTGAGATCCAAATCAAAATGAGCAACCATAGCCATGATGATTCGTAGTGAATCTTTGGTAGAAACTAGTGAGAAGGTTTCTTTGAAATCAATCACTTCTCTCTGGATATAATCTTTAGCCACAAGTCTAGCCTTATACCTTTCCACTTGTTCACTTGATTCATGTTTGACTTTGTAAACTCACTTGCACCTAATGGGTTTGTAACCTTTAGGTAGTTTAACCAACTCCCAAACTACATTTTGTGACATGGAACTCAACTCAACTGCCATTACATTCATCAACAATGAAGATTGAGGACTATCCATGGCTTCTTGATAACTGGCTAGTTTAGTATTATCTCCCACATCAAACTTATGTTCCCGCAAATAGACAATATAGTCATCAAGAATGGTAGATCCACGTGTTCTTTGTGATCTCCTGACAACAACTTCATCATCCCCAGTATCAATGACTTCATCCTGTACTTGATTCTGAGGTTCATCGTGAGATTCTACTAGAATCTGTTCAATTATAAGGATATAAGTAGGACCAGAAGTGACGGGTATAGGGATTAGAATATGTTCTTCCCTGAATATAAATTCTCTTGACCCTTCATTTGAACCAAATTCATCTTTAAGATAGATAGCTCTATCTGATTCTATAATTCTGGTTGTGTGAGATGGGTAATAAAAACTAAAACCCCTTGATTTGACAGTGTAGCCTACAAAATAGCTACTAATAGTTTTCAGATCAAGCTTCTTAGATTGTAGATTATAGGGCCTTACTTCATCTTTTCATCCCCAAACATGAAAATGGCGTAAGCTTGATTTCTTACTTGACCATAACTCATATGAAGTTTTTGGGACTGACTTGCTAGGTACTTTATTCAAGATATAAGCAGTTGTCTTCAACGACTCTCTCCATGAAAATTCTAGGAAACTAGAATGAATCAACATACACCGCAATATATGAAGAAGTGTGTGGTTTCTTCTTTCAGTGACTCCATTCTGTTGAGGTGTTCATATTATTGTATATTTTGCTTCAATACCACATTCTAACAACAAAAGGCTCTGAATTCCTTCCACTATTGTCATAACGCCCATAATACTCTCCAACTTTGTCAGAATTAACTACCTTGATTTTCTTATCTCTTTTAAGCTCAATATTTATCTTGAAAATCTTAAACGCCTCCAAAGATTCAATTTTTTTTGAATGAGCTTCACATGATCATACCTGGAAAAATCATTAATAAAAGTGATGAAATATTTATAAACACCCATAGCAGGTGAAATAAATGGCCAACATATATCAGTATGTATCAACTCTAACAATTCTGAGCACCTGCCTATTTTTCTTTTTTTAATCTTGGCGATCAACTTCCCTTTAATACAATCAACATAGGCAGTGAAATATGAAAAATCAAGATCCTGAAGTATACCATCTTTTACTAACCTCTGCATTATATCTCTAAAAATATGACCAAAACGTTTATGCCATAATATAGAAGATCTCAAATCCAACCTGATACGTTTGAAACTAATAACAGTATTAAGAGAAGAGGAAGAAACAAAAGTAACAACATCATTCAACTCAAGTTTATAAATTTTCACATAAAATTCTATTTCCCATGAAAAGAGAGTCACGATACAAAGTTAGTTTTTCAATTCCAAAAAGAAGACTATAACCTAGTATATTCAAAATGGATAAGAAAATCAAATTCCTCCTAATAGAGGGTAAATGGGTGCCATCATGTAACACCAAAAGATATCTTGTATTCAACTGTAGTCTAACTGTCCCAAAAAATTTAACTTGGACTTTGGTATCATCTTTTATGTACACAAGTTGCTCAACATTAGTCGGCCTTCTTCTACTTATCAGTTTCTGCAAGGAATTCGTAATGTGAATTGTTACTCTAGTATCTAACCACTAAGTATTTGAAGGCACATCAATAATATTGGACTTTGAACAAACCATTACAAGATAATTACCTTTCTTCTCTATGTGAGCTTTGAGTTTTCGATAATCAGCTTTCGCCCAAAATTTTGAGAAAAGTTGCACTTCCCTTTGAAAATTTTATTCTTTTGACTAATAGAAGATGAGCCTACCTGTCAACTTCCTTTAGGACTAAAAACTTTCTTCTTGAAAGGCTTTTGGTCACTTGAGTTGTTAGAAGTGAACTTTCTTTTTTAAGAATTGTTATGGTTTGTCATTATGGAGATACTTCTTGCCTTTCCCTTTTTCATGTCATCCTCTTCCTTGGCAATAATAACAGTAATCTCCTCACAATCTATTGCTATTTCTAAGCATTGTAGCTTGATCTGATCAAATCAAATTTTGAAGGAAGAGTTCCCATCACAAATCATACCATGTAATCCTTACCAAGGTTCATATCCATAACCTTAAGCTTATGATAACAACCCATGAGCCTGTCGATGTGAGCTCTAATGTCACTTGCACCATTGTAAATGATGTGATGAAGCATGTTTAAGTACTCATTCTTCTCATTCTTTGAGAACTTCTTATACTTCTTCTTAATGGTAACAAAAAAATCCTTTACACTATCAGCCTCGGGAATATTATCATGAATGGATTCATCCATGTGGTATCCCATAATCATCAAACAACATCAGTTAGAGTGTTCCCACTCCTCATAGGATTTCTTATCCTTCTCAGTAGTATCATCAGCGGGTTTAGGTGGTGCATTAATTCTCAAGGCCAAGTCCATTTTCATGATAGTTAAATTCATCATGAGAAATTTAACCCATTGCTTATGGTTCGTTCCATTCAGCATCAAGATCGCAGAGACTCTCAGATTTCTTAAAGCTGAATGAGAACCAATAGCAATAACCTTGATATGCATGTTAAAATAGAATCATGCAATTTGTGTTTTTTTTCTTAAAATTAATTATATCATTCATGCTAGAGTTCCTTAAACAAATATAGAACTCATTTACGGGTAAGAACAATTGATTAAATATTGCAACCAAATCATCAATGTACTATCGAAATGATAGAAAATTTGTGCGATTTATAATATTTGAATAAGTTTCTTCACCATATTAAGCATCTTACTAAGTAGTAATTACCCACAGGATAATTAATTACCTGTATGGATCTTAATGTTATTTTAGAGGAAAACACAAAATTTTAAACATATATTACTATTTAAAAATTCCTCATTATAAATAGTTTTACATGCTTAATTTTACGACGAGATAAAATAAGCATTCACTATTGTTAACAAATAATCATATTTATTCCACAATAAGATTAAAAACGATTAGAATTATCAAATAAATACTACTGATTAATCTTGTGCATAAACATATGAAAAGATATAATAAAAATGGTCAAAAAAAACCTTGCACATGTCCCCATGCTCAACTGTAAAATAAATTTAATATTAAAAATTTAAAAACATATATCAGTTAATAGGGTCAAGATGACACCGTATGGGTCGTCCTTGACCCTGAGCCGAGTCCGCGGGTCAATCCATGAGTGTGTGAGTCCGACTTGCCTACAACTTCCTCTCCGACCGCCCATTTCTGATAAGATTTGAGGGGTTTTTCTTCGACCACCCATTTCCGACAAAATTTGAGAGGTTTTCTTCTATTTTTCATGCTATATGGATTTCCCATATCTATTTCAACCAAAATTGCTAAAGACATATGCTTTTGAAGTGAAAAATGTGTGTTAGGACATAAATGTAAGAAATGGATATTACAGATGTATATAGTGGAAGTATATGCGAGGACACAATTTTTGGCTTTCAATTTGAATAGCCCATATTATCAAATCCTCTTCTAAAGTTTTAAGTCATTTCTTTTAAGGATCCTTTTTATCCGTTTGAATACAAACAACCTTTGTTCTACCTTTTTATCCCTTTAAGAATTTTTTGCTTTATTTCTTTTATCAGTAATTCATTCATTGCAAATCAAACTTACCCTGTAAAACTAAATCTCAAGATTATTTAGCATTCAGATCCCTATGGTATGGTCCAGGAATTTTTAAATATTTTTTAAGTCCTAAGTAAAATCATAAAATTCTAGGCATTCATCCAAATATTTTAAATTTTATTTCAATTTTATATATTAATCTAAACATTTTTAAATTTTATGTAAAATTATAAAAATTTTAGGCAATCAATCATATGTTTTATTTGCTTTACTCGGTTTACTTTTATTAACCTTACACCCAAGTTCATTTACTTTTTAAAATCTCTAAATTTACAAATCTTTCTAGATAAGAAATTGCTTAGGTAGCTAAAATAAGGTATCTAATACCTTTTCTATTTTACAATTCAACCTCAAATTCTTTTTTTATTTGGAACTTTTACTTCCTTTTCTTCAATTTTTCTCTACCTTTTCTAACTAAGATAGGCGGTAACCTACTAAATATGTATTTTGATATTCAATCTCATTTCTATACAATACTTAGAAAATGTCAACAATAATTTTTCTACTATGTTTTAGTATATCCCTATAGCTCTCATAGTATTTTTGGTAATGAATGTAACAATACTAGAGCCTTATCCTTATCATTATTCCATTACAATATTTTCAATATCTAAATGGACTTTATTCAACTCATTTATATGCCTTTGTAAGCTTCTACCATCAACCATCTTAAATCTAAAAAATTTAGCCTTTAGACATAAATGATTGGAATGATATTTTTTATGTATAAGCTATCAAGTTTGAGCCATCTCCCAATGATATGTATATAACATACATATATTTCACTAATTATTTTGCTCTATTTTACATCCAAATTACCTTGATTTGATCAATCTTACTTTGTGGCTTAGGTAATTATGAAGATGTTACTTTAAAATGATGTTGAACAAGGATTAAAGGGTTTTTATAAGGCAAAACAAGAAGAAAATTTATTATTGGTTGAAATATGGTCTTAGACACAAACTTATTACAAACATTGTACTTGTCTTATTAGAAGCATATGCTAAGAAGATAAAATACAGTCTAGCATATATTTTTGTGCTAAGACTTGTTCTTCTCTAAAACTTTAGTGTAGAAGATAAGGACTTATACACATTTAGGTTATAGCCCATGTCATATGACGGAGCAGATATGGTATGATAAATGACCTAGGACGTGAGCATAGAAGAATCTACGTTCCTCTTTAAAAAGTTTATACAAAAGCAATGAATTATATGACGTGGGACATAATCGTGTCCACGGGAAAAGTATATATAAATGGCAATGGAAATCTTAGTTAAGATTTATTTATTTTTTGTTTAGTTCTTTTCAAGTTGTAATTAGGGTTAGCTATTGTTAGAGAGAGAGAGCAACCCTAAAACACATCATATAGTTGTATTCAATAATGAGAGAGATTAGAATCATTCCGTGAAGCAAATTACATCAAGAGATTGAGATCTTCATTAAAGAACACCTTTTTTTGTAAACTATTCAATTCTTTTATTTGATATTATTGTTTCAAGCATGATTTGTAGCTAGTTTTATTTTACATATAGATTAGAAGGAACCTTAGTTTATATATATATATATATATTGATTCAATATTTTATAGAAGAGCTTTATATTTGCAAAATATTTTTGTTTTTCTTAATGTTGGTTAGATATAAATGAAAATTTAAAGCTAATTTAATTTACAAGTAGACATTGTGGAAAGAACCTACTTATAAAATTGACTTAGGAATTGATATTGAGGATTGAGTATGATGTTAGAAATATATAAATGATGCTTCTTATATTAGGGTATCCTTTTTGAAGTTTCATAATACTTAGTGCATTCTTAAACGTGTTAATATATAGACATATCAATTAATCAATCAAATTCCACATCAAAAGGTAATAATTTATTGTATTAGGAGACTTCATTGGCCTAAATCACAAAGATTCTAAATAACTTAATCCAAGTACAATATGATAATAGAGGAATTCTAGTCAAAGTGTTATATCATATATGCTTTCTTCAATTGTTTACTTACTCATTTGTTTCTATTGATTTCTTAATCTATTTACTTTAATTTATGATTATATTAATCAATAACAATATTAATTATTGGCTACATATCGCAATATTAATTGTTGACTATATAATAGTACGAAGGTTAGAATTAATACTTACTTTATTCTCATGAGATCGAAGAGAAAATAACAATCAATCAACTGTATATTTCATCTTAAAGTCTTCTCTCAACACTTTATCACTAAGAAACATAATTAGGGTATTAAAAGATCCTTCTTTAGAACCTCTCTATTTCTAGTTTGTAGAGGATTTGTCATCTCAATTTTCTTTTCAAACAACTGATGAAGTCTAGGTGAATATAAACATCTTTTAAGGAAAAAAAAACCCAAATCATGCTTAAATCCAAACTTTGAAACCAATGAAGGTTTTGAAGGGCTTAAGGAGAAATCAAACTAAGTCTAAATGAGTTCATAGTCGACTAGGAATATCATATCTCAATTCAAAATTTAAAGGTGATAGATTATTAGTCATGTCCTTGTATATAATTCACTTCATTCTTATGTTCTTTTTTTTATACGACAACTCAACTTATGAATTTCAAAATTTTCTCTCCCATCCATATTGGGCTAATTCTCCTCAACCTATAATTGATGCGTAGTCGTACATAATGAATTTTGTCCCACCTTTTTTATACTATTTTTACTTTATCTTTATTTTCCAAAAGACTCAGTTCCTCTTCTATTTCTTCTCCAAAACCCTAAGTGCCATTTGGAATTGCTCCTTTTTATAGTTTTCATCTTCTCTAAGATCTTCTGAGAAAAAAGTGGCCTCCTATTCTCTCCCCTAGCCACCATCAACTGAATTTTCCTTTGGACACTTTCTTCCTCTTTTGCTTATATTCTTCGTTGTTCTCAATCGTTGGCCCTTCTTACCAACCCTCATTCTTAGTCTCTCTCCTACCTTATTTCTTTACTAGTCGAACCCTTCTTCTCCTGGTTTCTAGTTTCCATTGTTAGCTAATGTTTGCTCTAGTTATTTTATGTTCAGGAGAAGATACAACAGTCATGAAGATCACGTGCCATTAGGAAAGGAAAAGGTATTGCACTTTATTTAGCTTTGGGTTTGACCTTCTTCTTCCTTTTCAGTTTCTACTATTTTGTTTTGGGCTTCTTTGATGTCCCTCTTTTCCTATAAAGCTAATCCAACATTTTTAAAAAAACATTTCTAGTGATCTTACAATTTTTTTGGATGTTAAATTATCTTAGAACTTATTGTGTTTTGGATGTTAAATTATCTTATAACTTATTGTGTTTTTTTCTTTTGATTAAGTTTTGATAATATTTTTTGTTCTTTTTTAATTTCTTCATAATAATGCCTCTTACTTTAATTGTTTTCAAGCACTCAGCATACTTTTGCATTGTTATATATGTATTCAATATGTGATTTATGTCGATCAGGTGTTATTGCTTCGGAAAGCAACAAGTTAAGGCGTCTTTGGTGTTACTAGTATTCGGGTTTTGATTTACCATGTTAAGATGAGATAATGACCTTATAAAATTTTCATTTATTATAATTTTAACTTTCTAAATTTATTAATTGAGTATTCAAAGTTTTAAAAGTTAAATAATTCAATTTAAAATATTATTTTTATTAGTACAACAACAATAACAATATCTTAGTAGATATTCCACTGAGACACGGAATTTAAAAGGCCTAGAAATATGCAGTCTTACGCCTAATTGATAGAAAAATTAATTTTATAGACTTAAAGGAAAAGAGACCAAAAAAGGCAAAAAATCTAAGAATTGTTTGTAGAAAGCAAAAGCCAAAATATTGCATAAAAATAACAATAAAATAAGAATTAGAATTAAGAAATCTAAAATAAAAATCGAAAGATAAAGATAAAGAAATAAAATAAACAAAAAGAATAATAAAATAATTACAAAAATACAAAAGGATAATAATAGTAATAAAAAATTATTACGTAAAATAAAAATAAATAATACAATAAATAATAAAATAAAAATAAAAAGTAAATAATAAAAATAAAAGATAAATAAGTAAATAAATAAATAAACAAGCAAACTAAAAGAAGACAAATAAATAAATAAAATAAACAACCAATTAAAAAGAAAGAAAATGTTTAGGTTAAGTAAGGAAATATTGATTAGTTATTATTAATATAATTAAAACAATATTTAGAGAGATTTCATAAATTTTTGCATGATTTATAAGCATTAAATAAGTAATTATATTATTAATAGATAATAGTAGTGTATATTATAAGATGCTTAAAACTATATATTGACAATATTTGAAGAGTTATATAATTATTTAGATCTAAAATTGTATTGTCAATAACAAAGAGAGGCATAATTACTTTGAATATTTAGTAGTCATGTCATTAAAATATTTTATTAAAGATAACCTTTTCAGTTATTTGGCAAACTTCTTAAAATTTGAATTTGAATAATTAAATTAATATTTTTAAATTGATTATCCCTTGAGTTTTGTTGGTAGCCTAGACTTGTGCGTTTTAATTCTTTTCCGTTTTATTTCACAACTTTCATATTATTATTTGCCCACATATGTTCCTTCTGTTTTTTGGCGAGTCCTACGGGACAGGGTCTTATCTTGACATATCATGGCAGCATGAACTTTACTTGTTCCGTGTTACTGGTGAATCTCATTCATATGAATCGAGTCAATTAATTTCCCTGTCATTCAATCCACCGGTTTATGCGGATGTGTTTCTTTACTTAGTCTAGACTTTAGGTTGTTTGCAAATTTTTATAAAACATTGTCCGCATCCTTTGAAATCATCATTTTCTTTTTTTTTTTTAACTTACGAGATATTTTAGGAGGATCTCAAATTATGAAAAAGCATTTTTAAGTCATTCATTTTTAGACTAATCTTTACTTGCACCGAATTAATCCATAAAAAATAAAATATTGGTCAAACAAATTTTTCCATTTTCAAGACTTATCATCATTTTCTTTGATTTCTTTTATGTCATTCTTGAACTTCATCTATTTGTTATGACTTGTTCGGTTTTGTAGGATTGGCGGTATGTTTCTACCTCGTCAGGTCGTCCATGTTGGACTTGGCATCTGTTCTCAGCTTTTGACCGTGGCACAGGAAAAGAGAGCATAAACTTAGTTTCACAATGGACTTGACTTAATTTGTATAAACTTACTTATAATAAATTCATTTTTTTTATTTAGACCTAGACCTTTTTTGGAAATTATATTTTAAAATGGAATAAAACTTTATTTAAACTTTTGGTTATCAAGAGTCATGCTAAATGGGTTTTGAGATATATTTAGTGTTAAATAAATCCTCAAAATTTAAAATTTAACATTTATTAAAAATATATATATTTTAATTGCAATATATAAAATTAAAGGAAGAAAACAAATTCGTTAATATATATACCTCAGTTCTTAATGAACTTATCGGGGAAATAAATAGAGCTCATGGTTCAGTTTGACAATGACTGCGAGATACTATAGATGTGAATGAGCTGGATACTAAGACTTTTTCATATTAGTTTGACGCAAGTATTATCTGGTTGACTTTTTTTCTGAAATTATTTATAAATAATAAAAAAATTCTGAATGAACTAACTAAGATATATCCAAGTTGGCTAAAAAAACGAAACATTATTCGAAAAAGACGATCTTTCGGAAGCAGTTGTAAGGTTTCAGTTCGGTGTCTTGCTAGGAATAGTTTCAGGCATCACGTGGCCATGACTTGAGGGCCAAAGATGAGTCGTAGGTTTTTGTTTCGTCCACCTCTTGAAGGTAGTTTCGGGCATCATGTTGCTGTGAGTTAAGGGACAAAGATGAGTCCTTAAGTTTTTGTTTCGTCCGCCTCTTCCGGGATTGTCGTATCATTGATTGCGGAATAATATCATAGGAAAAATACGTGGACTCATTATTTTATTTCTTTTACATTATTTTTAAAAATATTTTATATTATTAAAAATATTATAATTATTTTAATCTAACACGTAATCAAATCTGTATTAGCATTACTTTAACTATGATTTTTAAATTTTTGTTAAATTAATTTAATAAAATATTTTAATATCACAAAATATTTTAAATAGGAAGAGTATTTTGAAAATAAAAGATTTATCTTTTATTATAATTTTCAATAGTGATAATTTTTAATTTAATAAGAATTATTCTATTTAAATTTTAAATTAATCGAAACCAATATTATGTCTACTATTTCAAATTCAATTATAAAAATCTTGAACCAACCAATTTTTCAATTTAGTTTTTAACTTTATAACATAATTTACTTTGATTTTGTTGTTAAAATCTATCAATTTATTAATTAATTGGTTGATTTTGTAAACTAAAATAAGTCAATTAATTTTCATTTAGCGTCTATTTTCAATTAAATTTTAAATTAATGATAGTCTCCTTTAATCTTATTTCAAATTCTTTAATTTTATTTAATCTTTAATCAGCTTTTATATTGATCTAATATCAATTGAACCTTTTAAATCTTAACATTTTGTATTACCTGCTTAACATCCATCGATTTCAAATATAATATTAGTAATTCAAGAAACACTTAATCAATTTTAAAAGAAGTTTTCTTTTCAAAATTAACTTTTAAAAGAAGTTTAATCATAGAGGTTAGTCTTTTCTTGAGGTGTCTACTTCTTGTTATGTTTAGTATTGAAAAAGTATTATGCCTAATCTTGATACTTAAGCCCTTTTTTCTATTAATATATTCATTTAAAAAAAATCTTTCAAGTTATCTTTATTTACATTCATTTTATACACTCACGTTTTAACTTTTTACAGAACAAAATTGTTGAGGAGACGATTGTGGTCTATAGTAGATGGCTGATGGTCGAGGTGATGATACGCCAATAGCAAGCAGAGAGTAGAGAGGCAACTAGTAAGCTGATAACAATATAGTTATGCCGAATTTTGACGGAACTGTACGTTGCCGTTTGGGTCCATGGAGTCGATTGCTTCTCGTGGGAGTTTTGGTGTGAAGGTTCCTGCAAAACAAAGAAGGCACGTCGGGGGTTGTTTCCCGATAAGCCCTTCCGGCGCTCAAGTCAGTCTTTTGGTGAAGGTAGGTTCGTTGTAAGCGGAGAGAACTAGGGTTATGATTAAGTACCTCCGTTATGACATAATTATACCTTATATATGGTACATGCGCTAGGTTTAAGTCTTCACGTATGCATGGGAGACCTCCATCTGCGAATGGGCCGTGAAATGTGGGTTGGGCCTGGCAGAGGTATGAGACAAATATTTGAAGAATGGTCCGATCGACCCGTGGGTTGTTATGTCTAGATTCGGGCCCAGCACGACTGACCCGATCATAAGCCCCCTACTCCTCGAGTCTGAGCAAAAAGAAGGGTCGAAGGAGTATGCATGGGTCTTGTAGCTCGTCCGTGAGACAGCTCGGGGTAGGCCTGATCGGTCGAATATTGGCATTATAGCTCGTCCGTGGGACAACTCGGGGTAGTGCATGGCTGCTCGTATTGGGATCGGTCAGCTGAGTGTCCCAATAGGTCGACATTGGCGCTTATTGCGTGATAGCTCGCGCCAAAGTAGATCGGGTGGTCATCATTAGTGAGCGCGCGAAGGTACTTGGAGCATTTATTATTGACGGCGCGTGCCCTTTGACAATTTTTCAGAATATGAAACGTATCATCTTCGTAACCGTCGTGCAGCTGTCATGTACGTCCTTTCACTTATTGCGTCGCTCTGGATTTCGAACAACCCTAATGTATCTCGACTCAGATTTTGCCACGTGTCTAAGCTTGGCTCGGATTTTCTCCACGTGTCAAGCCAGTCTTCTATAAGTACTCAGGATCAACGAACTGTGGGTTTTCTTCACGCTTGCTTCGTTCTTTGCTTTCACTTTACTTTCATTTACCCTTTCTTGCTCTCAGTTTCTAGAAATTTCTTTCAACCGTCGTCCGATTTCTCAACTTCAAACCACTAAATAGGTACGTCCCCTTCCTTCATTTCCCCCTCTAAACTTTTTTTTCAAAGGTTTTCTTTTTGGTAAGCATGTCGACGGTCAGTGTTAGAAGTATGGTAGGGGATGTTGAAGAAATATCGACAAGAGAGCGAAAAGATGGGTTGGTTGTGGCGGAGCCGCCGAAAAATAAATCGACGATGACCTCGCCTGAGCTAAGATGGTCAGTTATTAGGAACAACATCCCTACGGCTTGGGGGCCTAGGTTGGCCTTGGGAACGAATTCTTTACAACTCGAGTGGATATTTCATTGCTTCGACAATTTTTCTCGGTGGGGGTATGAGGCTTCCATACGCCCCGATCGTTGACGAGGTGTGCGCTATCTATCAGCTGATGCCGAGCCAGATTCCTCCGAACGGCTGGAGGTTTATTAATGGCTTGGTTTTGTTGTGCCATCAGTTCGGCTGCCCCCCTTCGATTGGCATCCTGCGTCACTTTTTGAGGATGAACTAGAGTCCGAGCTCTGAGGCTGGGATCCCTTCTCTGCTGTATAGAGATGCTAGATATCGCCCTGCAGGAACAGCTTCGAAAATCTCCTCTTGGCGGACGAAGTATTTCTTCGTGAAAGCCCCAGGATCCTCCTTCGAGTCTCGGCCGTAGAGGTATCCTTTAGCCGAACAGTGGAATGACACGTCGAGCATATCCCTTAGTAGAGAGGAGTGGGTAGTGGTCGGTCGCATAAAAGAGCTCGACCGATACAACTTTACTCGGCTCATTCTAGGGTATCGCGGGGGGGCTTCGGCCGATTCTTTTCTACTCGACCCCCCACCACAAATTAGCGGGCTAGGAGAGGAAACCGCCCCGTCTGGTTGACCCTTAACGGTTCAATTACTCGCTATTTTTTAAGTATTAGTTTTGCTTTCTGACCTGTTTTATTGTTGCTGTGCAGCCATGGCAAGGATAAACAATTTTGGCGGGTCCCTCTCTCCTCCCAAATCCACAAAGCGGGCCAAAGGGAAGAAGCAGAGGGAGGCTGGGGCTAGTGAAGGCGCTCCTCCTACAACGGAGCCCGGTCATTCTACTGTGTTGTTGGCCCCTCCACTCATTGAAGATAGTGTCGACGTATCGGCGTCTTTGCCGATCGTGCCAGCAAGTGCGGGCCGAGCGGTTTTGGCAGAGGAGGAGGAGGAGGAAGTGGAGCCTCCGAAGAGATTGATCCGGCTCAGTGATCTACCGTCCGGCCCGTCAGGTCAAGGCGGGAAAGAGAAGGAGAAGAAAAGCAAGGGGAAAGGGCTAGCAACTAACGTCGAGCAGTGGGAGTTTGCAATCAAGCTGGCCAAAACTGCCTCGATCGGGGACCTCGAAGTGTCCCGCCATATTGCCGAGAGGATTACTCCCCCCGTGGACGAGCAGCTCATGGACAAGAAGAGTAATTTGGAGTTGGAGTCTCAACTCGTTCGCAGCGGTATAAGGAATGCGGTGATGTCCTTCGCAGTGCTGCAGCGTCTGAAGGCTCTGGATCGGGAAGTCCAGGACCTCCATGAGCAGATGAAGGTTATGAAGGACGAGTTTTTAGGGGTGAAGGAGGAGAGAGACCTCTTCCGGGCTCAAAACTCTTCTTTAGAGGAGGAGAAGAAATCTCGGGAGGATGCGATGGGCGTCCTGAGGGCTCAACTGGCCACGGGGGAGGAGGAGAGGAGCCAGCTGGTTGCGGCGAATGACGAGCTGAAGAAGATGGTGGAGAAGGAGCAGGAGTTTAGCAAGAAATTTCGCCAGGATTGTCAAGCGGCGGTGGAGGGCAAACACAGGACCGAAGATGTATTGAGGGAGTTGTGAGGCTCCATCAAAAGACAAAGGGTTGAGGTGATCAAGCGGTGGCAGAAGCAGTTCCTCCGTGGGGAGTGCTTAGAATATGCTTGCGACTTAACCCTTTCGGTCTTAAAGAAATGCTATGAGGCTCACGTTCCCAAGGGGTAGGAGTGCCCTTCATTTGAGGAATATGTCGAGCCGATGCTTCCCGCTGGTCTCGACCTTTCTTTGGAAGGAATGAAGGAGATGGTCGAGGGGGAACAAGTGCTGATTCCGGATGAGGAGCTGGACTTGAGCTCGGAAGGGGACGAGGATGCCTCTCCGTTGCCTTTCCCCAATGTGGATGCCGACCTTTGCTCTCCCGGCTCGGGCGCGGGCCCTTCCTCCTCTGCCGACTTGGCGGCTCCTATTGCTGGCCTTTCCTCTCCTGCTGGAGGATCAAAGTAATCTTCCTCCTTGAGCTCATCCAGTCGGGCTTGTGATCGGAACCTTTATTCAAAGGAATGAAAGCTCGTTTTTGATTATCTTTGATGTGTTAAATATTTCTCCCTTCAGATAATAGGTCGCGAATGAACGCGCTCGATTCGCGATGATCAAGTGAATTGGGTCGATTGATCCGAGATTTTGTCTTGGGATCTTAGCCGAGCAATAGTCAAGGTCGATCGATGGTTCCAAATATCTTGTCTTGGTAACCTGGTCGATCTAGCAGTCGAGGCCGAACTGTGATCCCAAGGGTCTTGTTTTGGCGACCCGGCCGAGCGATGGCGAAGTCGATCGATGGTTCCAAGGATCTTGTCTTAGCAACCTGGTCGATCCGTAGTCGAGGCCGAGTTGTGGTCCCAAGGATCTTGTCTTGGTGACCCGACCGAGCGATGACGAAGTCGATCGATGGTTCCAAGGATCTTGTCTTGGCAACCTGATCGATCCGTAGTCGAGGCCGAGCTATGGTCCCAAGGATCTTATTTTGACGACCCGACCGAGCGACGACGAAGTCGATCGATGGTTCCAAGGATCTTGTCTTGGCAACCTGGTCGATCTGAAGTCGTGGCCGAGCTGTGGTCCCAAGGATCTTGTTTTGGCGACCCGACCGAGCGATGGCGAAGTCGATCGATGGTTCCAAAGATCTTATCTTGGCAACCTGGTCGATCCGTAGTCGAGGCCGAGCTGTGGTCCTAAGGATCTTGTCTTGGCGACCCGGCCGAGCAATGGCGATGGGATTTTCTACTTTGTTAACTTTAATGAAATTCCTTCTTGCCGAGAAATCTGAAAATCCCTTTATTGATGATAATGAGGGTGTGGGCCGTTAAAAAACCTAACTAGCAGGGTCAGGAAAAAGGTACCCACAGGTTGTGTACAAATAACAGTAATAAACGAAGATTAACTAAAATAAAACTTATCTACTGATAGAACGCCTTCAAGTTTCGAGAGTTCCAGGGCCTCGATAGTATCCTCCCGTTCGTATCGCGAAGGGTATATGAGCCATGTCCGGCTTGCTTGATGACCTGGTAGGGTCCTTCCCACGCTTGTCCAAGCTTTTCAGGGTATTTCCCAGCCGCCTCGGTTTTTCACAGGACGTACCCACCGACTTTTACATCGCTCGGCTTTACTCTTCTGTTGTAGAACTTCGTTGCTTTTTACCTGACGACTTCCGAACGAGCGGTTGCCCTATCCCTGTCTTCACTAAGGAGCACAAGTTCTGCTCGGCGGGCTTCATTATTCGGCTCTTCTTCATAACTCGACACTCTTTGGTTGTGTAGCACCACTTCTACTGGAACTAGGGCTTCTGTCCCAAAGGTCATCCTGAATGGAGTCTCCCCTGTGGCTCCATTTGGCGTGGTTCTGTACGCCCACAATACCTCGTCCAATTCTTCCACCCAAGTTTTTCGTCCGTCTAGGCGCTTCTTGAGAGCACTCATTATCTTTTTGTTGGTGTTCTCCGCGAGACCGTTGCTTTGGGGGTGAGCTACTGAGGTCAACTGCAGCCTTATCTTTAGTCGGTCGCAGAAGTTTCTGAACTTCTCGTTATCGAACTGTCGATCGTTGTCCGAATTTTGGCAGAACTGTACGTTGCCGTTTGGGTCCATGGAGTCGATTTCTTCTTGTGGGAGTTTCGGTGTGAAGGTTCCTGTAAAACAAAGAAGGCACGTCGGGGGTTGTTTCCCGATAAGCCCCTCCGACGCTCAAGTCAGTCTTTTGGTGAAGGTAGGTTCGCTGTAAGCGGAGAGAACTAGGGTTATGATTACGTACCTCCGTTATGACAGAATTATACCTTATATATGGTGCGTGCGCTAGGTTTAAGTCTTCACGTATGCATGGGAGACCTCCATCTGTGAATGGGCCGTGAAATGTGGGCTGGGCCTGGCGGAGGTATGAGACAAATATTTGAAGAATGGTCCGATCGACCTGTGGGTCGTTATGTCTGGATTCGGGCCCAGCACGACCGACCCGACCACAATACATCTTTTATATCTTTTCAGTTATAATTACATTAGATAACCTTTGTCTTATATCAACTTATCTTAATTTAGATAACATCGTATCCTATCTTATCATTTAGTTTATATCGAATCAATCACACATTGATTCATCTTATCTCAACTAGTGTTATAAATATAACATACATTATACAACAATTTACATCAGCAAATCAATACAATACACTCGACTTTCAACTTAGTTTTGACTTCTTTCTTTCATGGTATTACAATTTGCCTTAGCTAAACCTCTATTTTTTTCACCTCTACACTATTATACCAATAGTAAACATAGTACTACTATACTACTATACTAGCCATAAACGTAGGCCTACTACATTACTAGACGAACCATAAATGTAGTTCTACTACAATACTACATCAACCATAAATGCAGTTCCACTACACTACTATACACAAAGCCTTACAATGCAGACTATCAACACTTCTTTACAAATTACCAACATCACCAATTTTATTACTACAACTCTCGGCAATAACAACTACCTAATTTGGCTAAATCAAGTCAAAGTCGTATTACTTACCTCTAATTTAATTAGATATCTTGATGGATCCATCTCTTCACCATCCAAACCCCATGAATCAACTGATGACACTTTGCCTCCTTCATCAAAATTCCTAGAATGGCAAAAATAAGACAAATTAGTCTACTATTGTCTCACCGCCACATTTACCACAACAGTCATATCTCTTGCTCTCAGTTGTAACACTACTCGAAGTTTCTGTACAACACTAAAGACTATTTTTTTTTCAACAAACCACAATTCAAAAGCCATATGAAAA
This sequence comes from Erythroxylum novogranatense, assembly GCA_029891385.1. Lineage (NCBI taxonomy): Eukaryota > Viridiplantae > Streptophyta > Magnoliopsida > Malpighiales > Erythroxylaceae > Erythroxylum > Erythroxylum novogranatense. Next base: position 93,066,672 of record CM057228.1, read on the forward strand.
AAGTTATTCAACCATCACATATTATCTGAAAAACATTGCAACTACTGCTAAAGATCTGGCAGCAATAGGTGACCCAATCTCGTCTGACGACCTGCTTCTTTTCACCATCAATGGACTTCCTTTGAAATATGAGTCGTTCATCATTGCTATGGAGAATCATGAATAACCTACATCCTTCTCTAAGTTGTTTGTGAAACTGCTGCTTCACGAACAACAAGTGTTGTCCCTTTATCAAACTCCACTAGAAATGGCTTTCGCAACTCAAAGAGGGACTCAACTCTCCATTCCTGTGGGTTAAGGACAACCTAACTTCTCCAACCAATAGATGCACAGCTTTGGGAGTATTAAGCCACAAGACCTAATAGGTCCTTTTAATTCCGACTCGGATGGGCTATTTAATAATTTTTCAGGACTTAGCCCAGATCAGTTCATATGGTCCAACCCAATTAAACATTTCAAAAAGTTCATATGGAAAATAAAGTTAAAAGATGTTTGTACTATGAGGTTATGGGGAGCAAAATTATCTTCTTATTACTGCATGTGGATGATATATTGATCATGTCAAATTACTTGACCATGTTGTATAAGGTTAAGCAATTTTTGGTCAAGAACTTTGACTTGAAGGACCTTGGTGTAATATCTTCTGTCCTAGGTATTCAGATTCATAGGACAGATCTCAACACTCATCAGGTCTCTCATAGAATTCATACATTGAGTATATGTTACAAAGGTTTAATATGGTTAACAATAAACTTGTCGCAGCACCTATCTCTCATAGTAAGAGATAATCTTTGACACAATATCCAAAGAATAGGTAAAGAGAGAGGTTATGAGAAATGTTCCGTATTCTAGTACGGTTGATAGCTTGATGTATGCTCGGCTATGTACTAGGCCGGACGTTGCATTAACTGTTTCACTGTTTGGTCAATATTTGGTTAATCCAGGTGTAGACTGTTGGAATGCAGTTCTAGCGAGTGTTGAGATACTTAAAAGAACTAAGGATTATATATTGACATATAGTATAGTCAGCAAATTAAACTTCGTAAGGAATTCAGATTCAAATTTGGCTATATGTCCGGATGATCGAAATTTCACTTAAGGTTATAGTTTTAAGTTTGCAAATGGTACAATGTCGTAGAAGTGTGTCAAGTAGACACGGGTAACTTCCTGGACTATGCATGCAGAGTGCATGCTATGAGGTTGCTTTACAGAATGTTTAGCTCATAAACTTAATTTGTAAGTTGTTTGTCGTTGATTTAGTGACTAGATCCATTCGGTTGTACTGTAGTAATCATCTTGCTATGTTGTTTAATAACAACAAAGAATATTACAAAGTCTTAACATTTAAAGATAAATTATTTGACTATAAAGGTGTTGATACAAAAATGTGACATTAAGGTTTGGAGCATTTAAGGATTGAGGAAATATTTGTTAATCTTTTAACTAAGGATTTTGCCCACTTGTGTTTGTGACATAAGTGTATAGTATGGGAGTTTTGAAGTCTTTAGACATTGTTAATTAGGGGATTGTTATGTTATGTTTGCTCCATGTACATTTGTACATTTTGATGTATTATGATGATATAATGGTTCATTAATAAAAAATGATCATCGTTTATCCTCAATAATATGTGTTATCGGATATTGTCATAATACGTATGAAAGTCTTAAGATTTGTCTCAATCTTAAGCATTTAAAGGTCATTGGGCATATATACAGATTGATCTTGTGCCTATTTCATTTAGACGCATACAATTTTAGTACAGATATCTATGAAGTTTGACATGACATAGGGGAATATAAGTTTTAATCCCATAAAGATCCTTAATTTAATGCAGTTTGGCATTCAGTCATAGAACATAAAGGTTTTCTTTAATGCAGTTCAACATTTGGTTAGAAGAAACAAGTTTTCTTCAATGTTGTTTAACATTCGGTGAGAGAAAACATGATTTTTTAATGCATTTTAACATATACGATTTAGTATAAAGTTAGAGAAATCGAGACCTAGAAACGAATATGATATAATTTAGATCATAAAGATATCATTCTAATTTGCTACACTTTATTTTCTCATTCATGTTAATGAGATATTAGGTATACGTGATTATATTGTGTTGCGTATGATACATGTATTTGATACTTTTCGATATTAAAAGCCTTACAGAACGAAATGATGGACTTTTGTTATATTTGGATCAAATGTTTTGTTTTAAAAAATACTTAGTTGGCTAATTCAGTAGCATGGCTTAATCGAGTTTTAAAAACTGTTTTAAAACTTGAATCAAAATTGCAATTAATGTTTGTCAAAGACGGAGAATGTTGGACAATTTTTTCCTTTCTCATAAAATTGGACAACTATTAATTGTATTTTTTGGATTTTCAATAAATTATCGGTTAAGTTACGCAATTTGATCCAGATAAAAATAATAAAGTGACCCAATAAATGATCTAAATCAATAGGTTGAAGTCCGTATGAAAAATGGATTCCAATCGGTATATATCGGATCTATATCAGCTTTGTGATGAGGAAACCTAATATGAAAGTTATATATAAAGATTAAGGTCTCCTTCAGTTGCTCATATAATCAATCGTAAGTATAAAGATTCTATGATCTGTTAAGAGGGCTTATGCTTTAAGAAAACTATAGAAAGACCTTTCTCGTGTTCTGAAGAGGAGTTTCCGAGAAGGTAACGGTAAATTCGCACTCGTTTCGGTTTCAGAAAGTTCGTTTGAAGTTACAGAGACGTTTTTTGTCCTTTCACATTCTATCGGGGTACATAATTAAGGTACCGTTACATATTACAAATTTTTTTTGGGATAGGCAAATAGAAATATATCGAATCATTATTGTCGAAGACGAGATAAGAGAGAGATCGAAACTGAAACTATAGACAGATTTTCTGGAATTTCTGTAGTTCTATATAGATCCACTCACTCGTTAAGATCGTCATGTCACCAGTTCAGGTACAACATGAAGGTACTTGCAACAGAATAAACTAATTCGCTATGACGTTATTTTTTAAAGTATGCATAGGGTTAAATATTGGTTTCTAATTACTATGGGTATCAACGCCCAACTCCTGGTAAAACTCTTTAGCGGACAGATTAGCATTATAGCATTAAATATGAGGTAATAGTAGCTAGCCACTTTGTAGAATTGTAAACCAAAACTTTACTTGCCTTGCGGTATTGAACTATTCCATTACTATTTGTCAACAATTTAAAATCTTTCTTACTGTGTGTGTGTGTGTGTGTGAAAATGCCTAATTAGAGTGTTGTTCAAAGACGAAGGTTGCATCTTTCTTGTCTTCGTGTAGCTTAATTAATGGAAATTAGAGGTTTCAGATAACAATAAGACTAGAGTCTTGATTAGATAATGATAATGTCAACTGTTGTACCTTCCTTCCCTTGTTTACAGTTTATATCATCTGGGGTAGCATGACCTAGGAAAGGCTCAATTAAAGAAGGCTTGTTCAAAGTTTATACCATCCGGGGTAGCATGACTTAGGAAAGGCTCAGTTAAAGAAGTCACCTCGTTAGCTGGTGTAGGCTCAATTTAAATAAACAGGTTAAACTATTTCAATATTTAACATGGTCGACGAGAGGGAATCGCTCCAATGCGTATAACGCCATCAGCCTGACATTATTGTTTAAATAATTGATTTACAACACCTGAGTTAGTGACAATATGGACGGCAGTTCATAGATAAGTGCAAAGCATATCCTTAAGAATATGGCATCATCCGATGAATGGCGTATGCTAAATCTGGCATGCGACAAGCACAATTGAGATGACAAAGGTCATATTTTCGCTGTGTAATTTTCTGTGTCACCTTATAATTGATCATAGGGCTTACGAGTGGTATCAGAAACAGAACAAAACAAAGTACAGAAATATTTTCCATACTGAGTTATGTTAGTGGTAACAGATAGAGTCTGTAATGCAGAATGCACCCAAGTCATTTTTGCATTTGATGCGAATTCAACAATCAAGGAATAAAAAGATATGAATTAAGAACAAAAAGTTTGATCGATGGAATTGGGGAATCAACTTTTGAATGGAGTCGGCAATTATGTAATGTTCGGCAATATCTTAATAAGACGAAAAAGGATATCAGGATTCTATTGAAGCTATTATGTCCATTCGTCTGATTGGTGTTGGTATTAGTACTGATATTTGCTGGTGAGGTTCCGAAAAATTAAGTTCCTGTGGATTGAGCTTGACAGACATTGGTTCAACATCTTTAGAATTTTTTTTTAAAACTATTTACTTTTATAAGTTTGTAGGCATGATCGTATATCTAATTACTTTAATTATAATATTTTATATTAAAAAGAACTCACAAAACACTTTAAGCCTATAAACTTCCGACAGCAAATCGGTGGGTTTGGGATCGCCAATAAGGCAACAACAGCTTCGATCGTTGCCTCGAATAGTTAGTATAAATAAGCCCAAACCTTCTCTTCCTGTTATTATTATTTTTCTTATTATTATTTCATAAGCTGTGTGAGCTCTTTCCTGTTACGTTCCGTCCTTCTATAGATTCCAAATCTCAGCTTTTCATTCGTGTCACAGAGTGTTAAATACATTTCTGATTTGCCTATATAACGATACACAGGGCTGGAAAGGAATCAACTTTCCGGTAAAAGTGGAAGAAAGAGGCCTAGGAGGAGAGCTAGAGAGCTAAAAACTTGCTTTGTGCGAGATGTTTGGCACAATCAGGCAAGAATGTTCGAAGCTAAAGGGGGTTTATTGATGCTTTAATACTTCTGTTCAAAACCCAGAAAAAAAAAGGGGGTAGCAAAGACAGGAATTACTGGGTTGGAGAGAGATGAAGATGAGTACTTTGGTGTTGGTGTGGTCGGTGGTATTGGGTTTGGTTGTTCATGGGATGACGACATTTGGGGAGATGAGAAACCAAGAACAGCAGAAACAGGTTGAGAATCGACATAAATTTGCGTACGCGACGATGATGTACATGGGGACGCCGAGAGATTATGAGTTCTATGTTGCAATACGTGTCATGCTCAGGTCGCTAGCTCGGCTCAAAGTTGACGCTGATCTCGTCGTCATTGCCTCTCTCGACGTCCCTCTCCGTTGGGTTCAAGCCTGGTGAGTCTTTTTTATTTCTACTGTTTTAATTTTTTGCTTCAAACGAGAGCCGTTGACCATCGCCGGTCGCCGGATCATGGGTTGGTTATAAACGTGTTTTAAAGTCCGTCAGCTCACACGGTCCACTTGGTTAGTGACGGTACGATTAGTCACAAAGAGTGCGAAAGTTGAGAGACATCTAATAGGAGGGTGGATAGATGTGGCCTCATTCAATAAGGCGGAGTTTGTTCTTGAAAGTGGCTTTACTTGTTAAATGTTCTGGCTTCTTCTAGGGCTCTTCCTGTCGTCCATGGGGCTTACTGCTTCCAGAGCTTCTTGCTTCTTAGATGTTGTTTGCTTGCTGGGGCTTGGGCGGAGAAAATGGTGTCCGATCTTTTTGCCATCCAAGCGTTGAGCGACCTGACCACTTCCTTTATTGACATTGTTGTCCGTCCAATGTTTTCTTTCAAAAAGGGACGACTTTTGTGTTAGATGAGTGCGAGCAGCTTTGCTTTTCTTACCAAACTCGAGTGCCCATTCATTCTTTATTGACTGGCCGGTCCGTACCCATTACGCTACCCAATGCCTTTTAAGTTTTAACTAAGAATACCTATTTACAGTTAACCAAAGACTAGGTACAGTCCACACTATTTTCCATCTCTGTTATACCTATTTTTCTGATCTGAATTTGCAATGCCAAGTGATGCACGACCTGTAGTTTTGTGTTAACTGAATAATAGGTCAAAATATTGCAACTGCGACTGACATGGTCGGTTTCTGATCTTTTAATGTCTCTGATCAGATGTCAAGTTGCTCATGTGCCACCATTTCATATTTAGCTGAAACAGCGACCCTTGACAATCTTTCTAGTTTCTTTGGGCCGTAACTTCGCCCCATAATTTGACTAATATTCTAATTGACAAGTCAAGTCAACTAACTTGAAGTTGCTTGATTATGTATTGAACTGTGATCAATTTGCTTGGAAGTGATTGACAAGTTTTGATTTTATTTTCCTTTTAATTTTTATGTAGGGAGCAAGAAGATGGGGCAAAGGTGGTGAGGGTGGAGAATTTGAACAATCCTTACAAGAACCAAGCCAATTTTGATAAGAGATTTAAGCTAACATTAAACAAGATCTACGCATGGAACTTGGTTGAGTATGAGCGCGTGGTCATGCTTGATGCTGATAACCTTTTCCTCCAAAAGACCGATGAGTTGTTCCAATGTGGACAGTTCTGTGCAGTCTTCATCAACCCCTGTGTCTTCCATACTGGCCTCTTCGTACTTCAGGTGAGTTCATTCTCCCAACTTCCCTATTTATAACGTCGGATACACTTCTGACAGGACAGGATAAGAATCTTATTCTAGTGATCATTGTTCCAATTTCAATTCATGAAGTTGGCTACTACTTATTTTAAATCCCAGTTACGTTGATCTTGGGAGGAATATCTATTCTTAGAGAGAACTGATTTGGGTATTTCAGCCGTCGAAGGAGGTCTTCAAGGACATGGTTCATCAATTAGAAACTGGCCAAGATAACCCAGATGGCGCCGACCAGGGCTTTATTGGTGGCTATTTCTCCAACTTGCTTGACAAGCCAATGTTCTATCCTCCTACCAACCGCACCAAACTCGACGGACAGTACAGACTTCCCTTAGGCTACCAAATGGATGCCACTTATTACTGTGAGTATAATAAGATAAGAATTTACATTTTGAATTTCTTTAACCAGTCTTCACACTTATCTATTAGCTCAACTTCAAAACTTCATACACCTGAACTTGTGTTTTATTTGCCTTCAGATCTTAGGCTTCGTTGGAATGTACCATGCGGGCCAAATAGCGTGATTACTTTCCCTGGTGCATCATGGTTGAAACCTTGGTACTGGTGGTCCTGGCCTGTTCTGCCATTAGGCCTTCAATGGCACAATCAACGTCGTCAAAATCTTGGGTTAGTATATACTCGATTATAACAATAGTCTTTCCTTTTCAGGCCAAACTTTGGTTGGCAATTCCAATGGCTGTTTCTAGTAAACTATAACACTCAGGTCTTATGCAGATATGGAGCAGAGTTGCCAATGGTACTTATACAGTCGATACTCTACATGGGAATAATAACAGTGACCCGTTTAGCACGGCCGAGTATCTCCAAGCTTTGCTATCGACGAAATGACAAGGACATCTCCGTCATACAAGCTGGTCTTAAACTGATAGCCATATGGTCAATCCTAGCAGCCTATGTATTCCCTTTCTTTGTCGTCCCTTGCACAAGTCATCCAATCCTAGGCTGGGGACTGTACTTAATTGGTTCATTCGCTCTATGTTCAGTGGCGATCAATGCCTTTATACTGCCAACATTGCAAGTGCTAACTCCATGGCTAGGAATATTCGGAGTTCTTTTAGTCATGGCTTTTCCTTGGTACCCTAGTGGGATCGTAAGAGCTTTGGCCATTTTTGGCTACGCCTTCTGTTGTGCACCATTTGTCTGGACATCGTTGGTTAATGTCATGGCATGTCTTCAAGCATCGGTAGAAAGGGAAGTTTTCTTTCCTAAACTGGGTTGATGTTAACCACATTAGAACACCATTGATATAAATACCAGCTCGGATGCTTCCCAGTATCATTGATTCTGCTGGAGGGTGGGTCAGAGAAGACCTGTGAAAATTTCCTAAACAGAAATAGGGGATACTCGCACTTGTGGGAATGAGGTAAAAGAAAGGCTTTTGCATGATTCTTCTTGACAAGAGTACATTTTTTAGTAAAGCATTGGTTTACCCTGGGATATTCCCAGATTCTTCAGAGAATGGAAGTGGTCTTGTTGTATTCTACATTTTCTTGCCATCTGCCTAAGGGGGTTGCTTACTGCAACTTCATCAGTGCAAACAGATGGTGAATTGTTAGCTGGCGATTATATTGTACAAGTTCTTGTTATCTACTGCTAGTCCAGTTTGGTCTCGACTGGCTTTTTACAAAAGCATATCAAATAAACTACAATTAGTAGCAAACAACTGAAGAAATTTCTGTAACACTTAACATTATAGGGAAATTAAGTTTAATTAATCCGAACAAACATTAATCACATTATTTAAAATAAATAATTTTCATAATATAAAGTATAAATACTTAAGGGTTTGATAAAATTGACATTTCTTAAACCCTTTTCGAATAAATTGAGTTCTTTCCTTTGGTTTACAAATATTTTGGATACATTAGTTTAAGTCTGTTAACTGAAAATACTAATGGGTAGGGAAACAACTATTTTATATCCTTTATATTTTGATTTGGTATGCTCATCATATAACCAAGAGAGCGGTTAGAATTATTAATTAAATTTAAATTTAAATAATTGATTAGTCCAATTTCTGACCATATTTAAATATTCCCTCGTTCGACTCAATCATAAGATAATGATAAAACTGAACTGTATAATTTCATGTGCACGAAAAATAAACCTTAAAAAATTACTTTGTATGATAAAATATCAAATGCGAGTAATGAAAGTTGTATATTATTTATACAACATACACTCTCTTAGGTAAGGGGCTTATTCCTATATTGGAAATAAGTGAGGGAGGGGGTGGCTTAAAACTTATAAATAAACCCCCTCCCCCTCCCATTTATCTCATCCAAAAATTAAGACAAAAATATTTACTCTTAGTAAGAGTGGTAAATTTTTATGAGTAATTTTTTTTGGGTGTATTGGGGTAAGGGTTGAGAGTGTGTGAAAACACTAGTGAGTTGAGTATTGAATGTAAACACTTGTAAGTGTTGGTTTTCTCCCTAATAAAGATGGTGTGCAGTAGCCCCGGAGACGTAGGCATAATTTGGCCGAACTCCGTTATCAAATTTTGTGTTGTTTTACTTGCGTTTTTCGTTGCGTGAAAATAGTTTAATTTCCTAACAATTGATATCAGAGCCTGGGAAAAGTGAATATGCTCTGTAGTCCCCACAGTAGTGGATCTTCTACATCAGAAAACTTTCCTTGGAGGTGTTGAAGCTTGGAGTTAGTATGCTCTGCAGTTGCCACAAGAGTGGATCCTCTGCATCAGAAAACCTGCCTCAGGTTGTGATAAATACACCGTGCACGTAACTTCTGTCTAGGAGGTCGGGTTTTAAGTGGGACCGTTTGTGACCCCTCCGCCCTTTCCTGGGATTTTACGTGGAATGGTAATACTGTCTAAGAAGTCTGTTTGACGGTCTTTCTTGGGTATTACCGAATCGGTTCACTTCACTAGTTGCCTACCTTGGAAGAAACTAGAAGTCAGTGGGAGTAATGACGCCAGATGATATGCTCAACAAAATCGATAAGTTCGATGGCACAGATTTCAAATACTGGAAGATGCATATAAAGGATTATTTGTATCAGAAGAACCAATTTCTACCGCTTTTTGAAAGAAGCCAGAAAACATGTCGGAAGAAGAATGGGTTATTCTTGACAGTCAGGCCCTTGGAGCAATCCGAATGACCTTATCCCGTAATATAGCCTTTAATGTGTTAAAGGCAAAAACCACAAAAGCCCTTATGGAGGAACTAACGGAGTATTATGAAAAACCTTCAGCAGTAAACAAAGTACATTTGATGCAGCGTTTGTTCAACTTGAAGATGGCGAAAGGCACCTCTGTAGATCATCATATCAATGAACTCAACAAAGTCTTAAACCAGTTGAGTATAGTGAATATTGATCTTGATGATGAAATACAAGCCTTAATACTTTTATCATCCCTCCCAGAAAGTTAGAGTGCCCAGTCACATCAGTAAGTAACTCAATGTGAACCAACAAATTGAAGTTCAAGGATGTTAGTGGCCTGATTATTAATGAAGAAACCCGAAGAAAAGAAGTAGGTGAAACCTCATCCTCCTCCGCCCTTGCTGCAGAATCAAAAGGAAGAAGTAGAGGACGTGAAAAAACTAGATACCGTGATAGATCAAAGGACAGGAGGTCTAAGTCACGAAATCTCGCTACTTCCCAAAACTTGAAAAATATTGAGTGTTGGAATTGTGAAAAGTTAGGGCACTACAGAAATCAATGCAAGAATGGTTTGAAGAAGCAGGAGTCGAACAATCAGGAGGCAAATATAGCTTCCACCTCAGGTGAGGATGACGCCTTGATATGTGCCTTAGAAAACAAGCAAGAGGCATGGATATTGGACTCCGGAGCATCGTTCCATGCAACTTCGGAGAAAGATCTTCTTGAGAAATATGTGCCTGGAAATCTCGGCAGTGTGTATCTTGGTAATGATCAACCCTGCAAGATTGTCGGTAAAGGTGTAGTTAAGCTCAAATTGAATGGAGACATATGGGAGCTGAAGGATGTCAGACATATCCCTGATATAAGAAAGAACTTAATCTCAGTGGGACAATTAGCAAATGAAGGCTACATCACAACTTTTCGTAGTGATGAATGTAAGGTATCAAAGGGAGCAATGATTGTACCACAAAGAAAGAAGAATGGTACTCTCTACCTAACAACTGGAGCTTGTTGTTCAATTGCAGTTGCACAAGGGAGTGGAGATTCCAACTTGTGGCACCAGAGACTTGGCCACATGAGTGAAAAGGGAATGAAGTTAATGCACTCCCATGAAAAACTATCAGGTCTACAGTTAGTAGAACTTGATACGTGTGAAGACTGTATTCTTGGAAAGCAGAAGAGAATCAGCTTTTAAACAGGTGGTAGAATGCCAAATAAGGAGAAACTTGAGCTCGTGCATTCTGACGTTTGGGGGCCAACAACTACTCCATCCATTGGTGGAAAGCACTACTTCGTGACATTCATTGATGATCACTCCCGTAAGGTGTGGGTTTACTTTCTGAGACACAAGTCAGAAGTATTTGATGCTTTCAAAACATGGAAGGCTATGGTTGAAAATGAGACGGGTCTCAAGATAAAGAAGCTCAGAGCTGACAATGGTGGAGAATATGAGGACACCAGATTCAAAAAGTTCTGCTATGAGCATGGAATTAGAATGGAGAGAACCGTGCCAGGAACGCCACAACATAATGGTGTAGCGGAGCGTATGAATCGAACCTTAACTGAAAGAGCTAGAAGTATGCGGATGCAATCAGGTTTACCAAAGCAATTCTGGGCAGAAGCAGTCAACACAACAGCTTATCTCATCAACCGAGGTCCATCAGTTCCATTGGAGTACAAGATACCAGAGGAGGTTTGGAGTGAAAAAGATGTGAATCTTTCACACCTCAAGATATTTGGTTGTACAACATATGTGCATATTAGTGATCAAGGCAGAAATAAACTTGATCCAAAATCTAAGAAATACACATTTATTGGCTGTGGTGAGGATGAGTTTGGATATCGCATTTGGGATGATAAAAACAAGAAGATCATTCGGAGTAGAGATGTTGTCTTTAATGAAAAGCTGATGTATAAAGACCGACATGCATTGGAGAAAGCCCCTCAGAGAGACCCTGTATTTGTTGATATCAGCAATATCCCAAATTTTCCAGTGAGACAAATGGAAATAAATCCTCAATCAGAGGAAACTGTTGAAGAAGAAGCTCAGCTTGAATCACCACAACCCACCTCTCCTGTTCCTGAGTTAAGAAGGTCTTCTCGACCTCATGTGCCAAACAGGAGATTCTCAAACTATCTATTGTTAACTGATGGAGGCGAGCCTGAGTCTTACAAAGAGGTATGCCAAACAGAAGATGCCAGCAAGTGGGAGCTTGCAATGAAAGATGAGATGAGATCTTTAATCTCCAATCAGAGTTGGGAACTAACAAAGTTACCAAATGGAAAGAAGGCTCTCCACAACAAATGGGTATATCGGATCAAAGAGGAGTTTGATGGTTCCAAAAGATACAAAGTTCGGTTAGTAGTCAAAGGGTTCCAGCAGAAGGAAGGAATAGACTATACCGACATTTTCTCTCTGGTGGTGAAGCTTAATACTATCAGAACGGTGTTAAGTATTGTTGCAAGTCAAGGTCTCCATCTTGAACAGCTTGATGTGAAGACATCATTTCTTCATGGAGACTTGGACGAGGAGATATTTATGCACCAGTTAGAGGGTTTCCTGGAGAAAGAAAAAGAGCATTTAGTGTGTAAGTTGAAGAAAAGCATGCGGTCCAAACAAGCTCCAAGCGCAAATGCGAAAGTTTGATAACTTTATGCATAGGGAAGACTTCCGTAAGTGCAATGCCGAATTAATCGTTGTTATATCAAGAGATATTAGTCCAGTTATATCATTTTGCTACTTTATGTCGATGACATGTTAGTAGTGGGTTCCAATATGGATGATATCATAAATTTGAAGAAACAATTGTCAAAAGAATTTGACATGAAAGATTTGGGTCCAGCTAAGAAGATTTTTGGGATGCAGATCACCAGAAATAGGCAGAGAGAGGAATTACAGTTATCTCAAGCAGAATACATTAATCGTGTTTTGCAACGGTTTAACATGGAGAATGCTAAACCAGTCAGCACTCCCTTTGCCAGTCATTTTCGCCTATCCCAAAATCAACCACCTCAGACAAATGAAGAGCGAGACTTGATGGCAAAAATTCCTTATGCCTCTGCTATTGGAAGCTTGATGTATTCCATGGTATGCACAAAGCCAGACATAGGCCATGCAGTGGGAGCAGTTAGCAGATTTATGGCAAATCCAGGAAAAGTCCACTGGGAAGCAGTAAAGTGGATTTTAAGATATATTCGAGGTACTACCAAGAAATGCCTGTACTTTGGCAAAGGAGAAATAAAAGTACAAGGTTATGTTGACTCAAATTATGCAGGTGAAGTTGATAGAAAAAGGAGCACCACCGGTTACATCTTTACTGTCGGTACAACAGCTGTGAGTTGGATATCACAGATTCAGAAGATTGTTGCCTTATCTACTACAGAAGCTGAGTATATAGCAATAACTGAAGCTAGCAAAGAGATGATTTGGCTTTAGAATTTGCTGTCATATTTGGGTTTCATGCAGGAGAAAAATGTGCTATACAGTGATAGTCAGAGTGCAATTCATCTGGCCAAGAATCCAACATTCCACTCCCGAACTAAGCATATCGGTGTTCGTTACCATTTCATCAAGTCTTTGCTAGAAGATGAAGTGTTAACACTTGAGAAGATTCTTGGAAGCAAGAACCCTGTAGAAATGTTAACCAAGGTGGTGACAATGGACAAACTGAAGTTGTGTGCAACTTCAGTTAGCCTGCAAGAGTAATAAAATCTAGACGAGCTACTGCATCAACCAGGTGTGAAGACAGATTGAAATCAGTCTTCAAGTGGGAGATTGTTAGGTAAGGGACTTATTCCTATATTGGAAATAAGTGAGGGAGGGGGTGGCTTAAAACCTATAAATAAACCCCCTCCCCCTCCCATTTATCTCATCCAAAAATCAAGACAAAAATATTTACTCTTAGTAAGAGTAGTAAATTTTTGTGAGTAACTTTTTTTGGGTGTATTGGGGTAAGGGTTGAGAGTGTGTGAAAACACTAGTGAGTTGAGTGTTGAGTGTAAACATTTGTAAGTGTTGGTTTTCTCCCCAATAAAAAGGGTGTGCAGTAGCCCCGGAGACGTAGGCGCAATTTGGCCGAACTTCGTTATCAAATTTTGTGTTGTTTTACTGGCGTTTTTCGTTGCATAGAAATAGTTTAATTTCCTAACACACTCTTCCATATGATAAGTAATCCATATGTTACATACTTATCATACTAGGTCTATAAATAATAATACAAACAAATTTTGTCATGTCTACAACTATATCTTATGGACATTCATGTTAAAATATCAAAATATATCATTCAACATTTTCATTTGAGTATAACTACAAGTCTAACCTTATATCATTCAACATTTTCATTTGAGTCGCGTTTGGTTTTAAAAACCTATTTACACCTAACTTGTTTAAAACCTTCTAGAAATTCAGCGAGTCCCAAAATTTATTGTCTTATATGGATATCAATCCATTTTTCAGTCTCTAGATATTCTCTTTATAATTATTCGAAATGGTTGACTTTCTTTCTTTTTATGACCTTCCTAAATGTATTATTCCTTACGGTACATATATAATAAGTGGTTTTGAGTTAGTTCCCGACATGTGTGATCATCCATTTAAATATTGTTCATTATTGTCTAAATTTTCATTAATTAATGGAAGTGTATTTGCAATGAATATGGAGAAAGAAGTTTTTACAAATAAATGAACATTTTACCTTTGCTTCTTTAATATCCATATTTTGTTATTCATTACTCCCAGTAACTTCAGTATTTTCAATGAATCAAGCATATCTACTTTTCACAATTCTAGGATTATAATTTGGATAATAAAATCTAAATCCTTTATATTTCTTTTGGTAACATATAATATAAAAACCCAAACTTTTCCTTTCATTTGAATATAATTTTTTTTCGGTGAATAGCATTTTCGAATGAGTAGTGAATTAAGTGAATAATATTTCTGCTTGAATGGTGATTGTTGGGGACCTAACCTCAAAAAATTAAAAATATCTGGAATAGTATTAGAGTCTAATGATATTGAAATGGATCGAAAATAAGTCCAATTAGATGGATTTCATGAGTTCTGAAAGTTTAGGATTAAAATGCCCTTTTTAGAAAATAATGAGTATTGATGATTTTAAACCCATTTGAATTTTTAAAGGCATCCAATCAATAAGTATGACCTTAATTAGAGTATTTCATGGTCAATTTGATGATAAGAATATTGTGAAATATTTTTGAAATTTAATTCAGTTAGTTGGTGAATTAAATTCATCAAAGGACAATTTGGTCTTTTGTATAAAATGGTATTATTGTATTAATGAATCACACTTAATGATCAATTAGAGGTTTTCTTAAAAGTTAAGAATCATTAATTACATGGTGATGAGTCATTAGAAATGACTAATGAGAAAATGACATGTGTAATACACTAAAATGAGTATAAAATTAGTCATAAATTGCTTCATTTTGGTGTGTTAACCGCGAGAGTGAAATAGAAAAGGAAAAGAAGAGAAGTTAAGGTGGATTTCAACCAAGGAGCAGAGGAAGAAGAGGGTAACTGATTTTAATGGATTTTGAGTGTGATTTGGAGAATTTTTGATCAAATCTAAGTGCTTATCAATTTCCCAAGAGATTGAAAGAAAAAGAGGTAATTTTTACTACCTTAAGCTACTAGTTTTGTGGGATTTTTTAGTGAGATAGATTTAATTATAATTAATAGTGGTTTTTGACTTGCCATGTAGTAGATAATAAGCTAGGAAATGTTTAAGGGTTGAAAGCAAGGAAGTAAACCAAGAGCTTAAGCGTGAAAGAACTGGTCAAGGTTAGGGTTTTGTGATTAAAAATTTGTTTGATTTCATTTTATTTGTTGAACTTCAATTCATATATGTAGGAAGCTAATTATTGTGTTGAAAATAAAAATGAAATTGATTAGTGGCTTAGATGATAAATTTAGACTAGGTGAAGTTTATGTAAGTTTGAGGATTTTTGTGGTTAAGTAGTTGGGGATGATATTATGTGAATTGAATAATGTTATAGGTTTTAAAACATGTATTTGTGATATGATATGTTAAGAAAATGGAAGGATAATTGATGTGTACCAATTTGGCCAAGCTAGAAAATTGTTGGAGCGAAATTGTACTTTCAGTTTGATGTGTTTGGATAATGCTTGGCATGGATCTTCGGTGAATTGTGTTGAAAAAATTTGGAAAGAAAATGAAATGATAATATATATACGTGAGGCGAGGGCAATTTGGCCTTAAGAGGAAATGTAGTTGTTGGTGTGAGTTGTTGAAGTTTGATTACTATTAAGGTGTAAATAAGCTAAATTTTAAGCTTGTTATCATGAAAAATCAAATGAAAAAAGTTAACATTAATAGGATTACATATTCGGCCATACAGTGAATTATTGGGTGAGATAGTGTTTTGAAGAAATTAATAAGTTAGAATGAGTAAAAGATGATATTTAAGTAATTTTCAAAGTTAGATTTTGAAAAGGAGAACAATAGATTAGCTTACAAAAATTAAAGCGAAAATATGATTAGTGTACGTGTTACGCGATTAGTTAAACCGAAAATATAATTTAAATCTTTATTTCTGAATTTGGAAATAAATGCCTAAGCAAAATGTGAATTGTGTAGGTAAAGGAGAGGCACAGAACGTGTGAATGTGCTTGGCGATAAATTTATAAAACAATGAGTGTATTTTAATTTTTTTATACGAATAAATTCTTTGGAAAATAATTGATGACATGCATTAAACTGTATGATTATGAATTTTTTAGGATTGTTATTAATTTAAAATCCTCCCATAATTGATTTTGAAAATAATGAGTTGTTAATTTATGGGTTGTTTTTTCTTTACTAAGCAGTAAAATCTATGCCAAAAGTTAAGGTACTACAAAAAATAAATTTTTAGCATATGGTACGAATTGATGGTATTACAGATGTACCCATCAGAGTACCCTAAAATGTGCATGGCAATGTCTAGGGTGCGTCAGTTATTAAGAGGGGGTGGTATTGTATCTATTAGTAGTCCAATAAGTCGCCCCTACACATATTAGGTATATATAGTGCTAGCTAAAATTGTTACGGGTAAGCGATGTAAAACTAACTCCATAACTACATTATAGCGGTTAACTTATTGTGGGTAAACAATGTAGAATCAGCTCCGTAACTAGTGGTTATCTAGTTGCAGGTAAGCAATGCAGAATTAGCTTCGTGACTTTATGCCTCGGGTACCGTATGGTAAAGAAATTAGTGGTGGACTATGTTATGTAAGAAAAATTATGAAAATAGAAAAGCCACCACTAATGATTTTAAAGGTAATTTAAGAAAGTTTTTAAATATGGAATCACATTTACTTTATTTGTAATGTTAAATTTGTTTTAGGGAGGTTTAAATTATTAAATATGGTTTGAATAAAAAATTTGACACTCACTGTGCTCGTTTAGCTCACACTCTATTTTATGTTTTAAAATAAAACCTCTCATGTGCACGTTCAGGGACTTCAGCAGTAGGAACTCCACTTTAAGAGTAGTTAGATTCGTTACATGTTGTTATGTAGTCATTTTTGTCTTGTAAATACTTTTTGGGAACTATTGCGTATCTATGAATATGTTTTGTATGTATTTTTGTATAAAGAATGCATTTATATAAATGTTTTTAAATTAAATACATGAATATGTTTTAGCCTTTTTAAAATCAATTGATTTAATTGTTTGAGGTTGCTTGTGAGTGGACTTAAAGTCTAAAATTTGTAGTGGAGAATTTGGTGTGATTATAGAAATGTCTCTAACTAGGTCTCCTTCAAGTCTATAGTTTAAAAGGATTTTTTTGAACATGCCTTACTTGAGACCATATTTATTAAATACATAGCAATTTTAAGGTTATACATCTATAAGGATTTAGGTTGTGAATAGTTATCATACTCCTAACTATATCTATCAATGTCCTATTATTCTTTTCTTCCACAAAATCTTATTGATGTTTGCCTAGCATAGTATATTAGGCACATATGCCATATCTTTCAATGAAATTTGTACATAGACTTGAATATTATCCTAATTTATCATATTTCTTATAGTATTCACCCTTCTATAAGATCTTACAACTTTCACCTTTATGTTTAATTGCTTTTCTACCTTAATTATATATACCTCAAGAGTGTCTAGTATTTGAGATTTTTTTCTTAAGCAAATAAACATAACCATATCATAAGAAGTCATCAATAAAGGTAACAAATATTTTCCTGTATTACAAGATAGAACAGTAAATAATCTCAACAAGTTGATTGCTTCTTATGGCTCCTTCCTTATTATGTTTGGTTTATTTTCTCATAATGCAATCCACACATATACTTATATTAGTAAAATCTAGATTTGGAAGAATCCCATTCTTTATAAATCTTTCTAATCTTCCTTGGATATATGACTAAACGTCTATGCCACAAATAAACAAATTATTCATCTGATACACTACATTTAATTCCAACATTACCATAAATGTTAAGTAAAGATTCAACAAATTTGTTATTAAGTTTCGATTTATATAAACCTTTAGTAAGAACAACTTAATCAATAAATAAGGTATTCTTAGATAAATTAAAAACCATGTATCAAATCTCCTTTAAACCTAATAATATCAAGTTTTACAATAAAAATAGGTTCTTAGAAATTGAACATACACAAAGAGTTTTCAAAAGATTAAACAATAAGTTCCTATGCCTTCAACTGGAACCTCATTCAGTTTTCTATAAAGAGAAAATTCTTATTTAGGTTTGTGGTTTAGATCATAAGAAATACCTATAATACATCGGAAACATGAGTAGTAGCATCATTATTAAGCTACTAAAATTAAGAGGAATTTTATATAATTTTGATTCAAAATATATAAAATTAAAATATTTACCTTTTATTATAACCAAACATTTTGTTTCGAAAATCTTTTTTCTAGTGTCCAAATTTTTACAAAATTTATATTTTCTATCTTTTTATTGTTTTGTGTAACATTAATAAGAGGATTTTTCTTTTTAAACTTGTTACCTTTTACTAATGATTCCTTTATTTCTTAAATCTTACTTCCTTTTAAGTAAGTTTAGTAGACAATTCATTGATATCCTAATTTCCTTTATAACATTGTGTTTAATTTGAAGAGGCCTATACTCAAAAGATAGTCATTTCAAAATAATTTGTACCATAAATGTAGCGCCCCCTCACCGTAAGGTACACATCGAGAAATCCGAAGGTCGCTCCGACACGTATCCTACGATAAAGGTGCACTACCAGAACATTTTCCTAATAATATCCACATGGCATCGCAATAATTAAAACCATAATATCAGGAATCAGTAACTTTTAAAAATCCAAAATTAATCTTATCATAGCAACAATTTTAATACAGTCATCCAAAAGCATGATAGACAAGTCTATCAGTCCCCTAAACAAAACCAAAAAGGAAACTGATATAAGCATCTATCCTAAGTCATCCTCAAAAGTCCAACCCAGCTGACTGACCTGTGTGCCATTGCTTCTCTTGCCAGCACGCTCGCATGGCAGGAAAAGACTATCTCCGGAGCTAGGGATCTACTCTATCGATCCTGAAAAATTAGATGCAATTTTGGGTGAGTTTGTGAACTCAGTGAGAAACCATCATCGATGGTTTACTCAAATCATGCATTACGAAATTAAATACAAACACGACACAAGAATATTCAATTTACGATGAGTCTATAACAGTTTGCGAGATCAAATAACAATTTACAATAACATATAACAATTTTACAGTATCATATCACAATTCACAGAATTATGCAACAGTTCACAGTAGCATGTAACAATTTGCAATCTCTCATGTCATCACATAATTCAGTAAGTTTGCAATTCAATCAGTCATGTGTATACAATGCATATGAGACTCTTTTCCAGTTATTCAGTGTTGGGCCCAAGTGCTCACCAATGTTCGATGGGGACGCGTCGGATTTCTCCCTGGGCTCGAGGACCCACAAGATCGAGGTTCGAGCTCGAGGCTCTTTTCAGTGATAATAGCACTTGGATCACACATCCATTATCTGATCATGCATTTATGCATGCAATGCAAGATGTTCAAGAATTCGGTGTATGGCTATAAAGCCCAAGATTACATTCCTCAGTATCATACAGTAATCCAATCCAATACAGTAGTCCAATCCCATACAGTAGAAACATGTCATTCGATCATGTACATTTCAGTAATCATGTAATTTCATAGCGGCAAGTAATTCACATTAAACATTTAAACAGTCAGGAATTTGAGAAACCAACTAGGTTACTCACCAGAACTTCCGAAGCTCTCGCTCGAAGTTCCAAAGAATGTCCGTGGAACGATGATCCAACGGGCCTCTATAACAAAAAAATACGGTCCATTACTAGAGGCTCAATTTAGCGCTCAAGAATGCATATGTCTCAAGAAATGATGTACAATGCATGTTCACGATTTCCGGTGCTAAAACCCAATTCTAGACTCTTAGGCCCAATTCTAACTCTTCGCTCAATTGATCGACAATAATTGATTCAATCCTAATATTCAGTTCAATTTTTCCTCAATTCGTATTCCCTATAACAATTCCGTATCCATTGGGTCAAAACCTCTATAGAAAAACCCCAGTTAAAACTCCAATTGTCTCAATTCAATACTTAGGTCATACTATGAACCATAATTGACCTTATTCCCTATAAATCAATGTCATTTAAATCAATTCAAATTCCCAAAATTATCCTCAATTGTAGTCCTCTTTTCCTAATTCATAACGAATCTGGAATTACCTTAATCAGAGGTCTACACCCAATAAACCAAAATATAAACCATCAAAACAGTCCCCTTCGCCGCGACCTTGCGGCCTTCGCCATGACGATGCGGATTGCTTTCGCATGACGTGAGAATTGCTTCGCCATGCGAACAACTCTCATCCTTCGCCATGACGCCCACATCGCCGCCATGGCGCGACTTTCTCCGCCGCCATGACGTCACGTGTAGCTTCATGCGCAAGCTCAAGATTTCCTCGTCATGGCGTGCCTTTTTCAGACGCCGCGACGCGCGCCAAACTTCTTCTTCCCCAATCGCTTTTCCGCCATTTTCTTCCTAAACCCACCATTAAACACTCCCAACTACTCAAATCAACCATAATAAATGTCATAAATGCCATAAAACTATCAATAACAACATTAAAACTATTAAAACTTACCAATCAAGCTCAAATCCACCGATCCCTCAAAACATTGTAAACCCTAAAATCTTTCAAAACCAACGATTAATCCCCTCTCCAAACTTCTCAACCTTCAACAACCACAATAAACTATTTAACCTAGCACAATAAGAAGAAACCATAAGAAAGAATCGACGAATCTCACCAATGGGGAAGGAATCGAAGACACCGTGGGAGAAGAGAAGAGAAATGCTTAAGCCTTAGGGTGAAAATCCCCAATTTCCAAACCTAAGATATATATAGACACAAGTCTCCGAATCAGTTCAAAATTTCAGTCTCTAAATTTCAATGGCTCAACATATTTATTTCCTAGCAGTATAACCCTAATTTTTTTTCATTGCCATTGGACCATTCTTTCAGTAATATACAGTCAGTCGGTCAGTCATCCAAATAATTTGTACCATAAATGTAGCGCCCCCTCACCGTAGGGTACACATCGGGAAACTCGAAGGTCGCTCCGACACGTATCCCACGATAAAGGTGCATTACCAGAACATTTTCCCAATAATATCCACATGGCATCGCAATAATTAAAACCATAATATCAGGAATAAGTAACTTTTAAAAATCCAAAATTAATCTTATCATAGCAGCAATTTTAATACAGTCATCCAAAAGCATAATAGACAAGTCTATCAGTCCCCTAAACAAAACCAAAAAGGAAACTGATATAAGCATCTATCCTAAGTCATCCTCAAAAGTCCAAATTTCAAATGACCGACACATGTGCCATTGCTTCTCTTGCAAAGACGTCAAGACGGCAGAAAAGACTATCTCCGGAGCTAGGGGTCTACTCTATCGATCCTAAAAAATTAGATGCAATTTTGGGTGAGTTTGTGAACTCAGTGAGAAACCATCATCGATGGTTTACTCAAATCATGCATTACGCAAATTGCGTACAGCACGACACAATAATATTCAATTTACAGTAGTCTATAACAGTTTGCAGTATCAAATAACAATTTACAATAACATATAACAATTTTACAGTATCATATCACAATTCACAGAATTATGCAACAGTTCACAGTAGCATGTAACAATTTGTAATCTCTCATGTCATCACATAATTCAGTAAGTTTGCAATTCAATCAGTCATATGTATACAATGCATATGAGACTCTTTTCCAGTTATTCAGTGTTGGGCCCAAGTGCTCACCAATGTTCGATGGGGACGCGCGTGATTTTCCCCTCGGCTCGAGGCGATCCAAGACATTGTTCGAGGTCGAGGCTCTTTTCAGTGATAATAGCACTTGGATCACACATCCATTATCTGATCATGCATTTATGCATGCAATGCAGTGTTCAGTAATTCAGTGTATGGCTATAAAAGCCCATTATTACATTCCTCAAGATCTTCAAGAATCCAATCCAATACAAGAGTCCAATCCCATACAAGTAGAAACATGTCATTCGATCATGTACATTTCAAGAATCATGTAATTTCACAATGCAAGTAATTCACATTAAACATTTAAACGATCAGAATTTGAGAAACCAACTAGGTTAC
This sequence comes from Erythroxylum novogranatense, assembly GCA_029891385.1. Taxonomy (NCBI): domain Eukaryota; kingdom Viridiplantae; phylum Streptophyta; class Magnoliopsida; order Malpighiales; family Erythroxylaceae; genus Erythroxylum; species Erythroxylum novogranatense. The sequence goes on from CM057228.1 coordinate 93,088,964, forward strand.
TCACCGTAACTTCCGAAGCACGCTCGAAGTCCCAACAATGTCCGTGGAACGACGATCCAACGGGCCTCTATAACAAGAAAATACGGTCCCATTACTAGAGGCTCAATTTAGCGATTCAAGAATGCATATGTCTCAAGAAATGATGTACAATGCATGTTCACGATTTCCTGCTAAACCCAATTCGGACTCTTAGGCCCAATTCTAACTCTTCGCTCAATTGATCGACAATAATTGATTCAATCATAATATTCAGTTCAATTTTTCCTCAATTCGTATTCCCTATAACAATTCCGTATCCATTGGGTCAAAACCTCTATAGAAAAACCCCAGTTAAAATTCCAATTATCTCAATTCGATACTTAGGTCATACTATGAACCATAATTGACCTTATTCCCTATAAATCAATGTCATTTAAATCAATTCAAATTCTCGAAATTATCCTCAATTGTAGGCCTCTTTCCCTAATTCATAACGAATCTGGAATTACCTCAATCGGAGGTCTACACCCAATAAACCAAAATATAAACCATCAAAATAGGTCCCTTCGCGCGACCTTGGCGCCGGCCATGACGATGCGGGTTGCTTTCATGTGAACAACTCTCATCCTTCGCCAGGACGCCCACACGTCGCGTCGTTGTGGCATGACTTTCTCCCGCCGCCACGACGTCACGTGTAGCTTCATGGCGTGCGTCACATTTCCTCGTCATGCGTGCCCTTTTTCGACGCCGACGTGCGGCCAAACTTCTTCTTCCCAATCGCTTTTCAGCCATTTTCTTCCTAAACCCACCATTAAACACTCCCAACTACTCAAATCAACCATAATAAATGTCATAAATGCCATAAAACTATCAATAACAACATTAAAACTATTAAAACTTACCAATCAAGCTCAAATCCACCGATCCCTCAAAACACCGTAAACCCTAAAATCTTTCAAAACCAACGATTAATCCCCTCTCCAAGCTTCTCAACCTTCAACAACCACAATAAACCATTTAACCTAGCACAATAAGAAGAAACCATAAGAAAGAATCGATTTAATCTCACCAATGGGAAGGAATCAAGACACCGTGGGAGAAGAGAAGAGAATGCTTAAGCCTTAGGGTGAAAATCCCCAATTTCCAAACCTAAGATATATATAGACACGTGTCTCCTAATCGGTTCAAAATTTCGGTCTCTAAATTTCAATGGCTCAACATATTTATTTCCTAGCAAGATAACCCTAATTTTTTCCATTGCCATCGACCATTCTTTCAAGAATATACAATCATTGATCACCATCCAAATATTTTCGATCCGCATTTTCTCCCGAATTTCCAAAATTTCCTATAAGTCACTATAATTTACCAATTACACTTAAACTATTCCAAATCAGTCATTTGAACCCAATTACTCCTAATTTCTCATTTAATCCCGATCCAACCATCCCAATACCATACTCAAAATGAAGTATCAAAAATCATGAATGCATGTATCTATGAATAATTGCATATGCAATAAACCTGTTCCTCTATAATTAGAGGCCAAGAATATGCTCAACAAGGAATGCAATGAAACCTATCATCAATCTAATATTACCATAATACCCTTGCTAACAGTAACGGGATGTTACAATAAAAGTGTCATCCATTGTCATTATTACTGTCTTTAGCCCTACTACAATGTTAGTCATCTCAATAATATGATTCAACATACATCGTCACTATTTAGTATACTTCACGATCGCGAGTTCTGCCATATGGGTATCAATAAGTGACTTATATTTAGAATGAAAATGTTCTTCTGTACACTTTAGGTATTCTTTTGCATTTTTAATTTTTGGAATGGTTGTTTTAATATTTTTTGTGATATTCATTCACTTAAACATCAAACCCAATCTATTAGAATGTTCTCATACCTTATGATATGGATTTTCCCCCTTACTACTTATATTCGTGAAAGTAGAAGTTTGATCCTCTAATAATAACAAGTTAAGTTCAAAACACATAACTGAAAATTGACTTATCCACTCCATTCAAAAAGATTTATGCCATTAAAAATAGTAAGAGATGAAGCTTACAAATAAAGGCAAATTACTATAAAAATTCTTTATAAATGTTCATATTATGTACAATTTCATTTAAATTCATAAACAATTAAAAGTATGCTAAAATACCCTTTTCAATGGATGTTACAATACTGTAACATCCCGTTACCGGAGTGACGGGTATGTCAGTAATTTGGATCGGGTTAGAATTGAGTAAAGGCAAATGTGACATCAGGTATGCTTTATTGTTTTTATAGATATCGTAATGATTATTTGCACAAGTATATATATATATGTACATACATGTATGACGCATTCTTGAATTGATTGTGTATCGGAAATTGGTTATAATTGTATGATGAGAATTGGTTGTGAAAATTGGAAATTTAGTAATAAGTGTATAAATTAGGTTTTGAATATGGAATTGGAATGAAATGGAATTTAGAGGAATGGAAAGTGGAATATGAGTATAGGAATGGGTATTTGCTAATTTTGTGAATTTATGGAACTTTTCTCGATTTTTAGAGTAATGGATCCTAATCGAAGATTGGCTTAGTAATCGATTAAATTGATTCCGGTCCTAGATTGATTAACAACCGATATGAAACAATTGGGATTATAATTTCGTGATTTATTAGTTATGGTTATCATGAATCGGGAGAAAATAGAATAAGAATTAGACTGATAGACTCTAAGTTTGGACTTGTGGCAACTAAATTGCCAAACAAGCCTTTAAAGCTCATATATATATATAAGTTTAAATGTTCATTTCTCACCATCGACGGTCTTGGTTGAGCATCTTGCGATTTGGAGTTTTTGGAAGATTTTCGAAGGTTGCTAGCTTGAATCAAGTAAGTTTCTATGTGTTTATGCCTTAAATCGTTTCATTTGATCATTAATTTGAGTAAGAATTGGTTAGAAATTTGGAAAGTTGCGATGATAGGGTTTTCGTTGGTTTTGATTTGGGGTTTTTGATAAAAGATGGTTTAAATGATGGATCGAGGCTAGAAATGAGTCGAGTGTAGTATACTAAGTTGATCGGGAGTGATTTGAAGTGAATCGGATAGATTGTTATCGTAAAATCGAGAAATTTCGGTTTTGGACGATTTTCGGGTTTGCACGTCATGACGACGTGATGAACACGCCATGTGGCGAGCCTTTCCAGCGTGCGTCGCGATTTAATAAATAAATAAAGAAATTGCGCCATGACGAGCTGAAATCAGTTACACGCCGCGACTGTGGATGTTGTGTGTCATGCGAGCGACTTTGTCGCACGCCGCGACGAGACCTAGGCGCATCGCCGCAATGAAAGCAGATGTGGTTACGCTATGGCGAAGCGACCATCTTGCCATGGCGAGGACGCTCAATTCGAGGGTGAATTGCTTGTTTTAAAAGGGTTTATTCTTAATGAATTGGTTATGGACTAATTGAATTTTGAGACTAGGAATTGCAAATTAGAAGAAATGAAATTATGTGATTATGAGATGATTGTTACAAGTAATGAGCTTGAGGATTGACTTCAAATGAATTGGTGTCTAAATGATTAATTGGAATTTGGAGACTAAGAATATTGAATGGATAAGAATGGAAATTGAATGTAATTATATGATTATTGGAATTGAGTGGTAAACGATTAGTGATTGTGATTCTAATTGAAATGTGATCTTAGAGTATGGAAATTGGTAAATTGATAATTGAGATTTGGAATTGTTATGAAATAGAGTGAGAATGATCCAATTGAGAAATTCGGAATTGAATCGGAAAGTCATAACATGTATAGTATTTATCGAAATTGCTATTGATTATTGAATTTGGCATGATTGGTAATGTGTGATTTATTTGATTTGATATAGAGGTTCGATGGATCGACATTCCACAGACAAGATTGAGACTTCCAAAGCAGTAGTTTCGGAAGTGCGGTGAAGTAACCTAGTTGGTTTCTCAACCTTATGTGTTTATTAATTATATGCATTGATTGCCATGAGGAAGCGGATGGATAGATGTGTGATTGATTTGATTGATTTGGACCATGGGTGTTCAAATATTTGATTGTGATATTGAAGTGCAAAGATGAGTAAATATGTATGAATGCATAAATGAATTAAATTGTAAATGCATTAGCGAAAATGATTGGGCGTAGAATGACTGAAATTGGGAAGTGACACATGCATTCATGCATCATCGAATGATCGATAATGGTAGTTGTGACCGGTGGTACTAACGTATGCAGAGCCACAGTGCTCAATGCATCGTGCCACATCGGGCTTATCAGGCGATCACGCCCAACGATATGAGAGCTTTAAGCTCAACGCGACAGACCTCGTGTCCAACGATTGATAGAGCCTCAGGCTCACCGCAGGCATATCATGCCCAACGATTTCAGAGCCACCGCTCAACGTAAATGATTTCAAAGCACGGTCACAACAACGAAAAAAAATGAAAGTGTCTCACGCATTGCATATGTATATGATCGATCAAAAATGCGAATTGATTTGTAAATGACCGAACATTGTGAATAAGGAAATTGATTGTGATATTACCGTAAATGCTACTTGTGTGTTATGTGTATATGATTGTGAATGCATGAGTTGGGTGAACCATCGATGATGGTTTCTCATTGAGTTCGCAAACTCACCCAACATTGCATCTATTTTCGTGAAGTGAAGAGTACCCGTTAGACACACGGAGTTTGTCTACCGCTAGCAAGGCAGAGTGTCTGTCGGGATCGGTGTCGCCACATCTACATTAGAGTAGTGAATTGTTTCAATGGGCCCTTTTTATTTATGTGTACTTGTATGGTATAACCGAAATTGGTTTATAATTGAAATTGTTTTGTAATTGCAAATGTTTTGTTATAATTGGGCCAAATCATTATTGTTTTCATGACTCAACTGCTTTCGTAAGAAAAGAAAAATGTCATATCGAGTTCTAAAAGTAGTGATCGTTCTAATGCCACCATTGCGAGTCACGGGCTCGGATATCACCGTGGATATCGGGTTCGGTCTCGTCGGGTGTGGGTGCTACATTTAGGTATCGAGCCCGTAAGTACAATCTTACATGGGCGTTACGAGAAAATGTGTCAAAGTGCATGCATATAAGTCATGTCTCGTGAGACGAAGGATGACCGATCCCAAAGATAGCATATGAGTCTCATACATGAGCCTGTACTAGTGATTTAAGTGGTTAGAAATAGTTAGGAAAAGATGATATGGAAAATGTGATAAATGGAAGTTGTGGAAATCAAGGAATAAGAACAAGTAGATGGTACGATATGAAAATTGGAGAATTAGTGTATTGGTACCGATGGGCGTATTATGAAATACGACACTAGAGTGATATAGGAACAATCTGTGAACGTGAAATAGATGTGAATATGTATAGAGGAAATATAGAGATATATGAGAAATGGTAAGATTGAAAGTATATAAGTAAAGTAAATGGAAATAAAATGTTTTGTGATTAGAGTTAAAGCAATAAAGCGTGATTGAGAGTCAGTGATTGTTGTGATATGGATTTAAGTGTGACTGCGTGAAACGAAACAATGAAAAATCGAAGGTAAGAAAATGGTATTGATAGATGAAAAGTTGAATAGTTGTTAAGGTCGATGGATTTGCTTATGCTGAATGCACACCGATAATGGAAATGACATCGGAAATCAATTGGTGTGTTAGTGGATAACCGCCAAGTCTTATAGTTAAAAATTCATGTGAGTTAGAGTAAGAATTGAAAGTGTTTATAGTGATTATTTGGGAATGAATTGAGATTGTAATCAGGATCTTAGTATAGTAATATCCTCATGATTGAGGATAGGAGTAAAAAGGAAAAATGTGGTTAAAAATCAAATGAGATTGAGTTGTCTTTAGCAGAAGTGACTAATTGGTATATTGATGTAATAATTTTAAATGGTATGTACCCCAATGAACGGTATTAAAAAGGATGCTCTGGTTATGTGGATTATGGCATAGATTGATCTTCACGGGATAGCGTGAATAGTCGAAATTGATTTCCTAAGGTATTGAGAATAATCGATAAGAAATATGACGACTGTTGATGATTAGGAATTGAAAGAAGAATTTCCCTTAATTGGATTTCGATTGGATGATGAGAATTGAAAAGTTTAGCAATGAAAGGACAAATTGGAGATAAATGTGAAATGAATGAAAAGTCGTTATTAGGAGTGTAAAAGATAGAATAAGTTATTAAGAAGGTATGTGTTACGATGATGTAAAGACTTCGATTGTGTAATGGGATTATTGAACAGTAAAAAGATATTAGTTGTGATTTAAGGAGAATACCGATGCTGGTATATTTTGTGTGAATATTGTAAAGGATAAAGTGGATTTGATAATGGTATTATTAACCCAGTTTGACATGATAGTGAATAAATCACAATATGTGGAGAATCTAGTGTAAAGGAACGTGTGTCGAAATATATTTGATGAAATGGAGATAGATCGTGAGAAAATTTGTTCCTCATTGGAGACAACCGATAATTAGGAAATGATATAAATTGATTATTGATATGAAGAGTCATTATGCTACTGAAGAGCAACATATCTTACTTGTGTTTAGAGTGAAATGTTTAAATTGTGTTCAAAGTGGATGATGATCGATTGAATACATTTGAAAAGTGAATAAGAGAAATTGGCACAGTTGAGGAAATTGTTTGACATGTAAGTTTTATAAGAGTGAATTTGATCTTGGTAGAATAATTAGTGGATGAATTATTATTATTCAAACATGGTATTGGGAGATTAAATGCAAATAGAGGCGTGATAAATGTGAAATTGTAAAGGATAAGTATATAAAGAATTTGGAGTTATAATAGGATTGATTGTATCTTCGGATACATCCGAAATTGGTAAAGGTCTTACATTCGTAAATGATAAGGAAAGTGTTAAAAGGAAAATATGTGAAGTGTATGACAAATGATTGTAAGAAGAGATACTTAGAGAAATGTTCAATTCGAGTATTGATCGTATCAATTGAATTGGTGTTATAATATGAAATGAATTGTAAAGATGATAATGTGATCTATTGAAAAATGTAAAGAGATTGTATGTGTATGGAGATCAAGATAATCGATGGGCGATTGGTATTTGATAACTTGATAATTTTAGTGTATTAGAAAGTGTTGTAAAGTTTGGAGATTCTATTCGCATACGAAATTGTTTTGGATGTATATACGCTTATAAGGCAATAATGATTAAGTTATATGAGTGAATGGAAAATGACTATGCATTTGAGTGTTTGAATTTCGTTATTGAAACAAGTAGTGAGGCGATAAGATTATGATACCTAATGTAAGAATGAGTGTAAACCGTCGAGTTAGTAAAGCGCAAAAGAACGTATTAGCGATTGGAATTCCAAGTCAAATGTGCGGTGTGTATTGAAAGCATGGCAAAATTGAATTGAGAATCTTGAATAGTGGACCGTATTGAGAAATTGTGAATAGTTTAGCTATAAAGAAAATGAGTAATGTGAATGGATTAAGAAGTATGAGTAAAATTCATTAAGGAACCGTTAGTGAAAAAATTAGGAATAATAATAAGAGGGTATTAGAAGAGTAATAGGAAGTAGAGTGTGACATTGAGTGTAGGTCCGACCTACGGAGATCGATTCTTGATGTTAAATGTGAAACTAATATGTTGCTGGAATCCATAGGGTTATGAGATTGATGTATGGATTAGAGTGATTGTAAAAATATAGATTGTTAAATTGGTGATAACAAAATTCAAATTGATGAGAATGAATCAGATCGATGATTATCGAGATTATTGAAACCTTACAAGATTAGTAATTGGCATTGGAGAGATGCAATATGATAAGTGATACATGATATATTTCTAAATGTGTCACCTCGGCCAATCTATGTATTGATTGATATTATAGGAAAAAGGGAAATTAAATTCGTTATTAGTGGCCTTGATGTGACCGTGTTGTGAATCGATTTATGGATTGGCAAGTCAGTAGCAACCTAAAAGATGAAATGGGTTCGTAAAGTACTATATAGACAGAAATAGGAAATATTGATATGATCGGATATGTATATTATTGGTGGTGGATATAAAGAATTATGAGTAATCGAAAAGAAATCGTTAAAATAGTATAAAGTTTGAGAAAGGAAAAAGAGGTAAGTAAGTGATTGTAGTGTGATTAAATTTGGCAAGTTCGTCTAAAATCCTAAAAGATGATTCGGATCCAAAGTGTTACAAAGACTGAATAAGAAAATATTGTTAGGATCCGAAACATGTGTTATCAATATTGGAAGTGATGAATTGTGAGTAAAAGGCAATGTAGAGTTAAGAAAGATTTGGCAGAAATTATGCGTATGCGTATAGGAAATAAATGGAAATCGAGAATCAATGATCGTAAAGACTCCCTATCATTTTGACAAATCGTACATGAAATTTCGAGGACGAAATTTTTATAAGGAGGGGAGAATTGTAACATCCCGTTCTACGGAGTGACGGGTATGTCAGTAATTTGGATCGAGTTAGAATTGAGTAAAGGCAAATGTGACATTGTGCATGCATTATTGTTTTATAGATATCGATATGATTATTATTTGCACAAGTATATATATATATGTACATACATGTATGACGATTCTTGAATTGATTGTGTATCGTAAATTGGTTATAATTATGCAGATGAGAATTGGTTGTGAAAATTGGAAATTTAGTAATAAGTGTATAAATTAGGTTTTGAATATGGAATTGGAATGAAATGGAATTTAGAGGAATGGAAAGTGGAATATGAGTATAGGAATGGGTATTTGCTAATTTTGTGAATTTATGGGAACTTTTCGGGATTTTTAGAGTAATGGATCCTAATAGGAAGATTGGCTTAGTAATCGATTAAATTGATTCCGGTCCAGATTGATTAACAACCGATATGAAACAATTGGGATTATAATTTCAGGATTTATTAGTTATGGTTATCATGAATTGGGAGAAAATAGAATAAGAATTAGACCGATAGACTCTAAGTTTGGACTTGTGGCAACTAAATTGCCAAACAAGCCTTTAAAGCTCATATATATATATAAGTTTAAATGTTCATTTCTCACCATCGACGGTCTTGGTTGAGCATCTTGCGATTTGGAGTTTTTGGAAGATTTTCGAAGGTTGCTAGCTTGAATCAAGTAAGTTTCTATGTGTTTATGCCTTAAATCGTTTCATTTGATCATTAATTTGAGTAAGAATTGGTTAGAAATTTGGAAAGTTGCGATGATAGGGTTTTCGTTGGTTTTGATTTGGGGTTTTTGATAAAAGATGGTTTAAATGATGGATTGAGGCTAGAAATGAGTTGAGTGTAGTATACTAAGTTGATTGGGAGTGATTTGAAGTGAATCGGATAGATTGTTATCAGAAAATCTGAGAAATTTCTGGGTTTCGGACGATTTTCTGGGTTTGCACGTCGCGACGTGTGATGAACACGCCGCGGCGAGCCTTTCCAGCGTGCACGTCGCGACGAATAAATAAATAAAGAAATTGTGCGCCGCGACGAGCTGAAATCAGTTGCACGCCGCGACCAGGGATGTTGTGTGCCGCGGTGAGCGACTTTACATCGCCTTGCGACGAGACCTAAGCGCACGCCGCAATGAAAGCAGATGTGGTTACGCACAAGCGAGCGACCATCTTGCCATGCGAGGACGCCTGAATTCCGAGGGTGAATTGCTTGTTTTAAAAGGGTTTATTCTTAATGAATTGGTTATGGACTAATTGAATTTTTGAGACTAGGAATTGCAAATTAGAAGAAATGAAATTATGTGATTATGAGATGATTGTTACAAGTAATGAGCTTGAGGATTGACTTCAAATGAATTGGTGTCTAAATGATTAATTGGAATTTGGAGACTAAGAATATTGAATGGATAAGAATGGAAATTCGGAATGTAATTATATGATTATTGGAATTGAGTGGTAAACGATTAGTGATTGTGATTCTAATTGAAATGTGATCTTAGAGTATGGAAATTGGTAAATTGATAATTGAGATTTGGAATTGTTATGAAATAGAGTGAGAATGATCCAATTGAGAAATTCGGGAATTGAATCGGGAAAGTCATAACATGTATAGTATTTATCGAAATTGCTATTGATTATTGAATTTGGCATGATTGGTAATGTGTGATTTATTTGATTTGATATAGAGGTTCCGATGGATCGACATTCCACGGACAGGATTGAGACTTCGGTGCAGTAGTTTCGGAAGTGCAAAGTGAGTAACCTAGTTGGTTTCTCACCTTATGTGTTTATTAATTATATGCATTGATTGCCATGAGGAAGCGGATGGATAGATGTGTGATTGATTTGATTGATTTGGACCATGGGTGTTGAAATATTTGATTATGATATTGAAGTGCAAAGATGAGTAAATATGTATGAATGCATAAATGAATTAAATTGTAAATGCATTAGCGAAAATGATTGGGCGTAAATGATCGAAATTGGGAAGTGACACATGCATTCATGCATCATTGAATGATCGATAATGGTAGTTGTGACGGTGGTACTAACGTATGCAGAGCCACGTGCTCAATGCATCGTGCCCGCCATCGGGCTTATCAGGCGATCACGCCAACGATATGAGAGCTTTAAGCTCAACGCAGACCTCGGGTCCAACGATTGATAGAGCCTCAGCTCACCGCAGGCATATCATGCCCAACGATTTCAGAGCCACGGCTCAACGTAAATGATTTCAGGTGCACGGTCACAACAACGAAAAGAAAAATGAAAGTGTCTCACGCACATTACATATGTATATGACTGACTGAAAAATGCGAATTGACTGTAAATGACTGAGATATTGAAGTGCAAAGATGAGTAAATATGTATGAATGCATAAATGAATTAAATTGTAAATGCATTAGCGAAAATGATTGGAACCAGAATGATCGAAATTGGGAAGTGACACATGCATTCATGCATCACTGAATGATCAGATAATGGTAGTTGTGACCGGTGGTACCAACGTATGCAGAGCCACAGGCTCAATGCACTGTGCCCGTCACTGGGCTTATCAGGGCAGATCACGCCCAACGTATATGAGAGCTTTAAGCTCAACGCACAGGACCTCAGGTCCAACGATTGATAGAGCCTCAGGCTCACCGCAGGGCATATCATGCCCAACGATTTCAGAGCCACTGGCTCAACGTAAATGATTTCAGGCGCACGGTCACAACAACGAAAAGAAAAATGAAAGTGTCTCACGCACATTGCATATGTATATGACTGACTGAAAAATGCGAATTGACTGTAAATGACTGAACATTGTGAATAAGGAAATTGATTGTGATATTACTGTAAATGCTACTGTGTGTTATGTGTATATGATTGTGAATGCATGAGTTGGGTGAACCATCGATGATGGTTTCTCATTGAGTTCGCAAACTCACCCAACATTGCATCTATTTTTCAGGAAGTGAAGAGTACCCCGTTAGACACACGGGAGTTTGTCTACCGCTAGCAAGGCAGAGTGTCGGGTCGGGATCAGTGTCGTCACATCTGCATTAGAGTAGTGAATTGTTTCAGTGGGCCCCTTTTTATTTATGTGTACTTGTATGGTATAACTGAAATTGGTTTATAATTGAAATTGTTTTGTAATTGCAAATGTTTTGTTATAATTGGGCCAAATCATTATTGTTTTGCGCTCAACTGCTTTAAAGAAAAGAAAATGTCATATCGAGTTCTAAAAGTAGTAGTCGTTCTAAGACGCCACCATTGCGAGTCACGGGCTCGGATATCACCGTCGATATCGGGTTCGGGTCTCGTCGGGTGTGGGGTGCTACAAATACACTATCATAATGTAAATGCCATCAATAGTCAATTATAAGTAAATAAATTTTCCTAATCAAACATATATGTCATGTTTGGATATTCAAATATATTTGACCAAAATATTGATTTAGTCCCAGATGTTACTCTTTCATAAAATAATTTAACTCACCTTTAGGTGATTTAGAAGGAAATGTAATAATATAATAATTAATCTTGCTTTAATAGTATGCATTTATAAAACAATAACAAGAACATTTGATAAATTTAATTAAACTACTCTTCCTAAAGATCAAACTTCTTATTATATGAATTGCAAAAATTCTTTAAATTTTTCCTCCTACCAACTAAAGAAAATTTTAGTTTAATTTGCAACTTTTAATGACAAAATCGTAAATTTACAAGTAGGGATAAAGCTATATATTTATAAGTATGAGCATAATCGTAAGTACTGATAGTGACATAATTGTAAAAACTTGGCAGTGACAAGATTGTAACTATACAATTCAAACAAAATCATAACTATCCAAGTGATAAAAATACAACTATAAAGGTTGGACAAAACTATAATTATTCAAGTGATAATTATAAATATACAGGTTGGACAAAATTATAATTATTTAATAAAGGGAATAATAGTAATTTTATAAGTCATCTTCAACCTTAAGATGGGTTGTATAGTCCATCTTCAACTCATCTTAAAACCGCCACTGAACTGACAAAATCTTGCTTTATAATAATCAAATTTTATTGAGTTTAGAGGTTTTTTACTTATCTTCAAAACACTAAGTGATATATGATTATCAATTTAAACAAAAATAGCTAAAAACACAAAGGAGATTTGGTTATAGAAGAGCTTCAAAACCTAGAAGATTTTTGTGTAAAAACTTTTCCTAAAAAAATATATAAACATGTATATACGTGTTTCAAAATAGTTTGCCCATTATTAGAAAAATCTCCATAACAATAAATATAAACATTAAATGTTGAAAACAAACAAGCACGATACCATATATAATTACTTAACATTATAAGTAAATAAAGTTTAATTAAACAAAATAAATATTAGCCATATGATATAGAACATATAATTCTCACAATATAAAACATAAATACAAACCCAAAGAATTTGATGAAACCCATAAATTGCTTTGTCTCTTGAAACCTTTCTTATTTATAAAAGCTTTAGATAGATTAATTATGTCAATTAACTGTAAATCTTGATCGATAGGAAGGATCTATTTATATCCATTATAATTTACTCTTATATGTCCATCATATATCAGAGTGAACAATCATTAATATTTAGCTATTTAATTGTTAATTAAACTTAAATATGAATTATTGATTAGTGATAGTGGTAGATTGCATAATGTTTAATGGCTAGTTTATGATGTATTAACTGATTAAATTTAATGTTTAGTTCATGTTTAGGTTAGGATTTTGTTATTTAGTTAAATATTTGTATTTTGAGTGTTTTGTAGGTTAAAGCACCATATTGAACTTTAATTTTATGTGTTTGAAGTGCCTTGATGTGTTTGCTAATGTTTTAGGAAAAATATTAAAGAACGTAGACGATTTGGAGAAAGCTCGAAACAGAACTCAGGGCCACGATCGTGGCCAATCATGATAGAATTAGGAGAGTCATGCCACGATCATGACAGAAGGAGAAATAAAGTGCCATGATCGTGGCCTGTGTGATAGATAGCACGGATAACCATCCAGTTTTAAGTTTTTGAGGGACTTTTAGGACTTCCAAAAATCCTAGGATTACCCTAAATGGCAAATACCGTATAAGGCATAATGATGTAACCCTAAAGTAGCAACAGATTTTGCCATATTTGGAAGACTCCAAGAGAGAGGAGGAAGAAGAGAGAAGAGGAAGAGGAGGAGAGATGAAGCAGATCTTTGTAGCTGCTGCCTTTCCTGAGTCGTTCGATCCCTTTCAAGTGATCAATTCTTTTCATTTTTGTATTTTTTTACTTTAAATGTTAAGATGAATATGAGATTGATGATTATGGAATTTGGATTATTGATGATGTTCTAACTTTTCTTTAGGGATTTTGAATTGGTTTAATATTAATCTAGTTATCTTTTGTGTTAATTGATTGGGTGTTGTGATTAATTATGATGCTTGCATGTTTTGATAATAAATTATGATAGTCTATATCCGAGTCAAATAATATATCTCAAAGATGTTGAAACATAAGTGAAGTAAATCCATTTTTATAACAAGAGTAAAAATAATCGAGTTAATTGAAATGAAGGAAATGCAACAAGTACAAGCAGTTAAATAAAAGATAAGTAAATAAAGGAGAAATAAAAGATGTAAATAAAAGGAAGCATAACATAAATACAGAAACCAATGAATTGAAAAAGCAGATAATTGAATCATCTTGATGAATCTCGAGAATAAATTCATTAAGTTTTTCGATTATGTGAATAATAAGTTCGATTTTACAATTACATTCCTTTATATTTTCTATATTATCTTGATCATATTCTATATCTTCGTGGATCATATCTATATAACCATCTAAGTGTTGCTTTAATTCTTTGACCATCTATATATATATATATAAGTAAATAAAGGAGAAATAAAAAGATGTAAATAAAAGGAAGCATAACATAAATACAGAAACCAATGAATTGAAAAACAGTTAATTGAATCATACTGATGAATCTCAAATTGATGTTCAAGAATTTATAAATGAATGTGCCGATTTACTCAATAAAAAACTAATCACTCCAAGCACTAGCAAACATTCAGCACCTACTTTTTATGTAAATAATTATGCAGGTATAAAAGGTTTGATAACGCCCTACTGTCAACACGTGTTTTCAGTAGCAAAGTGGTATCGGAGCATCTAGGTATGGGACTGGGCTGCCTCCACGTCGCGGGTTCGAATCTTAGTGAGTGGATTCGCTCAGTGTGATTCTACTTCGCACTCAGAAATGAAGCCTGGGAGGCACCGCGCTTGGGCGGATGCGTGGTGGGTATAAAAGGTTTGATAACGCCCTATTGTCAAAATGTGTTTTCAGTAGCTTTGTGTTGTATGTATGGTACCACCTAAATTATTTACGATGCTATTTTTACTAATTTTATCTTGGAATTTTTCTTCTACTTTTTGATTAAAAGGATATGGTAATTTCTGGATAAATATATGTGTATATATAGCTTGTTCTCCTTTGGTTAAATCATAATAATACCTTTTAAATTCACATATATATTGTCCTAAATAACAAAGATCACAGGTTTGTATATTATTCAAATGCCAAAGGGCTTTCATTCGTTCAGCATTAGCAGTTGTTTCTCGATGATAAAGTAAATCTTTCCCAATAAATTCCTTAAAGATTTGAATTGCTATGCTATGAAATGCTACACTATCAATAATTGCAGTTTTATAATGATCGGTATTCTTCAAATATTCCTCATTGTCTAATAAAGATTTTTGAACTATACCTGTTGTTTTATAAATGATAAAGTTCCATAAAGAATCTTTATTAAGAGTATCTCCGAAAGGTTTTTCAATTTGTAATAATAATTGTATTTTATTTGACCAATCAAGGATTGCTTCTTCGGGATTGGTTACACAATCAATATTAAGTATATTTTTTGATCCTATTGTTACATGTTTTGGTGTATATTCAGTAGGGTATTTTCGTATTTTAGTGTCCTTTTTATAATATCCTTGTCTATTGAGAAACTCATCAGATGCCCAATTCCATGTATATGAATCTTGATCTTGATTTGCCTTTTTTCTTTTATCACCGCTTATATGTTCTCTTTTTATAGGTTGTTTACCTTCAGCTACATATTTTGCTTTACTACTTTCAGGTTGATCTTCTTATACAAAAACTTCATTTTCTGATTCACATGAGTGGATTATTTCATCAGTTTCGATTGGATTTAAATTTTCTTCGATGTGATTGAAATTTTCGTGAGAATGAAGAGTTAATTGTTGCACTAATTGGGTAATTTCTTCTAATTGATTTTTTATATTTCGCTCCATTGTTTCTAGAGATTCGATTTTGTCTAGAGGAAATTCATCTCTAAAGTCGAGTTTCCAATGGTCTAGAAAGGATTATAGATTGTTTTTGTCTGGGCTCTAGTACCATTTTTAACGCCGTTTCTAATTGTTTAATTTGGTGCTTTGTTCCACTTGTTTCATTTACTAAATCCGTAACTTTTTGTACTAAAATTAGTTGACTTTGTAATAATTCCATTAATTGATGACTAATGTAATTATAATTTTCTGTAATATTTTGTATTTCTTAACTAATACCTTGATTCATAAAGTTTGTTTTAAATATGTAGTTAATTCTGTGATTTGATTATGTAGTCTATCTATTTGACGAGAAGTTTCGTTTGTAAATGAATTTGTAATCAAAGGATTTGTGATTGGTATATTGGGTTGTTCTGGTTCAAACAATAGTAGAGGTCTTTCTATATGCATTGACCGAGCTCTAGATAAAAGATGTGGAACTGAAGATGAAATATCTGAAAACGAATTTCTTTTGATAATAGGATGTTGTATTGTTGGTAAAGTCGTTAATTTTGTTCGAGGATTGGTTCCTACTTTAACAACATCATTAAATAACTGATCATTGTATATTTTATCAGTATTTTTAAAATCAACACTATGATGTGAATTTGTTAAAGCATAACTAATTTGATAAGTAATAGAAAATGGATATTGTCCTTGAGTAATTAAATTTTCGTTATAAAATTTATATGCAATGGTTATAGCATCTTCTAAATTTTTAGATTTTAAAGGTAAACCGATTTTTAATCGTGCATTAAATTTGATTTTATTATATGCTAAATTTTCATTCATTGTACAAATAATTTGATTATTTAAATTAGTTATTCTTTCATCTAAAATAGCTAGTCGTATAGGGGAGTCAATTTGTAACATCCCGTTACTCATAGCAAGGGCATTATGGTAATATTGGGTCGGACTGATAGGTTTCATTGCATTCACTGACTGAGCATGTTACTGGCCTCTAATTATAGAGGAACAGGTTTATTGCATATGCACTTATTCATAGGTACATGCATTCATGATTTTCCGGCATTTTAATTGTGAGTACGAATTGATTGGATTGTGAACTGACTGGATTGCAATCGATTGAGAAATTAGGAGTAAGTGGGCTTGAATGACTGATTTAGTATGGTTTAAGAGTGATTGGCTATTGATACTGGCTTATAGGAAATTTTCAAGAAATTTGGGAGAAAATGCCCGAACTGAAAATTTTCGAGTGACAGACCGATTGACTGTATAGTACTGAAAGAATTGTCCAATGGCAACGGAAAAATTAGAGTTATACTGTTAGGAAATAAAAATATGGAGCCATTGAAATTTAGAGACTGAAATTTGAACTGATTTGGAGACCTATGCCTATAAATAGAAAGGTATGAAATTTGGGGATATTTCCCTAAGGCTTAGCATTCTTCTCCTCCCCTCCCACGGTGTTCTTCGATTTCTTCCATCGGTGAGGATTCTTCGATCTTTTCTTATGGTTTTCTTCTCATTGTGCTAAGCTAACTTGTTAAATGTGATTGATGAAGGTTGAGAAGCTTGAGAGTGGTTTATCGTTGAGTTTGAAAGATTTTAGGGTTTACGGTGATTTGAGGGATTTGTGGATAGAGGCTGTGATTGGTAAGTATTTATGGCTTTAATGTTGTTATTAATGGTTGTTCCATGCATTTATGGCATTTATTATGGTTGATTGAGTAGTTAGGGTGTTAAATGTTAAGCTTAATGAGCATTAATGGCAGAAATCGATCGGAGAAGACGATCGGGCCTTCGCACGTCGCGACGAGCGCGCAGAGGCATGAGGGCTTCGTCGCGACGAATAATGATTTATTCGTCGCAACGAGCTCAGTTGGACGTCGCGACGAGCGTGGATTTATTCGTCATGACGAGCGGTCTCCACATTGCGACGAACGAGCTTCCCACGTCGTGGCGAAGGGGCGTAGGTCGCGACGAGGGATAAAAATTCTGAATGGATGAGTGTTAGTTTATTGGGCATAATTTATGGTATAGACCTCCGATTGAGGTGATTCTCGATTCATTATGAACTAGGAAAAGAGGTCTACAATTGAGGATAATTATGGAAGTTAGAATTTAACTTAAATGGTATTGATTTATAGAGAATAAGGTCAATTATGGTTCATAATGTGACTTAAGTATTGAATTGGGACAATTGGAGTTTTAATTGGGATTTTTAATAAAGGCTTTGATCCAATGAATAGGAAATTGTTATAGGGAGTTTGAATTGAGGAAATTGAACTGGATTTTAGGATTGGATCAATTATTGTCGATCAATTAAGAGAAGAGGTAGAATTGGGCCTAAGAGTTCTAAATTGAGTTTTAGCGCCGGGAAAAATCATGAACTTGCATTATACATAATTTCATCGAGACATATGCATCACTAAATTGTTTAATTGAGCATCTAGTAATGGGACTGTATTTTACTGCTATAGAGGCGTCGTTGGATCGTCATTCCACGGACATTGCTGGAACTTCCAGGCAGTAGCTCGGAAGTTACAGGTGAGTAACCTAGTTGGTTTCTCAAATTGCTGATTGTCTAAATGCTCAATGTGATTTACTTGCCAATGTGAAATTGCATGATTACTGAAATGTACATGATCGAATGGCATGCTTTTACTGTATTGGATTGGACTACTGCATGACATTGAGAATGCAATCTTGAGCTTTTGACACCATACACTCAATTATCGAACATCGCATTACATGCATAAATGCATGATCAGATAATGGACATGTGACCCAAGTTGCTATTATCACTGAAAAGAGCCTCGAGCTCGAACACTGTACTGACCGGGCCTCGAACCCGAGAGGAGAAATCCCTGACGCGTCCCCCCACTGAATACTGACTGAGTACTTGGGCACAATACTGAATAACTGAAAAAGAGTCTCATATGCATTACAACTTCATGATTAACTGATTTGTGACACTGACTGATTACGTGATGGCATGATTTACTGTAAATTGCGATATGATACTGTAAATTGTTATATGCTATTGTAAATTGTTAATTGATACTGCAAACTGCTATAGGTTACTGTAAATTGTTAAACACTAATTGTATCTTACTATGTCGTGCTGTACGCAATCGGCGTAATGCATGATTTGAGTGAACCATCGATGATGGTTTCTCATTGAGTTCGCAAACTCACCCAAAATTGCAATATATTTTTCAGGATCGATAGAGTAGACTCCTAGCTCTGGAGATAGTCTTTTCCTGCCGTGCGAGCGTGCTGGCAAGAGAAGTGATGGCACACAGGTCGGTCAGTTGGGTTGGACTTTTGTGGATGACTTAGAATAGATGCTTGTATCAGTTTTCTTTTTGGTTTTGTTTAGGGGACTGATAGACTTGTCTATTCTGATATTGGATGACTGTATCGAGATTATTTTGGATGTTAAAATTTACTGAGCTCTGATATATTATGGTTTTAATTATTGTGATGCCATGTTGATATTAGTGGGGATTTCTGGTAGTGCACCTTTATCGTGGGATACGTGTCGAAGCGACCTTCGGGCGTCCCGATGTGTACCCTACGGTGAGGGGGCGCTACACAATTCCTTCCCGAAAAGTAGATTTTAGTAGTATCTGAATAGTGGAAAGATGAATATATCCTATTTTAGTTCTTTTTTCTGTAGGTATTTTTTGTAATTGGTGTAAGATTTGTTCTTGGTCAATCAAATTAATACGGATATGTCCATTGCACTGATCTATCCTTATAGGAGTTTCATGAACAATTTTTCCAAAATACATGATATTCTGTCGATTGATAAATCTATTAAGGATTGAAGTTTTATGAATATCTTGGCCAGCTTTTAGGTCTAATTGTGTTTTCGCTATTTGCTGTATTTTTCATTAGATAACAAAGTATTAATATGAAAAGTTCGTAAGATTCATACAATTCTAAATTGTCTACATCTAATATATTTTGATTTTGTTCAGTCATATCTATGCCAAGAGTTGTGTATTTCATGATCTAAAAGAAGATTTTCATAATGTTTATATTGTTAAGTATAAAATTGATAAAATTGTCTTTCGAGACTTAAAGTTTCTTCTATTTCTACTTGATTTCTATGTAATGATTGTTCTAATATATATTGTATTTTATGAAAGATTGATATTGTAAATAAAAGTAAAGTCTATTTGTTCTTCTAATTGTTGACAAATACAACAATTAGAGGAGTGACAAATAGAACATTTTAAATAATGATAATAATGTAAAGACATATTAACTTATTCTAAATTATGATAGTCTATATCCGAGTCAAATAATATATTTAAAAGATGTTGAAACATAAGTGAAGTAAATCCATTTTATAACAAGAGTAAAAATAATCAGTTAATTGAAATGAAGGAAATGCAATAGTACAAGTAGTTAAATAAAAGATAAGTAAATAAAGGAGAAATAAAAGATGTAAATAAAAGGAAGCATAACATAAATATAGAAACCAATGAATTGAAAAATAGATAATTGAATCATACTGACTAATCTTTGAGAATAAATTCATTAAGTTTTTCGATTATGTAAATAATAAGTTCGATTTTACGATTACATTCCCTTATATTTTCTATATTATCTTGATCATATAAGCGTGACCACTAATATCACTATATAATATAAGAAATGAGAGAAGAAAGAATTATTGGCGAATAAAAAAAGACCATTAGATCATTGAGAGGGCGGGATAAAATTTTGTATTAATTCATCTCGTTAGTTCTTATTATTATATACTTAATAAATAATAAAACTAAGTTATCTCCTTTGACTAGTGACAGATTCTTTGCAGACTTCCCAATAAGACACGAAAACAATCAAATGGGTTATATGTTCAACGGGTTTCTATTGGCCTGGATAACAAATTAAGGGTATGTTTGTTTGGAAGTTACAAGTAAAATGTATAGATATAGAATAAAATTGATGTTTAGTATATGCCTATCGTTAAAGTGTTAAGAGTTTCATTTCTTAATTTTGGGCAATCCTTCAGTCTTCTCATAATCTAGATTATTAATTTTTAAATATTTTTTATATATAGAGGATAGATAAAAGGTAGAAATTAGAAAAGTACCAAAGTATAATTATGAGTCAAATAACTTCCTAAGTAAAGCTTTAATTTCAATAATCAAATTTATGGTGAAATTAATTAAATAATTAATTAAAATATAATTTATTCATTAATTTAAATAATGTAATTAATTAATTAATTAAAATATAATTATTTATTAATTAAAATATTGTAATTAATTAATTAATTATAATATAATAAATTAAAATATTATTACTATTTAATTAATTACATTATAATTAATTAAAATATTATTATTAATTAAATATAACTAATTAAAATATAATTATTTATTAATTAAAATATTGTAATTAAGTAATTAATCAATTATAATATAATTAATTAAGATATTGTTATTAATTAATTAATTGCAAAATAATTAATTAAAATATAATTTATTTATTTATTAAAATATAATTCATTCATTAATTAAAATATAATTCATTTTGTAATTAATTAATTACATTATTTCTTACAAACTAACCACTATTAATCATTCATTCCTCTTACTCAACTATCTTATAATTATATTTATTCTCATTTCTCACTATATTCGTTTTCATTTTTATTATCATTCTCTCTGGTTCAGCCTGGTTCTGGCGAGGCTGCACGTTATCCTTTGGATCCATGGAGTTGGCTGTTTCTCACGAGAGCTCCGACTTGAAGATTCCTGCAAAACAAAGAAGGCACATCGGGGCTTGTTTTCTGATAAGCCCCTCCGATGCTCAAGTTAGTCTTTTTGTGAAGGTAGGATCGCTGTGAGCAGAGAAAACTAGGGTTATGATCACGTACCTCCGTTATGGTAGAGTTATACCTTATATATATGGAGCAGATGCTAGGTTTAAGTCTTTACGTATGCATGAGAGACTTCCACCTACGAGCGGGGCACAGATGCGTGGATTGGGCTGGGCCTGGCATAGCCGATGGGTATGAGACTGATCCTTGAAAGATGGACCGATCGGCCTACGGGTCGTTATGACTGGGTTCGGGCCCAGCACGACCGACCCGACTATAAGCCCCCTACTCCTCGAGTCTGAGCAAAGAGAAGGGTCGAAGGAGTATGTAAGGGTTTTGTAGCTCGTCAGTAAGACAGCTCGTAATAGGTTCGATCGGTCGGGCAGTGACGAATAGTACATGATTGCTCGAGCATTAACGGATAATACCTGATTGCTTGTGCTAGGATCGAGCGGTTGAGTGTCCTGATTGATCGGCATCGGCACCTATTATGCGTGATGTTTCGTGTCAAGAGAGTTGATGAACACTGTCTTTGGCGTGAGGTACTTTATTTAATCATTACTGACGGCGTGTGCCCTCTAACGGATCTTCAGAATCTGAAACGAATCGTCCTTATAACCGTTATGCAGCTGTCACGTATGTCCTTTCAATTGTCGCGCCGCTCCGGATTTCGAACAACCCTAATTCACCTCAGCTCAGATTCTGCCACGTGTCCGAGCTTGGCTCGGATTTTCTCCATGTGTCGAGCTCTGGTTGGGGCGTCCCTTCGACCGGTCTTCTATAAGTACTTAGGGTCGATGAATTGCAAATTTTCTTTACGTTTGCTTTCGTTCTCTAGCTTTCATCCCACTTTCATTTGTATTTTCTTACCCACAGTCTTCGGAGTTTTCTTTCAACCGTCGTCCAATTTTCCAACCTCAAATCACCGAATAGGTACGTCCTTTTTCCTCGTCTCCTCCTCTAAAGTTTCTCAAAAGTTTCCTCTTAGTAAGCATGTCGTCGGCTAGTTCTAGAAGTGTGGTGAGAGGTACTGAAGAAATCTTTACGAGAGAACGGAAGGATGGGTTGGTGGTGGAGGAGCCACCGAGAGATAAATCGACAATGACCGCGGCAGACCTAAAACGGTCGATCATTAGGAATAATATCCCTATGTCTTGGGGGCCTAGGTTTGCCTTGGGGAACGAGCGAATCCATAGCAACTTGAGTGGATATATTGCTATTTTCGACAGTTTCTTTTCGGTCGGTGGTATGAGGCTTCCTTATATCCCGATCTTCGACGAGGTGTGCGCTGACTACCAACTGATGCCGAGTCAGATTCCCCCGAATGGGTGGAGGTTCGTTAATGGTTTGGCCTTGCTGTGCTATCAGTTTAGCTGTCTGCCTTCGGTTGGTATCCTGCGCCACTTTTTGAGAATGAACCAGAGTCTGAGCTTTAGGGCCGAGATCCCTTCTCTGCAGTACAGAGACGCCCGATATCGCCCGACCGGAACAGCTTCAAAGATTACTTCTTAGCGGATGAAGTATTTTTTGTGAAGCTCCCAGGATCTTCCTTCGAGTCCCAGCCGTGGAGGTATCCTTTAGTCAAGCGGTGGAACGACATACCGAGCGTATCTCTTAGTAGAGAGGAGTTGGAGGTGATCGGTCGCATAAAGCGGCTCGGCCGATACGACTTCGCTCTGCTCATTCTGGGGTATCGCGGGGGGGCCTCGGTCGATTCCTTTCTACTCGACCCCCCGCCACAAATTAACGGGCTAGGAGAGGAAATCGCCCTGTCTGGTTGACCCCTCATGGTTGAATTATTTGCTGTATTTTTAAGTGTTGGTTTTGCTTTCTGACCTATTTTATTGTTGTGCAGCCATGGCGAGGGTAGAAGATTTTGCCGGGTCATCCCTTCCTCCTAAATCCAAAAAGCAG
Source organism: Erythroxylum novogranatense (assembly GCA_029891385.1). NCBI lineage: Eukaryota > Viridiplantae > Streptophyta > Magnoliopsida > Malpighiales > Erythroxylaceae > Erythroxylum > Erythroxylum novogranatense. Next base: position 93,112,539 of record CM057228.1, read on the forward strand.
GCCAAGGGAAAGAAAAAGAGGAAGGAGGCAGAGACCAGTGAAGGCGCCGCTCCACCAGTGGAGCCAAACCATTCTGCAGTGTTGCTAGCCCCTCAGCCCGCTGAAGACCGTCCTGTCGTGTCGGCGTCATTGGCGATCGTGCCCGAAAAGTCCGAAGGGCGGCGGGAGAGGAGGAGGAAGAGGAGGTGAAGCCACCTCTTAAGAGGAAGAGGCTTGTTGACTGGCGACCTACCGTCCGACCGTCGAGTCAGCGGCAAGAGAGGAGAGAAAGCAAAGGGAAAGGGAGAGCGAATAACGCCGAACAGTGCGAGCCTTCGATCAGTTTGGCTAAAACTGCATCGATTGGGGACCTCGAGGTATCCCTTCACATTGCTGAGAGGATCGTTCCCCCCGTGGATGAGGAGCTCATGGACTTGCTGAACAATCAGGAGCTAGGGCCCCGTCTCATCCGTAGCTGCCTAAGAAGTGTGGTAATGTCCACCGCGATGCATCAGCGTATGGAAAATCTCGACAGGATTAATCGATCGCTGGACTAGGAAGTCCACGATCTCTTTGAGCAGGTGAAAGCTTTGAGGGGCGAGCTTTCGGAGACTAAGGAAGAGAGAGATGTCTTCTAGGCTCAACTCTCTTCTTTGGAGGAGGAGAAAAAGTCTTGGGAGGAAGCGAGGGGCGTTTTGAGCCCTCAACTTGTCACAGGGGAGGAGGAGAGGAGTCGGTTGGTTGCGGAGGGTGAAGGCTTGAGGAAGGAGATGATGACGGTGCAGGAGCGTAGTAAGAAGTTCCTCCATGACTGTCATGTAGCGGTGGAGGGTAAACTCAGGACCGAAGATATGTTGAGGGAGTTGCGATGCTCCATCGAAGCGGAGGTCGGCGATAAGCGATGGAAGCGATTCTTACATGGGGAGTGCTTGGAGTTCACCTGCGACTTGACCCTCTTGATCCTGAAGAGGTGCCAAGAGGTTCACGTTCCTGACGGGTCGGAGTGTCCTTCGTTCGAGGATTATACCGAGCCGCTGCTTCTCGCTGCTCTCGGTCTTTGCTTGGAGGGAATGAGGGAGAGGGCCGAGGGAGAGCGGACTTTTATTCCGGATGAGGAGCTGGATCTTAGCTCGGAAGAAGAAGAGGATGTCTCTCCGTTGTCTTCTCCTCCCGATCCGACTGCCGGCCCTTCCTCTGCCAACCCGATTGTTGGCCCTTCCTCTCCTCCGGTCGATCCTACTGCTGACCCTTCCTCTCCTCCCAAAGGATCAGAGTGAATTGTTTTTCCCTTTGAAAGGCTCATCTGGTCGGGCTTGTGACCAGAGCTTTAATTCTGAGAAATAGAAACTCGTTTTTCATTACCTCTTTTATGTGTTAAGGTATTAGACAATCCCCTTGAATAGCAGGTCGCGAATGAGTGCGCTCAATGTGTATTGATCGGGTGAATTAGGCCGAGTGATAACGAGACCTAACTATCCGAGATTTTGTCTTGGGATCCTGGCTGAGCGATAGTCGAGGTCGATCGATGGTTCCAAGGATCTTGTCTTGGCAACCTGGTCGATCTATAATCGAGGCCGAGCTATGGTCCTAAGGATCTTGTCTTAGCGACCTGACCGAGCGATAATCGAGGTCGATCGAGGGTTCCAAAGATCTTGTCTTGGAAACCTGGTCGATCTATGGTCGAGGCCGAGCTATGGTCCCAAGGATCTTGTTTTGGCGACCCGGTCGAGCGATAATCTAGGTCGATCGATGGTTCCAAGGATCTTGTCTTGGAAACCTGGTCGATCTATGGTCGAGGCCGATCTGTGGTCCCAAGGATCTTGTCTTGGCGACCCGACCGAGCGATGTCGATGGGATTTTCTACTTTGCCAAATTTAATGAAATTTCTTCATGCCGAAAAATCTGAAAACCCCTTTATTGATGATAATGAGGGCGTGGGCCGTTCCACAGGTTGTGTACAAAAGACGGTAATAAACAAAGATTAACTAAAATAAAACTTATCTACTGGTAGAACGCCTTCAAATTTTGAGAGTTCCATGGCCTCCATAGAATCTTTCCGTTCGCATCGCGTAGGATGTAAGAGTCATGCCCGGCTTGCTTGATCACTTGATAGGGTCCTTCCCATGCCTGTCCGAGCTTTCCAGGATGTTTCCCAGCATCCTTGGCCTTTCGCAGGACGTATCCGCCGACCTTTACGTCTCTCGGCTTTACCCTTCTGTTGTAGAACTTTGTTGCTTTTTGCCTGACGGCTTCCGAACGAGCGGCTGCCCTATCCCTGTCTTCACTGAGAAGCACGAGTTCTGCTCGGCGGGCTTCATTATTCCGCTCTTCTTCATAACTCGACACTCTTTGATTGTGCAACACCACTTCTACTGGAACTAGGGCTTCGCTTACGAAAGTCATCTGAGCGGCGTTTCCCACTGGCTCTATTCGATTGTGATTACATGCGCCCACAATACTTCGTCTAGTTCTTCTACCTAAGTCTTTCGTCCGTCTAGGCGCTTCTTGAGAGCACTCATTATCTTTTTGTTAGTGTTCTCCGCGAGACCATTGCTTTGGGGGTGAGCTACTGAAGTTAACTGTAGCCTTATCTTTAGTCGATCGCAGAAATCTCTAAACTTATCGTTATCGAATTGTCGACCATTATCTGTAACCAACACAATAGGCATCCCGAAGCGGCTTAGTATATTTTTCCTTACGAAATTCTCCACCTTCTGCTCGGTAATTGTAGCGACCACTTCTGCTTCTACCCATTTGGTGAAGTATTCCACTGCCACTACCAAGAACTTCTTCCGTCCAGGACCGAGAGGGAAAGGTCCCAGTATATCCATTCCCCATTGAGAAAAAGGGATAGGGTGGCTCACGATTTTCATCCTCTCGGTCGGTTGATGAGATAGGCTATCATTTTTCTGGCAAGCCTCACACCGGTCGACTTTTTCCTGGCAGTCTTTTCTCATTGTCGGCCAGTAATACCCTTGTCTGATCAGTCTATGAGCCAACATTCTGCCTCCTACGTGGTTTCCACACATTCTTTCGTGGACTTCGGCCATTGCTTGCTCTGTCTCTTCTTCGCTCAAGCATCGTAGCAGTGGCCAGTCATAAGATCGCTTGTATAAGGTGCCATTAATGATTGCGTATTCGGCCGCCTTTATTCTCAGTTTCTTGGCCTCCAATGTTTCTTCCGGTTGTGTTCCCTCTAGGAGGTACCGTCTGATCGGTTCCATCCAACTCGATCGACCGGTATTTACGTCAAAAACTTCCTTGGCTTTCTGGATGCTAGGTCGGTCTAGTCGCTAGACCAAAACGTTATTTTTGGCGTCTCGATCGGAAGTCAATTTGGAAAGCGCATCTGTTTTAGCATTTTGAGCTCGTTCTATCCTACTGATCGAGTATTGCTCGAAATTACTTAACTCCTGCTTTACTAGCTCCAGGTACTTAATCATGCTGCTCCCCTTGGCTTCATACTGTCCAGTGACCTGACCGACCACTACTTGGCTATCACTATATACTTTTAGATGTTTTACTTCCATTTCCTTGGCCAATTGGAGGCCGGCTATCAGAGCCTCGTATTCTGCTTCGTTATTGGAGGCCTTGAATTCTAGTTGAAGAGCATATTCCACCTTTTCTTCTTTGTGCTGGCTGATCAACACTACCCTCGCTCCGCATCCCTCGGCAATGGACGACCCATCAACAAATAAGCTCCAGACAGGGGATTGCTCACCCTGCGAGTCAGGTTGACTCATTTCTGCAATGAAGTCTGCCAACTCCTGTACCTTGATCGTCGTCCGAGGCTTATATTGTATATCGAACTCCCCCAGCTCTACCGCCCATTTTATTAGTCGACTCGAGGTTTTGGGCTTTTGAAGGCACTACCTGAGGGGTTGGTCGGTCCATACCTCGATGGTATGACTCTGGAAGTAAGGTCTTAGCTTCCGTGTTGCCGTTATCAAGGAGAGGGCTAGCCTTTCTATGGGTGCATACCGCGCTTTTGGTCCGGTCAACACCTTGCTGACGTAGTAGATCGAACGTTGCTCATTTCCCTCCGATCGAACAAGGACTGCGTTGATCGACCCCTCCGTGACTGCCAAGTATAGAATCAGATTCTCCCCCTCAGCTGGGCTTTGTAAGATGGGTGGGCTAAACAGATATTGCTTTAAGTGTTGGAATGCTCTTTCGCATTCATCTGGCCACTAGAACTGGGTCACATTCGCTTTCCTTAAAATTTTGAAAAACGGGAGGCACTTGTCCCCCATCCTGGAAACGAATCTGCTCAGAGAGACTATCCGACCGGCCAATATCTGCACATCTTTCAAGCATCGCGGCGAAGGCATTTGGACGATGGCTTCGATTTTCTCTGGATTAGCTTCAATCCCCTGTTGAGTAATCATAAACTCCAGGAATTTTCCGGATGTCACACCAAAGATGCATTTTTCCGGGTTCAGCTTCATCTGAAATTTGTTAAGGGTCTGGAAGACTTCTTTGAGATCTTCCACATGCTCCGCGGCTGTCTTACTTTTGACCACCATATCATCCACATAGGCCTCGACTGATCGACCGATCTGTTTCTTAAAAACTTCCATGACGAGCTGCTAGTAGGTGGCCCCCGCATTCTTCAAACCGAAAGGCATTACTTGGTAGCAATATGTGCCCTGGTCAGTTATAAAGGCGGTCTTCATCTTCGTCTTCGTCTTCGAGACTCATTTGAATCTGATGGTAGCCTGAGAAGGCATATAAGAAGCTGAGGAGTTCATGCCCCGACGTGGAGTCTACCAGCTGATCGATTTTGGGCAGAGGAAAATTGTCTTCTGGGCACGCTTTGTTTAAATCAATGAAATCAATACACATTCTCCACTTTCCGTTTTTCTTCTTTACGAGTACAACGTTGGCCAACCATTCCGGGTATTTGACTTCCCGAATGAACTCAACACTGAGTAGCTTTTCTATTTCCTTCTCAATCACTTCCTGGTGCTCTCTGCTTTGCCACCGCTTCTTCTATCTAACTGGCTTGTAATCCTGTTGAATACCGAGGGAGTGCGATGCGACCGATCGAGAAATTCCAGGCATATCGCTCGGTACCCAGGCGAAGACCGATCTATTTTCTACCAAGCAGTCCGTGATTTCTTTAACTAGGCCCTTTTGAAGCTCGGAACCTAGATTTGTGAACTTGGAGCGGTCGGTTTCATCCAGTATGACCCGTTGCGTTTCTTCCACTGGGTTCATCCTCTCCGTCTCCTCATCGGCTCTCACATCAAGAGAGCTCGTCAGGACTACCGCCCCGTCTAGTATTTTTGTTTCCGCTAAGTAACATTCCCTAGCGATTTTCTGCTGACCCCTGACAATACCAATTCCGTGGGACGTTGGGAACTTCATTGCTTGGTAGTAGGTGGAGACAACCGCTCTAAGGGCGTTTTGAGTGGCTCGTCCAATTATCGCATTGTACGCCCCTTGAAACTTTACAACCAGGAACTCAACGTCCTTCTTTATTTGACACGGCTTTTGTCCAAACTTCACTTTCAAATAGACCCGGGCAAACGGGTAGGCTGATGCTCCAGTTACCCCTTTGATAGGTCCTTCTATAGGCAGTAGTCGATCCTTTGGTACCTCCATCTGCTTGAAGGCATCATAATACAACAGGTCGACCGAGCCCGCATCAATCATTACCCGCTTCACCTCGTTGCCGTCCATGTCCAGATTTACTACGAGCGCGTCATCATGGGGACAACTAACGTCGTCAAGGTCAGACTCGTCGAACGATATCATCTTATCGTTCTGTCTCTTTCTTTTGGCCGACAAGTCTTCGCCGACCTACCTGGCGTACCTCTTTCTTCCTTTAACGGTGGACCCCCTGTTGCGTTTCTACCAAAAATCATATTAATGACCCTAACCGGTCGGTCATCTTGTTGTCCAGTATTCTTGTCGCCTCTTGCCCTGGACTGTCCTCTTGCATCACGTCGATCTTCAGTGTTTGCATTTTGCCTCCCTCCATTCCTATCGTGTCGCCTCCAAGGCTGTCGCCAGTCGTCAGGTCGACCAGTCTTATGCTCATTATTCCGATCAGTATTTTGTTCGCGTTTCAGAAATCGATCCAGCCTTCCCCTTCGGATAAGGAATTCGATTTCTCTTTTTAATTGCCAGCAATCTTCTGTGTCATGACCGATGTCTTTGTAGAAACGGCAATATAAATCCGGGTCCCTATCCTTGGAGGGAGTCTTCATCTTATTGAGTTCTCGGAGAGGTTCCTCATCCGCTCTCATGGCCGTTAATACTTCTGCATATCGTCTGTTGAGCGGAGTGAACTCCTGTCTGTGTCCCTGTCGATCGGTTGGTTTTCTCCAGCTCGACTGGCCCTTCTACCGCTTGTGTGAACCATCCGCTCTGTCATTTGGCGAACGATCATCCGACCTACGCTTCGTATTTTTCAGCACTTCTCCAAGCTGAATGTTCTTATCCACCATGTTTCTTATTTCCTGGATATATCGGGGCTGATCGAGGGCCAATGACTTTTTGAACTCCTCATCCCTCGTGTTGCTCATAAGCGCTACCAACATGGACGAGCAAGTGAGGTCGGGGACCTCGACCGCTTCATTATTGAACTGAGTGATGAACTCCCGCAAACTTTCGTTCCTCCCTTGGGTCAATTGCATCACTTCTAGTGCGGTCTTCTGTGGTTGCTTACTTGTGGCGAATTGATTGAGGAAAAATAGCCTAAAATCCTCAAAGCAAGTAATGCAACACGGGGGTAAACTATTAAACCATCGTCGGGCTCCTTCTTGAAAGGCAATGCAAAAAGCCTTACACTGAATGACGTTGGGGACGCAATGTAAGTTAATCATCGACTGGAAGTGCTGCAAATAGTCTAGGGAATCGATCTTTCCAGTGTACTTTTCAGGCATCGGTATTTTAGTGCCAGCCGTCGGGAGGCTATCCAAGATCGCCGGAGTAAAGGGAGAGCTATATTGAGCTGTTGAACGATCCAGGCGGAAGCTCATGGCTTGCATTGATCCGATCGATTACGATTTTTTCTAGGGCTTCAGCAGGGTGGCGATCGGTTGTCATACTAGTCTGTCGTGCGGACGACTCTTTGTTGTCGAGATGAGGCGTAAATCTGGCAAATCAACAGATCACCGCTTCTCAATCTGCTTTGGGTGAGGAGGTATGCCTGCGCAAGAGGATCTGCATCTGAGAGGTGTTGGAGATTCAGGCGCACGTTGGTTCCAGCATTATCTTCCAAAGCTACGCTCTGTTCTTCTTGTTCTAGGTTTTGAGGTTGCTGTTGATCATTCGGGTCCGAAGACTGCGCGCGGGAAGCATGGTGTGTTGGCGGCAGGGTGGCAGGTCACTGCAAACCTATCCGTTGTAACGCCAGCGCCGCAACAACGACTATATCAGGGTTAGCTACTGTCGCCTGACTGATCTGCGTGTTTCTAGACGTGGTGCCCTGAAATCGGGCCCCACGGTGGGCGCCAATTGGTTCAGCCTGGTTCTGGCGAGACTGCACGTTGCCGTTTGGATCTATGGAGCTGGCTGCTTCTCACGAGCTCCAACGAAGGTTCTGCAAAACAAAGAAGGCACGTCGGGGATTGTTTCCCGATAAACCCCTCCGACGCTCAAGTAAGTCTTTTTTTTAAGGTAGGATCGCTGTGAGCACAGAAAACTAGGATTATGATCACGTACCTCCGTTATGGTAGAATTATACCTTATATATATGGAGCAGATGCTAGGTTTAAGTCTTTACGTATGCATGGAAGACTTCCACCTGCGAGTGAGTCACGGATGCGTAGATTGGGCTGGGCCTGACATAGTCGATAGATATGAGACTGATCCTTGAAAGATGAACCGATCAACCCACGGGTCGTTATGACTGAGTTCGAACTCAGCATGACCGACTCGACCACTCTCGTATTAATCAACCGTCTCCTAAAATTTTTCAACGGCTGTTTTGACTTTCTAAGAAACCCCTCTTGTTTAAAATTTTGGATAAAAAAGAGGATCTGTTGCATTTCTGTGTGCTAGGTTTAAACAAGAGGGGTTTAAACACTTGTTCGCACGAGGCAGCGTAGAAAATGTGGAGTCAAAAAAAGCATGCTTCACCGCCGTTCCCAGTCCGAGCCTAATTTGATTTGACCCCACAGAATTAGAAAAGCATTAGTTATGTCTACTGAGTGGGGTCCGAGTCTACTGTAACCATCATCAACATCACGGGTGACTTGCGGGGGCAAAGCTGTAAACTGGTGCTGTCACTCTGCATATGATTTTGTATAAGTTTTGTCCCATGCCCTAATTGAGGAAGCTGTCCTAAAACTTTGCAACGTTAAAAAAACATGCTTTCTTTTCAAACCAAGTGGGGACAATTTACAATTAAAGTAGGAGTAGGAGTAGGACCCCCTGAGCTACATTACAAACTACGATCAACCCATGCCCGCCGGACCATCATGCTTCAGCCTCTGCACCATGAGTAAAACCACCACAGTTTCGACCCGACGTGACCGTTTTACAGGCTTAAGGGCGAGATAACATTTGTAATTCTAATTGAATTAGAGTATCTAATCACGGGTTTATATTTATAGCTCACTTGACTAAATTATATGGTTCCATTTTTGGCATGTTCTTGCTGAAACTAATGTTTTGGTTTTCCGTCTTTGGCGTGTTTTACTTTTACAAAACGTTTTGAGTTACGTTTTTGTTCCCTGCCTAAAATTTAAGATGAACAGAAGCTTGCAAATCAGTAGCATGGATTCGTCAGGATGGCATTGGTATCTATCTTATACAATGACAAAGAAACTAGCTTGTAAAATCTGGCCAGGACTACAATAAAAAGCCTGGAGCCTTAAGAACCGGTCGAGAATATGTTGATGTTGTCCAGGGAACAAATAAAAATTGACCGTTAGAGGGTACGGACCTCTTTAAAAATAAGAAATTGTTTAACCAATAAAAGACTACATTATAAATATTAAATACAATATCTATAACTCACACAAGCATATTGTAACTGTTTCTCTCTTTGTCTCTACTCTCTGCTGGTTTGCACTATATATATGTGCTCCTTGAAGTTGAAACCTCCTGGAAGCCACCATTCTTCGCATCTCCACTTTCAATATCATTATATTCTCTAACAACATTTTTTATTTAACGCTATATATATTTTTAATATGACTACTCTTATTTGTACTTCCTTATTCTACTTCTGTTTCGTTTTGACTTCAGTTTTGTTGCATGCACCTTATTTAGTTACTACCTCTGCTTACAGGTACAGGTACAAGCTCAACTCTATCACTGATAGTGCCAACTCTAACAAGCACCACCAGAAGTGGGTCGGACCAGTAGGCCACAGAGTGATCACCGTTGATGTTAATGGTAACGGAGAGTTTCAATCAGTCCAAGCTGTTGTTGACTCCGTTCCTGGCAACAACATGAAAAATGTGCTGATATTTATTAGTGCTGGATATTACATGTAATCTTCTGTTAGATCTCTCTATTTTAGAGAATACACTAGCTCAATCTTATGATATGGTGAGTGTTGGTGCAGTGAGAAAGTGGTGGTACCGGCGACCAAACCGTACATTACTTTTCAAGGTGCAGGAAGAGACGTGACCGTCATTGAGTGGCACGACCGAGCGAGTGATCCTGGTCCAGACGGTGCAATGTTGCGTACGTACAGGACCGCTTCGGTTACTGTTTTTGCCAGTTACTTCTCAGCAAGAAACATAAGCTTCAAGGTATGGAAAGTTCTAAATGTTCCCAGTTTTTAAAACATACGAAATGCCCTAAACCCACTCGGGCATTTATTATATTATGGACTTGTAATGGTTTCAATATGTGTATGAATGTGACCAATCTGTATTCAAGGTTGGTTTAGTTACAGGATGACTTACTTGGTTCTTGATATACATATATATAATTATATATTGAGTTTGAATGTATCGCCTGTGACGTTGATGTGATGAGGTTATTTGAAAGCAGATAACAACTAATCTAAGCCAATTTGAGACAAGGATCCTACGAGAGGGAAAAATCTAAACATTTTTCCACCACCTTCATGGTCGGATACGACCCTGTACCCTTGAATGGAGTCATAAACCCTTCAATGCTTGGATACATATAGGGGACGTGTAGAATTATGTTTTGGTAGAAAGTCGATATACATCATGATACATGTTTAAAATTTAACAAAATCTATAACTAGTATTTGCATTAATCTATCGACTTTAAGTTGATGTATCACAGTTTTCTCAATTCAGATCTCTATGACTTAACAGTAAGAGATCATAGATTAAACTCTGATAATGGTGATTATTGGATTAGCAAGAAGTGGTATTATGTATGATAATCTGTGAGCCACATTGATTGATGTTTGAAGTAATTTGATCAGAACACAGCACCAGCACCCATGCCAGGGATGCAAGGATGGCAAGCGGCAGCTTTTCGCATTTCCGGCGACAAGGCATATTTCTCCGGCTGTGGATTCTATGGTGCACAAGACACTCTATGCGATGATGCTGGGAGACATTACTTCAAGGAGTGTTACATTGAGGGCTCTATTGATTTTATTTTTGGTAATGGGCGCTCCATGTACAAAGTAAGAAATCCAAATTTAATTATTTTTGTAGAAAGCTAGGAAGCTTGTGTGTTGATGGCAGGACTAGGATTTAGGAATTAGGATAATATAACAAAGGAAAATGGCCGTAGTGATATGATGGAATGGAAAAGGATGTTGCATTCTTTTCTCTGTTTCTCAATTTGGTGACAAGAGCGCGCAGCTCAGCTTTTTTGTCAGCAGTAGCAGTGCCAAAAGCCGACTGAAACATGAAACCTGACCTAATTCAAGTACACACACATACATATATCATGAACCTACCTCAATAGTCATTATTTGAATTTCAACCATCTCATACACCTAGTTTTGGAATTTTGTTTCCTAAAAAATGTTGACATCCACTTTTGTCAAGATAACGATTTAGCATTTGTTATAAGGGTGTGATTGGTTCCAGGACTGCGAGCTACACTCAATAGCCAATAGATTCGGATCCATAGCAGCCCAAGACAGGAACTCAGCCGATGAGAAAACGGGATTTGCATTTGTTGGGTGCAGAGTGACGGGTACGGGTCCTTTGTACGTGGGACGAGCCATGGGCCAATACTCGAGAATAGTCTACTCTTACACATACTTCGATGACGTGGTTGCACATGGTGGCTGGGATGATTGGGACCACGTCAGCAACAAGAACAAGTGGGTTCAATTAATTTTTATGATTCAGCAACTCCATTTTCCTATAACGATTAACGAGTTTCATTTCAGGACTGCGTTTTTTGGAGTCTACAAATGCTGGGGAGAAGGAGCTGAGGCAGTGAGAGGTGTATCATGGGCCAGAGAGCTAGACTATGAGTCCGCCCACAAGTTTCTGTCCAAGAGTTTTGTCAATGGGAGGCACTGGATCTTACCTCAAGATGCTTAACTCACTCTCACGTTACAGTTCTAGTCCTCTACCTTCTTCGATTCCATTCATTCAGCTTTAGTTACTACAATTGTAAAGTTTTCAATAACATGGTTATATTTATTGGAAAGAGGGCGGAACAGACTGACGTGCAAGGTCTTGCTTTGTACATCCGACTGTTATTGCTAAATTGTCTGTGTACATGAAATTCTATTTTCTTATTAAGACAAACTATTGTGAAGATGGAATTTGGAAGTCCAAAATCCAATGGCATAGGTTTATGGTGAAGTCAATGATTGGTAGCAAGATAATTTAGGAAAAGAAAAATTTGAAAATAAAAATCTTAATAATTAATAAAATTAACTTTACATTCTCAATTCAAATCATAAGAGAAATTTTATTTTTAATATTGAATATACATAATAATTTCTGAGCAATTGTAGCATGATTTGAACCCATGACAACAAAATAAATATGAAACATATTTTGCATTTAATTTCTTAAAGTCAAGATTACTTAAATTATATCATATGATTAATCACGGTAAGATTTGATCTCACGCCTGGTGGAATAATTATGAAACATATTTGATTTTTCAAAGTCAAGATCATCTAAATTTTATAACATGATTAACACGTGAGTGTAATAAAACATGAATCTTAATTTATATTTTATTGCGAAGCTTGATTTATTTCTTGTCGTTTCATTCGAACTATTTTTGAAATAGACTCATCTTAACTACCATAACTACACAAGTGTCTAGCCTATAATAATATTCGTGGAATGAGTTGGGATAACTTTACTACTATTGTGGAGCGTGCTATACAGAAGTGCTAGCTCATTTAGAGTCTAAGTCTATTTATAATAGGTTTTGAATATTTTAGTAATTTAGTTGAAATAAAATTCTAATTTTAATTAAAATTACAATTAATTTTAATTAAATAACAATTGATCTCAAATAAGATCCAATATCTCATATTTAATCATAAAGTTTCTCAAACTCTGCAATCAAGTCTAAATTGAGTAAAAACTTTTCTCTCTTCAACTCACTTTTATATATAACTCATTAGGTTCTCACATATATTATCAATTGATATAAACCCTAAATCATATTTAAGTTTAAATAAATTAAATTATTTTAGTTTATCTTTAATTCTCTAATTAAATAATTTATATCTATAGATTAATATCGACATCGATAATGCATCATGATCGCTAAATATTTAGGAATGTTAAAGTAGTTTTAAGTTTTAACTGACCTTTCATGCATGTTTTTTTTATATAATTCAACAATTTCATCATAAAATATTTTGATTAGACATAGAATATGAAATTAATGTGTACTCTATGAGATTCCAATAATGTTAGTTCTGTATCATTAGCAATAGATTCAACTAACGACATTTGAAAACTATTTTCAAAGTGTCATTCAACTTTGGACGAAAATTTGTCAAGTTAATACTAATTGAGAATGATGGAGCATTCTCTTTAATTACTTTAGGGTGATAAACCTTATATTAATTACTTAACTACCTCCATATAGTTCATACTATATCTAACGACTACTGAATGAGCTATCCTTGACTAAAGTAAGTTATAAGTAGTATAAAAACATATAATCCCTGTACGAGATACTTTAGTAATCTCAAGTCAAAGAATCACTTAAACAATAATCACAACGAGAATTTTCATATAAATACAAGTAACGTTCCAAATAGGGCATCTCAGTGAACTTGTCCTCTAACAAACGTATGTTTGTTTAAGTATTTTCATACTTTATTCTATAAGATTGATTATTTCCTTCATAAGGAAGAAACATAACATGTGCTTGTCATTTTATGCTCTATTAATGTAGCACTTCACTCTCACAAGATCCGAACTCGACATCAATGGTTGATATCCGAGTTCGTGCCCCGCGAGGGTGACATGCTAAAACACTCAATCATTTAAAAATTGGTATAACTTTTTTTAAAACAACAACAAACACAATATACAGAAATCGATACTCAATTTGGGCCCTTTCACAAATACAAAACACTTGAGTCATTTCGGAATACAAATTTATACAAAAAGTTACGGAATATACAATTCGATACAAAATAGAGAAATGCAATGTAGACGCGAACTAATCCCAACCTCTATCCTTCACTTAAATACTGTAGAGATACTCTCATTGTCCTAACAGGGTATATTTCTGGTCCTAAAAAATATTTGTAAATTTTGAGTAAGTTTTGCGAACTCAATGAGTGACCATCATCGATGGCTCACCCAGTCACATAACATATAATTCACATCATTACACATTTCACACTCTACCGTCAATATAAATTAATCACTCAATTATGCATATGCAGTGCACATGAGACCCACTTTTCATTTTTTATTTTATTGTGATGAGTGTTTGAACTGTCCTTTAAAGGGTTCATTGATAACTATCTCATATAGGGCTCATTAAACGTTAAGCCTGAGGCTCTGAATCATTTTGAGCTCGAGGCTCATTTTCACTCGTTAAGCTTTAAGCTCTAATCGTTGGCTACTCTGGTCACAACAGCCATTAGGTTTCATACATTCATGACATGGAATGCATCACTTACATTTGCATATTTGCGTCGCTCACATCCACATATCATCGAACTATAGTCCGGCATGTTGGATCAATGGTGGTTGACAAATTAAATCCCACTCATGTTTTGATAATAATAAAATGTATAGAATTGGTTAAGAAAATATTTCAGGTGATTTGGATTCAAAAACATCAAGGCTGCATCAATCTTGAATGGGCAAGGCATAAGTCAGTGTGAAATCAAGAAGGAAATAATCTTCATCATGCTAGAGACATTAAACATGAAGATTATAGAAGATTTGATTGAATATATCCGTTGGAGACAGCAACAAGTCGACTAGTAAATCATAAGTCGACTAATATATCAAGATCTGTCAGGTTGAGAACAACATAAGTCGACTAATAGACTATAAGTCGACTTATTGAAGGTTACAAGTCGACTTATACTACATAAGTCGACTTATCGAAGGTTACAAGTCGACTTACACTGCAGAAGTCGACTTATAGAAGGGCGAAGATAAAGTTTTACGAAAATCGTTGTTACAGTCGACTTACACACCACGACAAGTCGACTTACGAGTACAGCAAACTGATTCTGACGAAGTTAATTAGTCACAAATGGAAAGGAGGAAATCAAGGAACGACTAAGAAATATCAACAACGGCTAGTGGACATCCCCAACGGCTATAATCATCTTATAGCTTGCAAATAAATAGAGAAATATCAAGGGAAGTGGGAGGAACGCAAAAATCAAAGTATACTACTATAGTTCCAAGAATTTGTTCTTATACTACTCTTAGCTTGGTCTTAATTCCATTCATCTGTACTGAGAGTTAGCATTTCTATTTTCTATCATTGTGATTATTGTGAGTTAAGTGATTAGAGGGGAATTACTTGTTAGGTAGGATTTGTGCCGGAAGACAAATCAAGTGTAAAGGTAGCTTGAGCCCGAAATCAAGTGGTGTTGTAAGAGTTCACACTAAACTAAAAAGTGTGCAGTAAAGTGGTTTGCCAAATCCTAAGTGGGAGTTTAGGTAGAGGACGTAGGTCTTAACACTGAACCTCTATAAAAACAGTGTTTGCTCTTCTTCCCTACTCTTTACATTTAAATTTGTTTAAATTATTTTTGTGTGAATTAACTTCTGATTTTATTGTAGAATTTTTCAAAAAGCTTTAAAGATCTATTCAACCCCTCCTTCTAGATCGTTTACACGGAATTCAACATTGAGTTGAGAAAACACTTTCAGTCATATGCAAACACACATTCAGAACATATTTATCATCAAATTTGGTGCACTTAGTTCATCTCATTCACATAATCATTTAGAAATCGATTAATATCAAAAAGTCAAATAAGCAAATGATAGAATAAGATTATCTAGGTCTACTCATAGTACGCTCCAGATTAGCATTTGTTTTCAAATTCTGAGAACGTCTGAATGCAGACACTTGACCTGCACAACCCATTTATGCAAGACATAAGTTCCACACTCATCAATAATTGCACACGTATAAACATTTATTTATACACAATTGTAATAATGGACTGTGTACAATGCATGCTTATTCCCATTTCATAATTCATATGTGTCTAATTTAATTTAGTTTTACATTTTATTTGTACATAATCTTTCTAATTTTTTTTCAATCTTTACCCTTTGCGTGTGTCTAGCTTATTCCTAGGCCTATACCTCAAGAACACTTGGTTACATTACATCATAACTCAATTTTTTGTCATCTCTTTTCTAACCTCATAAAATCTCATAATATTTATGTTCTCATCCAATAGGAATCCAAATGAAAATCCCATAATGCAAAAATCACTAAAATTGATTCTAGAATACTTAAACCCAAACATTTTCTAAACTTCATGAGCTAGAATCCTTCCAAAAATTCAAAAGATTTAGAATGATCTTACCTTGATTCTTTACCAAGTGAAGAGATCTTTAGCTTAAATGGAAGCTTTTTTCTTCCTCTTCCTTTTTCTCTTCTTGGACAACCTCAAAATCTCTCTTATAGGCTAGGGAAATTAAAACCCTTGCTTGTTTTCTCTTCTTTCTCTCCTTCTCTTCTTCTCTTTGTATTTCTCTCTCTCTTTTTCTCTTAAATTTTTGTTCTTCTCTTCTGCCTCCTTCCCTTCACGTTTTTCTTCTTCATTTATAAGCAAGACAACACTTCTTCTTCCAATTATGCCCTTAATGATTGAGAATTGTCCCATTTGTCCTTCCATTTAAGTCTTATGCCTTTTATACTTAAGTGTTTTGCCAAAAATACCCTTTGAATATTCTGACATAATTCTTTATTCTAGAAGAATCTTT
Organism: Erythroxylum novogranatense; assembly: GCA_029891385.1. Taxonomy (NCBI): domain Eukaryota; kingdom Viridiplantae; phylum Streptophyta; class Magnoliopsida; order Malpighiales; family Erythroxylaceae; genus Erythroxylum; species Erythroxylum novogranatense. The sequence continues at coordinate 93,128,831 of CM057228.1, forward strand.
TCTATTGTCTTACATTTCTAAGGACACCAAAACCATTCAATTCGGTTCAGTGATTCGAAAGATACACTTCAAAATTTTTTGCACTGCTCTTGTCCAAATTAATATACTATGCATAACTTCTATCCAAAATTTAAACATCTTAAAAACTGAATTATATTCTAATTTCTTCATACCAGTTGTAGCTCCATGTCTCTAGTTTACCAAAAATTAGAAATCGTCTCATTTGGAATCCTACAGGTCTAGATATACTCAAAATACTGAAGTATGTTCGGTAGAATAACACCAGTTCATATTACTGAAGAGCACACTCACTGTACCAGTCCCACATTTTTCACTCAATCTCTCTCTCTTCATTTTAGATGGCTACGATTTTGGGTGGAGATGTAGAGCACTGTCTTACGAGTCCAATGGTTTAAAAATCAAGTCATTTGGGTGTCTAGAGAAGGAGTTATGATCAAAAGAATCCAATATATTTTTGTCCTCAATCATACTGAACCTATTTCGGGGAAATAGCTATAACTCTCTCTTGAAATTTCTTATTAAGGCATTTTTTAGATGGTTCGAAATCAAGAGATAAAACTTTCATGAAGACCTCGAAGACAAATTCTATCTTCTGCGTCTTCTTCCTTCTAACTTTTGTATCTTCTTACTTTGCATCTTCTTACTTTGGTTCGTCTTACTTTTGCATCATCTTACTTTTGCATCGTCTTACTTTGCTTCGTCTTACTTTTGCTTCATCTTACTTTTGCATTGTCTTACTTTTGCATCGTCTTACTTTTGCATTTTCACATATAAAGATCATAACTTTCGACTCAGATATTCAAAAATTCCATACTATATACCGTTGGAAAGATAAGATAAAGATATACAACTCTCAAGAAGGAAAATTTGTCAAAATCGATCTAGATTAATCCAGATTTTCTCCCAAGTCAGAACACGAATTTTACATTCAGCTCCCAATGTACTGCACCTAGTTCTCAACTTCATGAAATTTTGAGACTCTTATAGATAGAATTGAAATTCGATGTCTTCATACAAAATGTAGCCATATATCTCTAGGTTAATCCAAATTAAGAATCATCTTGTTTGGACAACTAGAGAAAATGTTGTGGCTAAAAAAGTGAAGTACACTCAGTGAACATTTTCCAGATTACTGCCAATTTTGTTTCCAAATCTTTCCTTATCACAACTCATACCAAGATCACTCTTTCGACTCCTTCTACTTCTCATTTTTAAGAAAATCACATTTAACATCAGTTATACCCAGAAGTTGTCAATAAATACATGTACCACTTTTTTATGTGCAGAGATTCAATATTAATGTGCATATATGCTAACATTATGCATGAGCAAGAAAAATGCATTTTCTTAATCTCTCTTTGAGCTCACATGTACTGAAATTTCAGGTCCTAATCCTTAATATAAGGGTGGGATGTTACAATTAATGTCTAATCTTAATAGCATAATGACTAGGAATAATACATAAATGCAATATGAATCTTATAATTATGATCTCATCATAATTGCATTTTCAATATATATTTACCTTATGGACTTTATCATATGCATCTAAATATGTATAAGATAAAGAATGCCTTTAAATGATTATGTCATTAAACTACAACTAACTAATTAGTTATAAGGCATAAACCAACCATCTCCCACATCATCCAATCATTTAGGTATCTTATACAATATCACCATATGACTATCATGCTACAACTGGGATAATAGTTTAGTGAGAGAATTCTACAAGATTCTCTATAGTGAGTACTTGGTTAAATCTTATAACTTTCATCTTAATTATCATCATAACTAAGAGAAACAACCTAAATAGATACTTGGATCTTTAATGAGACATCAACTCCTTTTGCACACCCAATGTCTCTAATTTTCTATAGTACATCATTATCCGAACAATGTAAAGAACTATACCAAGTTTATTAATAAATTCTTGATCCAATTAATCATTTTGATTAAATGAAAATATATTTTGGTATGATTAATGCTATATTGGAACATTTCTATTATCAAAACAATATTGTTATAAGTAAAATACACCTTAACAAGAATTTAATTCTAAGGTTGACATCCATATAACTTGGAACTCAAATAGCAACCCATAGATAGAATAGTAGATATACTTAATACTTCATAAGTATTAGATATCTCAAATTATAAACATCTTTAGTACATTATCTTTATATTTGGATTAACATAGATTAACAATTTAAATAGCTATCTCTATAGATTTCTCAAAATTACGCTGTTACATTTTTATATTCAACAAGAATTATTCTTAGACAATTATATTTTCAACAATAAAAAATATAAATTGTTGTTCTCTTTGACCAATATGTCTCTACATACTCCTACTGAAGAGGACACTATACTTCTACTAACCTTCTTATAAACAAAACAAATTCATAATCATCTCCAAATTAAACTATTTGAATTCGTCATGAAAGTAAATCTTTCAATATCTTGTGGCCTTTTAATTATATATCAAATGTATCGATAAAGGCACTAGTTCCAATTGGATGTATCGTCATGAGATTTGAACTTTTCAAATTTTATCTTACTCTTACTACTTATCTTAAGAATCATTCTCCTATAAGATTTCATTGAAACAAGCAATTTGTTCAATGGGCATGTAAGACTATATTTAACCTTTTATATATCTCATAACCTTCTATTATTCAATTTAGTTCTAAACTTATTAGTCAATACATTCTTCAAGAAAGTATCCCATCACAAAATCATTCCAATTTAATAATAGCTATTTCTTGTAAGCTTATATTTTTCCTTTTAACATCATCGTGTTAATGAGGGGTTCTTAGAGAAGAAAAATTATGAAAGATATCATTATCCTCAAAAAAAGGTTTCAAAACTTTCATTTTCAAAGTCCCATAATAGTCACTCCTAACAAAAAGTAATAGAAAGTTTCTTTTCTTTTTATACCCTTTTAACAAATTTGAAAAATGCTCCAAAGCATTCATCTTTTTTATAAGAACAAGACCTAAGTAAATATACTCAAATCATCAACTATGACAAAAGCACAAAATTTACCACCTAAACTAGCAATCCTAGTTGGTCTAAACAAATCCATAAGAACTAATTGTAAAAAATATACTCAAATCATCAACTATGACAAAAACACAAAATTTACCACCTAAACTAGCAATCCTAGTTGGTCCAAACAAATTCATATGAAGTAATTGTTAAAAACTAGTGGAAGTTACCAAATTTTTTCTTTTGAATGAGCTTTAGGTTTTTTCATTTAGTAAGCTTCACAAATCCTATATTTCTTAAATTTGATCTTTGGAGCCTAATTACAAGTTTAAAGTTGAGGTTGGAGATGAGGTCCATGATTACATGTCCAAGTCTCCTATAACAAATCCATGCATCTTTATTAATAAACATTAGGCACTTCATATATTGGTCAGATAAATCATCGAGATGAATTATATATATGTTTCCTTCTCTTTTCCCCAAAAATGCAATATTATTGTCAACTACTTTAGATATAAAGCATGATCTCCCTTCAAAGCATAATTTGTAGCCTTTATCATATAAATGGATCACACTTAACAAGTTATGCTTCAATCCATCAACTAAAAGTACGTTTTCAATAATGTTGTGGTCTTTTTTACCGACTTTGATGATATCAATTATCTTACCCTTTACATTGTCTCCAAATGTGATGAATCCTCCATGTTTATCTCTAAGATTTGAGAATTGGGTTGCATCACTTATCATATGCCTTAAGCACCCACTATTCATGTCCCATTTGTTTCTTTTTTTTAGAGACCTATGAAATAACCCAATTAATGTGTTTTAGGTACCCAAATAAGCTTAGTTCCTTTATTGTTAGTCTCCTTTGTTTTCAACCCACTTGCTTGAGTGTTTATTCATTATCCTTTATTTTAAGGAGAAATTTTTTTCAATGTGCCCATATTTACTACAAAATTAATATACAATGTCATATGATTTGATAGTAAGACGATGACCCAACGTTATGGGATCCGTTCCGTTCCGGCCGGAAGGTATCGTACCGGTCGAAAAATAGAACTTAGATCCCAACCTCGGTACAGGTCATAAATACCAGCCGGTACTAGGGTTTTCCGTTGGGTACTGGCCGGTACCCAATATTCTAGAAAATTTCGAACTATTTCAAAATTTTTAAAAATTATGAGGACTTATCTGCAAAAAAAATTTTAACCAAAATTTTACCCCTCCCCCCGACCCTCTTTTCTGCTACCACCTCTTTCTTCTTCATTTCTTCTACTCTTCTTCTTCTCTCTAACCCTGTCTCTCTCACTCTCTCACTCTCACCATCTCTGTCGCCGACGTCTGGAGATCCTCTCACCGTCACCGACGCTTGGTTCTACTCCTCACCCCGGTTGTTCTCCTCCTCTCTGTGTAGATCTGGCCTCATCCGTGTAGATCTAGCCTCAACAGCTCCTCCTCGACGTCACCTCTCCTCCTCGCCACACCACCACCAACCTTCCGACGACTCACAGTTGGATGGCTGGATTTGGACAACCCCATGAGGCATGACCCAAAGCCCCAACCCGAATACCCAAGTAAAGACCCGAGACATCCGACGGTTAAATAATTTTTTTGGGTGTGTGTTGATTGTTGACACTAAAAAAATTGATTGTAAATGAATTTTGTTTTTTGTGTTGTGGATTGGAATTTGGAAATGGATTGGACTTGCGTTTGTCGTGTATTAGTGTTGATGAGTTGATGAAAATGCTATCGGTGGGTGGACTTGTTTGTGGAGGAATGGATTTGGATTTTGATTTTTGAATACTGAAGTTGAAGTTTGAATTTTTGAATGTTTGGATGAAAATTGGAATTGTTTTGGAATGGAATTTTGGAATGAAATTTTGAAGTTGATAATTTGAAATTGTTGGATTGAAGTTGAAGAATATCGTGGGTATTGGGTTTGGGGAAGTAATTTATGTTATTTTGTTATGAATTTGTTACATGAAAATTAGAATTGGAATTGAAAATGGAAATTTAAAATGGGATTAGTATGTAATTAATTAATTATGTATTATGAAAAGAATAAAGATTGTTAAAACTTAAAATTAAAAGTTGATAATTAAGTAATTAACATTTAAAACTAAATGTAAAATTAATAATCAAATGTGAAATTATCCATATGTCTATAGCTTATTGGAATGTTGGAACTTGAAGTAATAAATAATAACCACCCTAAAAAAAATAAATAACATTATAAGAATTTGTTTTTTAGAATAGGTATGCAATAATTGAACTAATTGAGACTAAGCTTATGTAATACCCGGTATCTAGTTTACCCGGTACACCAAAATAAATCGATATTTTAGACTGTTGTCCTTAAAAATCACAGAACAGTGAATAATAATTTTTAGTGACATCAAATTAATGATGTATGATATTTTTTCGGTGGTCACAGGAAATTATACGAGCAGATGATTAAAAACCAGTACAAGAGTGGCAATTTTGTAAATAAATGGACATGAGGCATATAAAAGGAACTAGTTGGAGAATAAGACAAAAACATTGTCTTCTTCTTCTCCCTCTCTCACGAAACCTCCATGGGAGCTCCTCTCCAAGTTTTTCAACTTATGTAACATGAAAGGGAAGGAGATTCAAGCAATTTGGGTGGTATAAAAAGGTAAGCCTCCATTCCTTTATTAAGATCTATGGATTTAATCTTGGTTTCTCTCTTCTTTTGTGAAACTCATTTGAGAGAATGTATGAGTTTGATGATTTGGATGATGGATTCTTGTTTCTTGATGTCTAATGACACTTATTCTTGAAGGAATTTCGTTTTTATGGTGATTTGGGGGGTTAAACCAAAACCTAGGGTTTTGAAGGTTAAGCTGTCATGGAGACAGATTCGTATCTCTCTTTGTTCATTTTTTTGAGCTGTTTACCGTGTGAATCTTGCGAAACTCAAAACATAGAAGTTGTAGATCCAGATGTCTACTATCTCCCTGATTTTTTTCACGATTTTAGGGTGAGCCTAACAAATGTAAGAGGCCCCGAATTGACACTGGTTCAGAATACCAGCGGGATTGAAATGAAAACTGAAAGTTAATTGTTTGAAGACCTTAGAGTTAGAATTGGATGATGAGTTCTTCTTACAAAATGCTCAAAAATGTGTCATCTAAGTGCTATATAAAGGAAATGTTAATTTGATAAGTATTCTGTTAGATATGGCTGAAAAAGGGAAGGGTGTTGCTAATGTTAGTGACACAGAAAAGAACAAAAACAGAACAGGCTTATAAAAATCACAATAAATCCAATTTACATAATTTTTGAGTCATTCGTGGATATGTGATATCCATATGAGTATATTGAAAATGAAGTTTTGAATTGCCTTAATTGATTGAGAAATGAATAAGTTATAAGCTCTTGATTCGGGAAGGGTCCAGCTCATGACTGCATGTTAAAGCTGATTGTAAATGGAAGATTTGGATTCCCTTAATGACCGAATTAGAGCATGGTTATTAAAGAAGAAATGTGAATTTATGTGTTAACTAGAGGTTTGGAAAGTATGAAAAAACATTGGACCTATGTGTAAAGAGTTATGCCATCATGAATGAGACCTATGCTGATGGATTAAGAACAAAATAGAATTGTAATGATAATTGTTAAGAAATGAAGCTTATGTGAGAATGACTAATAAGGGTATATGTATTTTCATGCATGTTACCCAATAGCTAGTGAAAGAGGACAAGGAATAGAACTAAAAGTTGTACCCAATACTTCTCGAGTTCAAGAAAATTAGAAAAGAAATCAGAACCATTGTGATAGTTGAGGTGAGTATAATCATACTACTATACTTGTGTAGTAATCATTTCCTTTTATCTTGCGGTTTGTTGAATTGTTCTCGAACCTATATGATTTGTTTGACATATGACTCCATGTAGTTGAGTCTAGCATGTTGTATACCAGATTGACCAGATGATTTCAGAGTCTTTGCATCTTCTGGTTCCCTTATTGTGTTGAACCTATTGATTGCAATTCATTTCTTGTTAGCAATGATTGATGAGTTCACAGAATATCCAGACCATGTGCACATTGGTAACCCGCCGGTGATGGGTTAGATCCGGGTCCTACCTGGAGAGGGCAGGCCTCCAGGGGCAAGGTTAGGCCAACCTTGTCTAGAATCAGAAAAAGGAGAGATATGTCGTACTAGCATGCCTCTGTCTCTTCCTAAGAAATTCAGAATTTAGAAAGAATCAGAACTCAAAAATGAGAAAGCTCAGAATTAGGAATCCTAGAGAAACCGGAATTTAGAAAGAACCCAGAAAAGAAAACAACCCAGAACCCAGATTCATGTTTTATTTGAACAATTCATATTGAGCTTTATCATTGATACTCATGTGATTGCCGCATTTGATATTACTACCTGTTCATTATATTGATCATGTATTGATGCTCAGAATGTCTCAGACCATTTTTGTGAAGCTAGCCTTGTGTTACCTAGCCTCACAAGCATGGTAGTATGTTTATATCTCACTGAGTCGCGTTGTAGACTCACACCTCACCATCATCATTTCAGGAGATTAGCAGATCGGACAAGAGAGAAAATCCAAGCCTTTTGAGACTCACTTGGATAAGCAGACAAGTAATGTTTTTGGCATAATGTAAATTTTTGTTACTTCTAGTTGCTCTATGGATTGTCATAATCATATGTATATAAAACATGTATGGATATGTTATGTTATTGAGAACGATGTTGGTTGATGATAAGTAGATGTTGTATGTGAGAATTGCCCCATTAATAAGTACAAGGATTTATCAGATAAATGAATGGGTCATGCCGAATTTTTAGTAAAATATAGAAAAGTTAGGCTTACTACCGGCTTTAGGGGCTTTAAGCCCACCCATTCCCTAGTGCCAACACGGTCCAAAAAGGCGGGTCGTGTCAGCTTAGTATAGAGATTGGAGAATTTGAAATGATTAGAATTCTTAGAAAAAGTGATAGGCCTTTTTGTTTAATCATACCTAAATCACTATAGGAAAATTATTATTACTTTTGATATAAAAGTAGTCATTATTACTTTTAATCAACTCATCAATGTTACTTGTGTTCATCATAGAAAACTATAAGACACCTGTCTCTTTTATTTATGACTCTAACTTTGCATTTTAGAGAAATGAGCTAAGGCATTTGATTAAGCAAATTCATTCTAGTAGCTCAACTCACGGTTAATTATAAGGGACTTTCACAACACTCAAAGATTTTTAAATCATTAATTGATATTTGATATATTGTTAATATTTGTGAAATATTAATTTATTTTTAATATTTGGTATTGAATTTACTCATTTAGGAACAAATTTGTTTGAGCATAAAGAAGTGATGTATTGAATGTTTGTTGTTAAATTGTGAATATGTTGTAGATTTGTAGTTGTAAATTTTAATTATTTATACTTACATTTATTAATGTCTATTAAAATTGTAAAAGCAACATATATATTTAAGAATGAAATATGAAATGGTGTATATAATATTATGGTTTGTTAAAATGAAAAGAAGATCAAAGGTTTAAAAGGGAAAAATTTCAAAAATTTATATCATTCAACTTGATCTCATGTTATGAATAAATCTTTGAACTTGATAATTGTGTTATGAATATATGTGTAGGAACAATTGTATAAGATATGTCATGCATTATTTGCCAATTATGGAAATTCAATTGATATTATGAATGTAAATGGAAGTGGAATTATGATTGTTTTGAGATTGTTAGAATTGAGAATTGTTGTAAATGGAAAAAATGAAAATAAAATTATAAAATTTTTGAGATTGTTGTAAATTTTTGTAAATCGAAATAGAATTATGATTGTTTTGTGATTGTTGGGATTGAAAATTGTTGGTTATTGTTGGAATGGAAATGGAATTATGAATGGAAATGGAAATAGAATTATGGTTGTTTTGTGATTGTTGGAATTGGGAATTGTTGTAAATGGATGGGAATGAAAATGAAAGGAAATGGAAATAGAATTATGATTATTTTGTGATTGTTGTAATTTAGAATTGTTATATTGTAAATAGAAATAGAATTATGATTGTGATTGTTGGAATTAAAAATTGTTGAAAATGGAAGGAAATGTAAATGAAATTATGATTGCTTTGTGATTGTTAGAATTGGGAATTGTTATAAATGGAAGGAAATGAAAATAAAATCATGAAAGTTTTGTGGTTGTTAGAAACTTGGAATTGGAACTTGTTGTAAATGGAAATGGAATTATGATTGTTTGTGATTGTTGGGATTGGAAATTGTTGGTTATTGCTGGAATGGAAATGAAATTATGAATGGAAATGGAAATAGAATTATGGTTGTTTTGTGTTTGTTGGAATTGGGAATTGTTGTAAATGGATGGGAATGTGAATGAAAGGAAATGGAAATAGAATTATGATCATTTTGTGATTGTTGTAATTAGAATTATTGTATTGTAAATGGAAATGGAATTATGATTGTGATTGTTGGAATTAGAAATTGTTGTAAATGGAATGACTATTACAGAATGAGTTATATTATATAAGATGGATATGCATATTGTCATTGTGTACTGAAGTTATGTGTTATTTATTTTTGTGTACAGATAAATGGAAGGAAGTTCAAATACTCCCGATCAACCTAGTTCAGGAAGATACAGTGATTCAACTTGGGCTCACGCTGGTGCGGTTTTTGATCAAAAGAATCATACCATTTGCTTGTTTTGTAACAAGCATTTGAAAGGTGGAGGAATCACTCGATTGAAAAGGCATTTAGTTGGGGTTAAAGAAGATGTGGAATCTTGTAAAAAAGTAAGTCATGATGTGAAGTGATAGATGAAAACATTGCTTTATGAACATCAATTTGAGAAAGATAGAAAGGGAAGATTGGATTTTGAAATTGGTAGTAGAAGTTCATTTTCTGGTTTTCGTGGTGATTATGGAAATGTTGAATGTGGAAGTGGTTGTGGTAGTGGTACCGGTAGTATTCCATCTCAGCCTTAGGATCCTGAAGAATCTGATGTGAGGAAGAGAAGAAGGCAGGTGACTAGTTTCTTTGCACTACGAACAACTCCTAGTGCCCAACCTTCAATTCATAGTGCAATGCAATCAAGAGATGCGGCTCACAATGTCGATATGACAGTAGACAAATGGTGGTATGATACAAGTTCGTCATTCAATGCCTCTCAGTCTTATTATTATCAACTTATGATGGATGGAGTAGCCTCTTATGGTCTAGGATACAAAGGGCCATCGATTAATGACTTAAGAGGTAAACTTTTGAGTTGTGTTGTTTCTGAAATTAGAACTTATTTGGCTGAAAAAAGAGTGAGTTAGGCTACTTATGGTTATTCAATTATGTGTGATGGTTAGACAAATATGAGACAAGAGCCTATTATAAATTTTTTGGTTTATTCTATAAATGGCTCTATGTTTTTGAAATCTATTGATGCATCGGGCCTTATTAGAAATGCTGAGACTTTGTTTGGGATATTTGATGAAGTTGTGAATGAAGTAGGGTTAGAAAACATTGTTCAGTTTATTACTAACAATGATTCTGCTCATAAAATGGTAGGGAAAAGATTGCAGAATACCTATAATTCATTTTTTTGGACTCCTTATGTTGCACATTGCATTGACTTAATGCTGAAAAATATAGGAGATCCTAGATATTTTTCCTGTTATTGATGAGACAATGTAGAAAGCTAAAAAAGTGACAAAATTCATTTATAATCGTGCATGTGTTTTGAATTTGATGAGAAGGAAATTTATCAATGGTAGGAATTTGTGTTGCCCTGCTGTGACAAGATTTGCAACAAATTTCTTATCACTTCAGTCTTTTGTTTTGATGAAGAGGGGTGTTAAGGCAAATGTTTACAAGTGATAAGTGAGTTGTATCTTAGCATGTTAGGTTTAATGTTGGAATGAAGGTTTGTAGTATTATACTGGAAGATAGAGAATTTTGGTCGCAATGTCAATTTGTTATTCGAGTTTGTGAGCCTTTGGTGAGGGTGCTTCGGTTGACTGATAGTGAAGAAAAGTCAACAATGGGTTATATTTTTTATGCTTTAGAGAGAGCGATAGAAGCAATCAAAGCTAATCTGAAAAATAGGGCTTCTTTATACACACCATTTCTCTCAATCATTAATGAGAGAAGGGAAAGACAACTTTCTTCTCCATTGTTTACAGTTGGGGCATTTTTGAATCCTAGTGTGTATTTTAGATTGGATCTTGCAAAGCAAGCTGAAGTTAGTAGAGAAATGTTTTTCACAATTACAACAATTGTTGCTCATGACGCAATGCAAGATCTTTTCAACTCACAAATACAACTTTATAAGTTGTCTTATAGGGATTTTGGAATGCCAATTGCTATTCGACAAAAAGAAAAACTTTGTTCAGGTATTATTTATTTTCTATTTCTTATTTGTTAAAAATTAATTATCACTTTATTTTGTTTATAACACTACTTTTGTTATCTTATACTCCTTCCGTTTCATAATAAGAGTTATTTTAGAAAAATACACGCTTATTAATAAAGCTAATAAAATTATAGATATACCCTTATTAATACTTCCATAAAATTACCTCGGTAATCAACATCTTAAATGAAATTGTGAGAGAAATTGCCTTGAAATTGTGATCTGTATAATTAAGATGAGAGAGAAATGAAAGGTTAATTTTGGAAGAAAAGTTATAAACATGCATACAAAGTCAAGAATGACACTTATTTTGAATAATTAAAATGTATCTAAAACGACTCTTATTATGAAACGGAGGGAGTAACTTGCAATTTCTTGGTGGGATCAATTCAAAAATTGTGTTCCAGAATTGAGAAAGTTTGCGATTCAGATTTTAAGTTAATGTGTGAGTGCAACTAGGTGTGAACGAAACTGGAGCACATTTGAATTTATCCACTCAAAGAAAAGGAATAGATTGGAGCATAAGAGGTTGAATGACTTAGTTTATGTTCGTTACAATTTAAAGCTTCGGGAAAGATATGTTATTTTCATTATTATTATTATTAATTTTGATATAATTTCTTATAATTTTTTAATAATTAAAGTTAATTGTTTACTAGGAGTCTGAATAGCACAAGTAGTTCAAATGATCCAATTACCATTGATAATACTGATGTTTTGGCGGATTGGATTTCTGAAAAACCCAATTTGGTTGATGTGAATGATTTAAATTTGGAAGATAATTTTGGATGGGAAAGCATTGACATGTCATTTGGTGCATTAAGTTTGAATGATAATGATGATGAAACTCCTCTCAATGATGAGAATTTTGTACCAAATGATCATTAGGGTTAGTGCAGTTCTAGCAGGTATCCTTCCATTGACGATTGAATTTCAGGTTTTTATTTTTCGTCTTCTTTTAATTTACTTGTATTTGATGTTTATGTTAAATTATATATATGTAATGTAACTGTAATATTTTTGTTTCAGGTTTAACTTCTACTTGAATGCTTCTTCGTCATCAATTCTTTTGTAATATTTATTGTTATTTTTATCGAATGTTTTGAATTTTTTATGTAATATTATTTATTAAAATGATGAAATTATATTATTGTAATTTATAATATTTTAAATACTTTGTATTATTCTTAATTTGATGTGTGTATGATGATGTTTGTCTTTGTTTATATTAATTGTGGTTATTATTTATATGTAAAATATTTAAAATTATTGTTATTGACTTATTTAATATTAATTGTTATTATTATTTATTATTAAGATTTTTGAAAGCATGGTTGATGTAAACAATAAACTAGTAAAGTATACAATATAACTGTACAATATACCAATATGGACTATTTTGCAATTTTTAAAAATTTTAGGGACTATTTCATAAATTTAAAAAATTACCCGAAACGGTATCCGGTACTGACCGGTATCGATACAGTTTCATTCCAGAGTCCAATCCGGTACTAAGCCTGTTATGCTATTCATAACTTTGAGATGACCACTATAGCCATGATGCGGGAATGCATTCCTTATTTTCTATATACATATGGGTCTTACAAACTTCTTTTTTATGTAAGTGATTTGAATGCTCTTTTTTTATAATGAAAAGTGCTAATATACTTGTATGTATGAGACATGTTTCTTTTAATATAATCATTGAAAAAAACTTTAAAATGCATGTAAAGGATACTCAAATACTTCTTAATGTTAAAACTACTGAGAAAATACCTATTTGTATTGTTTTAGGAACCCTTACTAGCCATAGAGCCAAGAACTAGCTATTATAATAGCTATATGGAATGCACTAGTTGACCAAGCTTCGATTCACTAGCCATTGGAATATTGGTTAACCAATAGGCATATCGGTCAACCAATACACCAACCCAATGTTACAACAAACTTATGGTACATCAAATTTGATAATTTTAATCTATATTAGTTGGCCACTAATCTATATAGTTGACCAGTCATCCCATAAATATGATTTTAATACCTTCAAATGCTCAAGCTTAATTTGATGAATATAAATATCATAAGATGTTCCCAAAAACTTTATTTAAAAGATTGAGAGACTTTTATATTAAAAACGGAAACTTCAATGGCTCTTAGTATAAAACCCTGAACCTTTCCTTTCATTGAATAATTTTTTTATTTTTGGTGAATAATATTTTTAGATGAATAGTAAATTTAGGTGAATAATGATCTTTAGGGAACCCAATCTTGAAATATTGAAAATATTTGAAATAAGTATTAGATTTTAATGATACTAAAACAAATCAAAAATAAGTCCGATTGAATAGATTTTGGGAGTTCCGAAAGTTTAGGACTAAAATACTTTTTTTGAAAAATAATGTTTATTAATGATTTTAAACCCATTTGGAAATTTTTAAAGCATCTGTCAATAAATATTGACTCTAATTGAAGTATTGCAGGGTCAATTAGATAATAAGGTGGTTACAAAATTATTTCAGAATTTAATTCGGTTAGTTGGTGAATTAAATTCAATAAAGGACAATTTAGTCTTTTTATGTACAATGGTGTGAGTGGATTAGTGAGTCACACCTAATGACTAATTAAAAGCTTTCTTAAGAGTTAAGCATCATTAATTAAATAGATGGTGAGTCATTAAAGACAACCAATAGGAAAGTGACGTGTGTAAAGAATTAAAGAGTATCAATTGTTTTATTTTTTGGACAGTAGCCATGAGACCAAAAATCATAAGAAGAAAAGAACAACTAAGGAGAACGTCAGCCAAGCTTGAGAGGCAGATGAGTGCAATCATTTAATGGCTCTACTAATGTCTAATGGTTAACTTAGTGAAGGTAAGTGATGTAGACCTAGCTCCGTAATTAGTGGCTGATCAGTCGTAGATAAGCAATACAGAACCAGTTCTATGACTTTATGCTTAAGGGTATTATATGACAAAGAAGTTAATGGTGGGCTATGTCATGTAATAAAGTTCATGACAATAATGATGCCGCCATAACTCACGTTCAAAGTAACTTAAGAAATTTGATTTTAGAAAGCATACATGTTTTATATTGGTATTGTATCATAAGAAATGAAATGAAATTGTTTTAAAGAGGTTTAAATTGTTAAATATGGTTTGCATAGAAATGTTAACACTCATTGAGCTCGTTTAGCTCACACTCTACTTTCTGTTTTAAAAATGAATCCTCCCAAGTGCACACTTAGGCTATGTTTGGTTGGATATAAAGTTTTTAATAAAATAGAATGAATTAGAATGGAATAGAATGATTTATAATGGAATGAAACATAATTAGATGTAATATTAGAAAATTGGTGTTTAGGAGGGATGGAAGGGTTCATATGTAATATAGAGAAATATTGTTTGGATAAAGGGTTTATAATGTAATACAGTGTAAAGTTGTTTATTATTTTACATTCCATCCTAAACCCCTCAAATTGGAAGTTTTTCAATTTTACTGTTTAGGATGGAATGAAATATAATATAAAACTCTCCTTTTCTATCTCATTCCATTCTATTTCATTATAAATCCTCATCCTAAACAATGGAATAATATTATATTTTATTTTATTTCATTATAAAATCCTTATCTAAACATAGCCTTAGGGACTTCAACAGTAGGGACTCCACCTCTTGAGTTGTTCGCTTTGTCACGTGTTGTTGTGTAGGCATTTTTACATTGTAAAACCTTTTGAGAATTACTGCATATCAATGAATATGTTTTGGAATGTATTTTGTGTAAAGAAGGCGTGTATATAATTTTTAAAAATGAAATGCATGAATATGTTTTAGCTTTTTCAAGTTTACTGAAATGATTGTTGAGATTATCTATGAGTGAACTTGACGTCCAAAATTTGTAGTGGAGATTTTGATGTGAATATAGAAGCGTTTTGAACTTTTACAGAGATTTTGAAAAATTTTGGGAATGTCAAAATGCAATCGTTTTGCTGCCGAAATTTTTAATAAAATGATTTAGTTTAGAAAAAATGCCACTGTTTATGTGTGGTATATTAGGTTCCTAAATATATTGATAATGAACACAAATTATAACCCCGCCTAAATTATAATTAGAATTAGATAAATTAATTTTTTTTAGTTTATCTTTAATTTTCTAATTAAAGAATTTATATCTATAGATCAATATTGACATCTAGCAATATATCATTGCTATCCAAATAAGTTACAAGTAGTATCAAAATACAACAATCCCATGTGAAATACATTAGTTATTTCAAATCAAATGATTACTTATATAATCATCATAATGGTAATTTCATGACATATACAAGTAATGTTCAAAATAGAATTATCATATGAGGTTAGTTCAATGAACTTGTTATCTAATAAGCACTCATATCTTTGTTTAAGTATCTCCATAGTTTATTATATAAGATCGATTATTTCCTTTATAAAGAAAAAATAACATGTATTAATCATTTTATGATCTATTAATGTCTAGTATTAATATAATAATAACTAGGAATAATTTAAGGATAATACTTAAATGTAATATAAATATCATAATTATAATCTTATCATAATTTCATTTGCAATGTATATTTATTCAACGAACTTTATCTTAAAAATGTCTTTAAATAATTTTGTCATTAAACTATAACTATCTAAAATGTCTTTAAATAATTTTGTCATTAAGCTATAACTATCTAATTAGCTGTAGGGTATAAACTAACAATAATAATAGAGCACATATTAGCCACTCACATAAGTTCATTGATATAATTTATCGCATTAATACCATAAAAATTAATGATAAATTATTTTGTAATAAATTAAAATAATATTATTGTATGATTATTTTTAAAATTTATTTAATATTATAAAATTGACGAAATTATTTTATAATTCATCCTTTATTTTAAACCTATTTCTCTAGTAATACTAAGAATCCCATGATTGCTTCATTTATTAATCTTCTAAGATAAGATACGATAGGAATTGAAAAGGGCAAAACGAAAAGGAAAGAGTATTGAACGAGAAGCAGACGGTCAAAGTCCAAGATGTGGTGCACGACCATCTGTGAGCCGATAACTTGTGGCTTACAAACTTTCATTGTCGAGGACAGTGACCATTTCGTGCGTTGACGCCCTCTCGATTTGTGTATTCCAATCCCCGGCTGTGCCGTGGCCCATAATGTTTTCAGTTTCTCTTTATTTGTTCATTTCACTGGAAATACTTATTCTATATATTTTGCTTTTAGACTTATATTCACCACATCCAAAGCATATTTTTTCAAAGATTAAGGTTGATAATGAATACGGGTATAATAATAGAAGGGAATAAGAATTAGTATGAAAAATAAAAAATGATGTTTGGTTTGTAACTTGAGTTTCTGTATTAATACCAATAATATTGTTTGATTTGTTGCGTTAATAAGAATGAAAGATAATATAATACCTTTTTTTATATCATATTTTCATATCATATTTATTATTATTATTACAAAATTTATAATAATAATAATAAAATAATTAATTTAATATAATAATAATAATAATAAGGATAATAATAATAATAATAAGTTTAAAACTTAATAATAATAATAATAATAATAATAATAATAATAATAATAATAATAACAATAATGATTAATAATAATAATAATAATAATAATAATAATAATAATAATAATAATAATAATAATGATGATGATGATAAGTGATGAGTAATATAATTAAGAATAAAATTGCTTATATAAGGAGGTATAAATAATAATTATTTCTTAGATTGGAATGAAAACCTCAAACCAAATTTTGGAGGTTTAGTAGATTCAAACTTAATGGAATAATCTATTAAGCGAATTTGAAAATCAAAAAATATTTTTTGCTTACAATTATTAATTCATATTTCAATAGATTTATTCCATTAAGCTTTGAGAATCTGATAATAAACCTCCAAAATCAAAGCGATCAAGTTTTCATTCCAATCTAAGAATAGCTATTATTTATACCCTCCCCACATAAGCAATTTTTATTCTTAATTATATTACTCATCACTTATCATCGTTATCTTTGTTATTATTATTATTATTATTATTATTATTAAGTTTTAAATTTATTATTATTATTAATTGTTGTTGTTGTTGTTGTTATTATTATTATTATTATTTATAAAGTTTAAACTTTAATAATAATAATAATAATATTATTAATTATTATTAATTATTGTTTTATTATTATTTATTATTATAAATTTTAAAGTTATTATTATTATTATCCTTATTATTATTATTATTATAGAAATTAATTTTCTTATTATTATTTATTTTATTATTAATGTTATTATATGAAATTAGTTATCTTATTATTATTATTATTATTAATTTTATTATAAGAAATTAATTATTTTATTTGTAATAATAATAATAAATATGATATGGAAATACGATATGAAAAATGATATTATATTATCTTTTATTAAAATTAATGCAACAAACCAAACAACATTATTGGTATTAATACAGAAACCCAAGTTACAAACCAAACATCATTTTTTATTTTTCGTACCTATTTCTATTCCCTTATACTATTATACCCATATCCATACCCAACTCCTTGTTCAAACCAAACGCCCCATTAATGTTGTTTTCAAGCTTAAAATCTCCTTTTTGAACATGTTTTTATAAATCTAATGTAGCAACCTAGAATTGATTATATTTTGTATCTATAATTTTAATTTTACACTCGGATTACTCAAATCGTATCCCACATCTCATTAAGTATTTTGAAAGCAAACAAAAAATGGGAAAGAAAGGGTTTTTTTTTAGTACATTTTATTTCTCAAATAACGAGATAGGTAGGAGACCTTGATCCACGAAATATATATGGCTGGTCGCATGCCTTACGTCACCTGCGGGTATAAGCGTTGTCTTTATGACAGCTTCGTCGATGCTTCACCAATTTGCTGTTCCTACCCTCGTTTTCTTCTTCATTCAACGCTACCCCATTAGTCTTCTTCTTCTTCTTTTCTTCTTCAGCCACCATTTGACATTATAAATACATACAAGAGAGAACCATTTGGTCATAGGATTCAAAAACAGAGTTTGATTTGTAGCCTTTGTTGGGAAAGAATCCGCTTATGGCTTCCATCAACTTCTCTTCTTGCCCTTCAACAACTACGCCGAGAAGATCTATTTCACGCCTTCAGTGAGTACTCTTTTTGGTTATTTCCGTCTGAGATTTATATGTTTAGCTGTTTTGTGTTGCAAGTCCCGATCTTTTTACAGGCCTTTAGTTATCAGCTGTTTTTAGATTTCCATGTTTCTTTTCCTCACTTTTCCTGTTCTCAGCGTGTGATTTTAAGTGAATCGTTTTTCTGCTCGATTCGATAGCTCCTTAGGATCTTATTTGGACCAAATTATTTGGTGATCAAGTTTGGTGCTTTATATATCAATCAGCCTTTTCGGTTCATGTGTGTGGTATGAGGAAGACGGATGTTTTCCCTCCCAAAACTTCTTCAAATGTTTCTTACGGAGTTTGATTTCATATGAAGAGTCTGAATTTGGTAGAAGTATAAGCGTTAGAAGTATTGTTTTAAGCAGTGAACGCTCTTATACGTTTTTAAGAACCCAAGGATAATCGAAGGAATCGGAAATTTGTTCCATCCATTCGGGTGTCTGCCTTTGCTTCATGTTTAATTCAATTGGAATTGCTCAGTTGAACGCTCTGCGTATTGCAGTGAACGCTCTTATACGTTTTTAAGAACCCAAGGATTATCGAAGGAATCGGAAATTTGTTCCATCCATTCGGGTGTCTGCCTTTGCTTCATGTTTAATTCAATTGGAATTGCTCAGTTGAACGCTCTGCGTATTGCAGTGAACGCTCTTATACGTTTTTAAGAACCCAAGGATTATTGAAGGAATCGGAAATTTGTTCCATCCATTCGGGTGTCTGCCTTTGCTCCATGTCTAATTCAATTGGAATTGCTCAGTTGAACGCTCTGCGTATTGCAGTTCATACTTGGTTGTCATTTATAATGATAACCTGATTGTTGACATACCAAAGTTACTATTTATTTGAGAATTTCATATATTGTGAGTTATTCAGGGCTTGCGTATATTGTTTGAGAAGTCTAAATCTTGTCAATTATTCCAGGCTTGCCTACTTAAAGTCATGCTTTTTGGGTGCTGTTATGTTAATGTCATTCTTTCTCGGCCAGTTTTTCATTGGGGTATGAAATATATGTTGACATGAGCTTGTCTGTAGCATATGCAGAAACTTCAAGTCATTCAGTGGATTACATCCATTGAATTCGTCCTCAGTAATAGGGTACATGCCTGATTTCTCATCGATCCAGCTTAATGGTAGTAAAACCTCTTTGAGCATCAAGGCTGTTGACAAAGTTCGAGCAACACTAATATCTGATGAAGGTAACCTACTGTCCTATGCCAATGAAAATGGTGTTGCTGCAAAAAGTGCTGCAGTTGATTTTGGTTCAGTCAGAGTTGAGGTGCAGCCTGAAGCCATAGCACTTGAAACCCTGGCAGCTGATAACACGGCCATTACTAGTGGTTTCCCCATGGATGATGATGAATTTGACTTGGATCACCCCACAGAAGGTTTTTCTTCCATACCCGAGGCCATTGAGGACATTCGCCAAGGAAAGGTAATCAAGTTCTTTTCCTCCATTTTCCTGACAGTAGACTTTATAATGAACTATTCAGTATTGTTTCTTAATTTGGAATTTTCACAAATAAACTGTCAAAATGAAGATTTTGCTCCAGTTTTTTATTAGAATCTTCTATTTCAGATTGTGGTTGTTGTAGACGATGAGGATAGAGAAAATGAAGGAGATCTTATTATGGCAGCAGAATTGGCAACACCTGAAGCTATGGCTTTCATTGTGAAGTATGGTACTGGAATAGTTTGCGTGAGCATGAAAGGAGAAGATTTAGACAGATTGCAACTCCCACTGATGGTTTCCCAAAATGAAAATGATGAAATGCTTCGCACTGCATTCACAGTTACAGTGGTATGGCTTTTGCCAACTTTTTCTCCCATTTGAAAGTTTTGACATTCACCTATTGATGATGTTTGCATGCATAATTTTGCTAGGAATTTTAAGAATCTTCCTTTGAGTAAAATGGAAATGTAGTCTTGATGCATTCATCTAATCGCATTTAACAAATGACTTTTAAAAATGCAAATTCTGTGGAACAACAAAATGTTCCAGATCTGGATAGTGTGTGATTACATGGGGCATTTAAAATCATCAACTAGGATGGCTAATAAACTTTGTGAAGAGTGGAAATTTTATTTTTTTTGTCCCAAATATTTTTCTTAGAGTACAAATATTTTTAACTATTTGGCTGTACTTCTGCAGGAAACATAGACACCCCTATGTGGAGCATTATACCTTCACATTAGTTTGGCGCAGTAGTTACATTTTTAGATTAGAACTGCAAAATAAGGTCCTTGAAAAATTAAATTCTTATTTAGGAGGCCTGAAAAACTAAAATTTGACTATGGATGCAAATGACGTCCTTGAAACAGCTAAATTCTTAAAGGCGAACAGCAAAGAGGTCAATAAAAATGGGATAGTCAACCAGCTTACTTCATATTGATTATCTTTATACCATGCCAGTTCTTGAGTTCTGTTTTTCCCTGCATCTGTTTTTTAGGATGCCAAACATGGTACAACCACAGGGGTTTCAGCTCATGATAGGGCAACAACAGTGTTGGCTCTTGCTTCCAGAGATTCAAAACCTGAAGATCTCAATCGCCCGGGCCATATTTTTCCACTGAGGTACAGGGAAGGTGGTGTCTTAAAAAGGGCTGGGCATACTGAAGCTTCTGTTGATCTTGCCATTTTAGCTGGACTTGATCCTGTTGGAGTTCTTTGTGAGGTTGTAGATGATGATGGCTCCATGGCCAGATTACCAAGGCTTCGTGAATTTGCAAAGCGGGAGAATCTGAAAATTATCTCAATTGCTGATTTAATTAGGTATGAATCCTTTTCTTCTTTGAGATCATTTGCTTTAAACTCAGCTTGAAACTAATATGGCTTAGTAACTTAATCATTTTTTTCTCTCCAAAGGATGCAACTAAAAAGAGGATTTTTCTGAAAATGAAATGTTAAAAAGAAATTTTCTTGTTGAATGCAAATATTTCTTCCACTGAATAATGTTTTGCTACTGAATTTACTATTGAGTTGGCAGCTCATACATTGCTCAAGTTAGAACATACACCATCCTATTTACTAAGTGGCCATTGTATTTTTTGCTGTTGTCTGGATTTCCTGTTTAAAAAATATGCAGTTAATCATATTGCTTGTACTTACATCCAATTTGAGGTAGTCATTTGAGAGTAAAAGTCAAGTAAGATCATAGAAATGTTTGTGGAATAATGTACTAGTGTTGCTTTGCCATGAAGTTCTGGCTTGAAGACTTTATCTGTTTGTTGATGAATTTCATATGGTTTTTGGATGTAGTTTTAAGCTTTTTTTGCAACATGATTATCATTTTTGAGAGATTGGTGGCCTGATGTCTACAAATGAAGTTTATTTGTGATTATATCATCTTTATAGGAAGTCACTGGCCTGTGATATTGTTTATCTCATCATCTGGATTACAATTTACAGGTATAGGAGGAAGAGAGATAAATTGGTAGATCGTTCATCTGCTGCTCGATTACCAACAATGTGGGGGCCATTCACAGCTTATTGTTATAGATCAATCTTAGATGGTATAGAGCATATTGCCATGGTTAAGGTGAGCAGTATTTGCAATTTTGAGATTGAATTTTCAATTCTTTTGTTTTTTGCTTGTGTATTTCAATCTTGTCTGATAAAGTTTCTTGCTAATAGGCAGAGTTTTTTAAATCTGGTCATGTACTTGTGGTGTACATCTGAGATTTTGTTCGAGTCTACCATAATAGTTCCAGTTATGAAAACTACATAATAGGGTTAACCTTAAGTGCATTTTCTGTTTATCGCACTTACAGTGAGAGAGGTAAACTAAAGGTTGAAAAGAGCTCTTAACCATGCATAAGAGTTGCTGTTGTCATGATTAACTCCTTTGAAAGCTATCAATTTGTTGATTAGTTGTTTTGTTTTTGAAATAGATCATTAGGAAGTAGTTAGATTTGCATAAACTAGAGTTCTGACAGAGCTCTTGACCATGCATAAGATTCTTTGTTATCATGATTAACTCCTTTGTAAACTACTAGTTTGGAAAAACAGAACTAGTTTTGTTTCTGAAATGAATCATCAAACTAGTTAGATATTGCAGATTTTTCATTTAGGGAGTTGGGCGGGAAGAGTTTCTAGAGGGGATCTGAAACCTTATTAAGTTATTTTCTCAGATCCAAATGAGTGAAACACTGCTGATGGTTTTCTGGTCATTTGGGCATAAAAACCTTTTTATGTACACGGGCTGTGTGAAGAATAATAACATTAATCTGTACTTTTTAAGTTATATCTACCCTGTTTTAAGGTCAAGCTTCCAACTTAGATTTGTCAACAAAAATGATGTTTGTGTGCGGTTCAAATGTTATTCTTTCCAAATTAGAGTACTTGTTGCTTACAAGAAATTTTGCTGTTCAAAAGGGTGATATTGGAGATGGAGAGAATGTCCTTGTGCGAGTGCACTCAGAATGCCTC
Source organism: Erythroxylum novogranatense (assembly GCA_029891385.1). NCBI lineage: Eukaryota > Viridiplantae > Streptophyta > Magnoliopsida > Malpighiales > Erythroxylaceae > Erythroxylum > Erythroxylum novogranatense. Next base: position 93,151,911 of record CM057228.1, read on the forward strand.
ACAGGAGACATATTTGGATCTGCTAGATGTGATTGTGGGAACCAACTGGCCCTTGCAATGCAGCAGATTGAGGCTGCTGGCAGAGGTGTACTGGTATACCTCCGTGGGCATGAAGGAAGAGGCATCGGTTTGGGCCATAAGCTGCGTGCTTACAATCTCCAAGATGCTGGTCGGGATACAGTAGAAGCAAATGAGGAACTAGGACTTCCTGTTGATTCCCGAGAATATGGCATTGGTGCACAGGTATTCCTAGTGAAACATCTCTGTAGGATAACTTCATCTTGCAAATTGCAGATATCTACTCTGTGCTGAGTTTGCTTTCACTGTTCTTAATTAACTTTTTGGATGTTTTAATTAAACTGTTCATCGGAATAAAAATCAATCTTTTGCAATCTCTTATTAAATTGTTTCTGAAGGTAAACTTATTGGACCATTACTGCAGATTTTACGAGATCTGGGTGTAAGAACAATGAAGTTGATGACCAACAACCCGGCAAAGTATATTGGCTTGAAAGGTTATGGTCTGACAGTTGCCGGTAGAGTTCCCTTAGTAACACCTATAACCACAGAAAACAAGAGATACCTGGAGACCAAACGTGCTAAAATGGGCCACATATATGGGGTGGAGTTCAATGGCCGTTTCAGTAGCCTCATAAAGAACAATGGTAAATCAGCAGTAGACGCTTCATCAGATGCTCTTAAACTTAATTAGTGAACAAGAGATCAAAAATAGCTGCTTTGACAATGGAGAAGATTCATATTCATTTACAAACAAGATCATTCTTTTTCCCAGAAATTGTATAAATTGGACACGGGGAATCCCAGTTGTATGTGTATTCAGCTGCAAACTGTTCCTCATCATTCCCGCTTGCAATAGGCTGCCAGCCTCGCATTTTCTTTTTACATTTTGCTTGTCATTCATCCTTACAAAGAATGCTGTGTCCCCCAAATAATGAACACATCTTCTGTCACATTTTTATTTTTATTTAACAGGAGAACTATGTCGTTCTTCCAGTGAGCATCGAGATACCAGAAATATTTTTTTTTTCATTTCTATTTTAACTTTCCGTCTTTAATGCAACTTTGGTTTGAAAGAACCAATCTTAAAAATATTACACAAAAGAATGTAAAGAAAATTTTAATTCGAGCGGATTTCAACCCGAAATTCTCAGGGTTCAAGTTACTTGTTCTTATTCTTATGTTCTTATTCTGTTCTATCTGTATCTATTCATTCATTTTCTGTAGTTCTCATTTATTGAATGGATGGATGTTTATAAAATATCAATTCTTATATATGAACTTTCATTAATTCTTATTTTAGTCCATATAGGAATTTAATTAATTGACTTTGATATCATATTAAATTTTAATGATCTCTTTTTCAAAAAGAAAGTGAAATATATCTATTGGTCTTCTAATATGGCACTGGTAAGAGGATTCATTAAATTAGTGAAAAACTCACTAGGACTTTCTTATGAGGAGGTTGTGATTCTAACAGGGACATGCCAAAATAAAGTATACTGATATTTACAGACCTAAGGTCGAGGGAGGTCTAAGAGTTATTCCTATTAAATCTACTAAAAAAGCTCCCATGATAAAGAAGTTCCGGTCCATTCTATAGGGTAATGAAACCCTATGGGTCAAATGGCTCCATAGTCTTTGTTCTAACATAGCTAATGAAGCTAAGGGAAGTAGTAGAAGTTGAAATTTTTGTCAAGTTGGTAATCGAGAAAAGGCTAGTCTTTGTTATGACAATTTGATTAGGGAGGGGTTCCCTAATAACAATCAAATAACCATTTGACTTTAAAGCCACTTCCCTTCAAGTGCGAAGGTAAAATCTATCATAAACAAAGGACATTGGATTGAATTCCTAAGAGAGCTTCAATTCCTATAATGTACCCTAATATATACATTTAGATAAACCATCCACGGGGACAATTCAGTACTAAGATCTATAGAGAATGGCTGATATAGATTTTCGTACTTCTTGTCTTATTATATAGTTTTTCTAATTAAACCATCCACGGGGTCTAATTGATTTGCTTTATAATAATAAATTTTCGTACTTCTTGTCTTATTATATAGTTTTTCTAAATAAAAGTAACTAAATGAATATTTTTATGTAATACAATTTCTTATTTCTTATTTTTATTTTTACCATCAAAATTTTCTTTTACATAAAGAATGTTCATAGTATAAATTTTCATGTCTATTAACTTCTTCTATCATATTAAAAATCAAAATATTACATTTATTTAAATTATATACTTGGTTTATAAATATTAGTTTTAATAAATGTTAGTACACTTATTTAAATAATATAGTTTGTTTATAAATATTATTTTAAATAAATGTTATGCAAATATAACTAAAATTAATACCTTATATATATAATTTTATCTATTAAAGTAGGAAAATACTATTTTAATCTACAACTTTATACAAATTTTCATGATTAGTTTGAACTCCATACTTTGGTATTTTAATTTCTGAAACATCATTTTCTATTAATTTGATGTTACGGTTCATTATACCTCACCAATTAAGTTAGGTGATATGACATATACGTGTTATTTCTATATGTCGTATACAGAGATTTTCTAATAAAATTAAATAGTTTGAATTGCGGTGAGAATATGTGACATTTATTAAGTGCAATCAAATGCAATTGAATTTTTAAACATTTATCAAATACAGTCTAGGACTATATGTAAAATCCAAAAGTTGAACTTAGATGGGATTGGTTGAAGTTGTTAGGGTAATGACAATTCAAATTGGTTTTTTTTTTAATGTCTAATGATAAAAAAAAAACTTGCATGCAAGGGATGAGGAGAAAATATTGACTAAAAAAGTAGCTAGTGGTTATCGTTTTCAACACTAGAAGTCGAACGTCAAAAGGTGCTTCTCATTACTTAGACAATGATTTACAACGAAGATACGACTACCCTAGTTGCTAGTGGTGATGATTTATTTTAAGAGAGACATGAGAAAAATAATAGGTATGCAACATTTGATTTTAAAAAAGGCATGAAATACAACAATTTTGAATTAGGGATGAAAGTTAAACATTCAAAGGACTTCGGAGAAGCAATATGGAATTATGCTATTAGAAATTATCATGATAATATAGTATCAAGAAGAGGAGATATAATAGAAGTAATTTGTGATATTCATTATTCTTTCAAAGGGTATGCAAGTTGATGTAGGATTTGGGAAATATTTTTAATAAAAATTGTTGAGAAAAGACATGTTTGTAAGAAAATGTAGCAAAACAAGCAAGCTAACAAATGGATAACAAATCAGTTTATAGATAAGTTTAGGAAGAATCTCAACTAGCTAGTTAGTGAGATGATGAATGAATTGCAATCTAGATACTAGTTAACTGTTAACAGGTTGCAAATTATAAAGTCAAATGGAAGCTCTTTCATTATTAGGAGGTTTCATCATGCAAAGTTATAGAGTTATAAGAATGAGTTAAGAAGAAGTGACAAGCATAGATTGTCCTATTAAGCTAGACTTAAGTGGGTTGAATTCTTGAACCCATTTTAAAGAAGTTTTATATTATGTTTAATGTATTGAAATTGGGTTTCCTTATATAGATTTTAGGATATTTTAGTTTAGATGGTTGATTTTATAGTTTTTCTTATGGGTGCCTTATTAGTTATAACTATTTGAGATGGTAATAATAAAATATTTTTAATGGCTTGGGTTATTGCGGAGGGTAAGAATTACCATTCTTAGAGTTGGTTCTTAAATATCTTAGATCAATAACTAAATATCTAACCAATAATTAGACTTTTGCAAGTGGCCGATAAAGGATATGGACTGATTTTATATTGCTTTGATAAATTTTAGGAACATTATTATTATATTTATGACAATAATTCCTTGTTTTAGTTTATGGTATAGTATTTGATTGAATTTTTGAAGTACTTTTATATAGATTGTGAACATAGAAAGTGTACATGTCAGATTTATGAAAATTGATCATATAAGTATAAAAGCTACACTTATAAGCTAGTCTTTTAGACAACAATTAATCATACAAGTAAGTATCAATATGAAGATTTGATGGAGAAATATAAGAACCTTTTCAAAGAAGCATATACTAACTTTGATGCTATAAGAAAAGTTGACATTTGTGAAGGCATTTGTTAGTACTAGAACAAAGTGTGAGATAGTCCACAACATCTCTAAGATTTTCAATAGGTACATCTACCAAGCCCACATAAAAGCATCATAAATATGATAGGAAACATTAGGAGACATTTGGATAACCTTAATAACTCAAATACATAAGAAAATAGACAAATTGCAAAATTTGACAAATGATATTTGCCTACTAAAGGAAGGAGACAAAACTTGTGGCAATGTAACAAGATCGGGGCACTGTCTCACTAATACAATGAAGGTTTGATGTATCGTATTTTGACAAAGATATGTCAATGATAAGATCTCATTAGACAAAACTTGAGGCAATGTAATAGGATCGACGCACTGTCTCACTAGTACAATGAAGATTTGATGTATCTAATTTTGGTGAGAATTTTTTTTATTTAGTTACAAAGATATGTCAATGATAAGATCTCATCTTGCTATAATATTTGATATTATCTCATTTGTTTTGGATTTATTTTGATGCTTAAATATGGAAATTAATGTTTGTTTTGTTTTAGGAGATGAAAAGTGGATACTGCATCAAATTGGGACTCTATTGATGATAATGACAAACTTTGGATAAAGTGAAGAGATTGTTACAATGGATAAGACTGATCCCTTAAAAAGTTAGAGTTTGACGAGGAAACTTCTTCTTATCCCTAACATATAGGAGTTTGAATTTAAAATTGTTTTAGATAGACATCTTTACAAATTAGAGTTAGATTATGTAAAAGTGACATTTCTCACAATAGAAAAACGTTCTCTCTTTTTATGTTTTTAGCAATTCTTAGTATTTCTTCTATTTTTATTATTGGAGCGAAAACCATGGGTGACTAAACTCAACTTTATGATTCAAGGGGATTCAATACTCTGATTGTAACTTTGTAAGGTTTTATGTTTCAAAGTTTTATTCATGTTTTAATTCAAATATTTCTTGTTTTGAGTTTTCATATTTCATGAATGATTGATATTCAATTAATCTGACAATTTAATTTAATATTAGTTATTTTATCGCTATCCATGAATTCAGTGATCCGTAATTTTCATAAAGGATTGGTACAAGTAGAAAATAGGCTATTTATGAATATCCATATTTAACTTATGATAAACAAGAACACTAAATTGAATAGTTGCAGCTATCTCGATTATTTAATTTAGGGTTTAGTCTTTTTCACATAGCTTATTTCTATCATTTATTTGATATGGAATGTCATCATATCCAGTCAATAGATGATAAGTTTTGGTTTGGATGTTGGGTTTGAATCAATTAATTTAGGAAAATTTGAGACTTATTACAACTATCCCAATATGTTTTAGACTAACAACTTGAATCATGAAAATATTATTTTTAGACCAATGATCAATGTTACAATTAGATGAGATTTTTCCCTTGAATTAGAGTTTGATAATTTTGACTTTCTCATATTTAAATTCAGTTGATTTAATTTATTTTTGTATTAATTTTAGTTAATTAGTTTCCTAATCAAAACCGCTTTTTATTTTATTACTCAAAAATTAAGAAACTAGTGTTTAGTTCTCTAAGGATTCGACCTAGTTCCATGACTATTACAAAAATTTAGAGAATCGGTATTATTTTGGGGGCTTTGACAACTTGACAAAAATTTGGCATCGTTGCCAACAAACTGTTTCAAGTTTCTTAGTTTCTTTGCATTTTTATTTTTACAGTTATTGTTGATCTCTTGTCTTGTATGACTCATGCTTCTCAGATAGGTAAATTGCAATACAATCCAGAAATTAAAAAGATAACATGTTAGTTAAGAAAGAGACTAAGTAAGAAACCACTCGTTCACCTCTAAACGTAAAGTTGAAGTAGATTTAACAATTGGTGAAGAATCTAATCTTCAAGAAGTGGACGAAACGATAACAAATCTTAACCCTAGAACATTGAGGGAGTTAGCAGCACCAAATTTGAATCAACAACCTTTATGCATTCAATTTCTAGATGTTGAGGTAGATTTCAAATTGAAATCTAATTTGATTCACTTACTGCCTATTTTTCATAATCTTGCAAGTGAAGACCCGCATAAACACTTGAAAGAATTCCATATTGTTTGCTCTAGAATGAAGCCACAATAGGTGAAAGATAAGGCGAAAGATTGGCTATGTTACCTTCCACTTGGCTCAGTAACAACATGGAATGAGATTAAAAGAATGCTTTTGAAGAAGTTCTTTCCTGCATCAAGAGCATCAAATATCAGAAATATGTGGGATAAGACAAATTAGAGGAGAAACATTATATAATATTGGGAAAGGTTTAAGGAGTGATGTGCCAACTGTCCATATCATCAAATTCCTGATCAACTTCTAATTCAATACTTTCATGAAGGACTCTTGCCAATGGATCGAAGTATGGTCGATGCAGCTAATGGAGGAGCTCTAGTAAACAAAAAACCTAAGGTAGCCAGACAGTTGATATCAATTATGGCCGAAAATTCTCAATAGTTTGGGACAAAGATGGATGGAGTTATTAAGCATGTGAATAAGGTAAGTAACATATACCTTGAGGATAAAATTTCTGATTTAATTGCTTTAGTTTGTCAAATGGTTGTAGGTCATTTACAATGGGCAAGAGTGTGCGGAATATGCTCATTCTCTGGACATCTTACAAATATGTGCACTACATTGCAACAAAAAACTCAAGAAACTAAGATAATAGAGAGTTTCCTAGTCATCCTCAACGAAAGTATGACCCTTATTCCAATTGTTACAATCCAGGATGGAGGGGTCATCCAAATTTTGAGCTATGGAAATCAATGAAGCCAACAACGATAGCAACCTCAAAATTTTAATAAAAAACCTCAAGCTCCTCATATTCTCAACCTCAATGTTCAAATTTGGTTATGTCTTTAAATGAAATTGTTAAGGTGTTTGCTAATAATACTCAACAATTTCAACAAGAAACAAGGGAAAGCTTTCAAAACTTGGAAAGTCAAATAACTCAATTAACTAATTCGGTAAGTAAATTGGAAGCATAAGTATCAGGAAAATTATGTTCCTAAATGGTGGTGAATCTTAAAGAGAATTTGAGTATAATGACTTTAAGAAGTGGTAAGGAAATTCAATCGGGAACTTCTTTACCAATGGAGGAAGAAAACCACAATGGTAGAGAAAGGAAGGAAGAACTTCCAAATAAAAATCAACAAAGGTAAAAGATGATTCATCTTCTTCAATATCAATTAATGTACGTTTACCTCCTTTTCTCACAGGTTGGTTAAACCAAAAGATGATGAATATGAAAGAGAGATCTTAGAAACTTTCAAAAATGTGGAAAGCAATATATCACTTATGGAAGCCATCAAGCAAGTTCAGAAATATGCAAAATTATTAAAGGAGTTGTGCACAAATAAAAGGAAGCTGAAGGACAAAGAGAGAATAATTTTGGGCATGAATGTATCAGCTATGATAAATAGGAAATTACCAAAAAAATGCAAAGATCCAGGTATGTTTACACTTTTGTGTGTTATTGGTGATAGAAAAACTTAGCACGTCATGCTAGACTAAGGTGTATCCATTAAAGTCATGTCATAATCAATTTATCCAGCTTTAAATTTGAATTCTTCGCAAGAAACTAATGTGATTATCCAACTATTAGATTGATCGTATTTGTGTCCTATTGGATTGACTGAGGATGTTTTAGTCCAAGTTAACAGTTGGTATTTCCAGTAGATTTTTACATCTTGAAAATGGATAGAGATAGTGTGGAAAATTTAGCTTTGATTTTATTGGGTAGGCCATTTATTGTAACATCCCGTTATCGAAGTGACGGGTATATTTGTAAATTGGATCGAGTCAGGTTAAAGTACAGGCAAATGTGAATTCTTCATGCATTATAGTTTCTATAGTCATCGGTAAATGATTATTGATGGCATAAGTATATGAATATGCGTACATGTATGACATTTCCCGATTGAATTGTGGAAATTGGAAATTTGTGCGAAAAGTGTATAAATGAGTTTTGTATATGAATTGGAATGAGAAAATTTGAATTTAGAGAACTGAATTATGAGATTGGAGTGTAGGAATATGCCATTCCTAATTTTGTGAATTTATGGAAATTCTTCTGAAATTTTTGGAGAATCGAGTCCGGACCGGAAAAATGGTATAGTGACTGATAAACCAGATTCCGGGTCCGTGATTGATTGGCAATTGATATGAGGCAAGTTGAATTATGACTTTAGGATTTATTATTAATTTTTATTGCGTATCGGGAGAAATTAGAATCAGAAATTGGATTGAGGTTGTTCAATCTGGACTGGTGGCAATTAATTGCCAAACAAGTCTTAAGGTATTCAGTATATATATAACTTACGCCTTTGAAATTTGATGATGCTTGCTTCTGTTCTGGATAAATTGCTTTGTTCTTCTTCTTCCCTTGCGTGGATTTCTTGGTGATTTGGAAAGGTTTAAAGCTTGAATCAAGTAAGTCTTTGTTTCCTTATGATATAAGTTGTTTAATTTGATCATTGATTGAGTTATGAAATTGTTTAGAGAATTTGAAAGTTTCGGATGTTAGGATTTTTGAGAAAATGTTGAGTTTGATTTGGGATTTTGATGAATAATAAGTTTTAGATAGTTTTGAGGTTAGAAATGAGTTCAGTATAGTGTATGAACTAATTGGGAGTGTTTAGAATGGATTTGGATGGAGTTGAATCTGAGAAATCTGGAAATTTCTGGGTTTTCTGGGCGTGTTCGTCGTTGCACGCCGCGGCGCATGAAGAACACGCCGCGGCGAGCATTTCAGAAATGCTTCGTACGCCGCGACGTGCGCGGAAGGCGCGCCGCGGCGAGGAAGAAAGGAACACGTCGCAATGAACAGCGGTGCGTCGCGCTGACAAGCGGTTCGCCATGACGAACGTGGCGAGAATGGGAGCTCATGCCATGCGAAGGATCTGATGCCGCGGCGAGGAATGCTGATTTTTCCAAAATGAGATTTTTGAGGTTTTAAATTATGGGGATGTAGGAATTTGATAGTTCAATTACCTATGGATTAAATTCATATGGAGATTATGAATTTGGAGGATTAGTTTCTAATGGATTGGCTATGGATCAATTGAATTTCTAAGACTAGGAATTTCAATTTGGGAGAATGAAATGAAGTGATTTTTAAGACGATTGTTACAAGTAATGAATTTAAGATTTGATTTCAATTGAATTGTTTTCTAAGTGATTAATTGGAATTTAGAGATTAAGAATTTGAATTGATAAGACGGAATTTCCGGATTTTAATTTGATGATTATGGGAATCTAGTGGCAATAAATAGTGATTGTGATTTTAATTGGAATGTGACTGCAGAGAATTAGATATTAGTCTATTGACTTATGGTAATTGGATTTTGCTATGAATTAGAGTGAAAGTGATCGAATTGGGAAAATTTAGGAAATGTCATAACATGTACAGTACTCAGTGTATTTGCTATATTTGCATTTTTGAATATTGGAAATTATGCAATGAGTGATATTCGATTTTTCTGATTGTTTTAAAGGTACCGATGGAGCAATTCCACGGGCAGTGCTGAGACTTCCAGGCTGTAGCTCGGAAGTGCAGGTAAGTAACCTAGTTGGTTTCTCAACCTATATGTGTTACATTTTGTGTACAAATGCCATGTGGAGATACGGATGGATATGTGTGACTGTTTTGATTGATTTCGAACCATGGGTGTTCGAAATATTGGATTGAGATATGGAAGTGCAAAATGTGAATAAATGTGCATAAATGCAATAGTGAATCGAATTGTAAAAGTGTTAGTGAAATAATTGAGATATGTATATGATCGAAATACTGGGACTAAAGGTCCAAGAAATGAGATATGATGTAAAATGTGAATGACATATGCACTCATGCATAATTAAATGATCGATAATGATAGTTGTTGACCCGAGACGCCATCAGATATTTGAGGACATCAGCGTAAAACCCAAGAACACACGCCGCATAAAACTCTCGCAAACACCTACGGGTGGGGTGTGGGGTCCTATTATGTGAAAGGATTAGTGCATACCAGTGGGCTCTCCTATCCCTAATGTGAGTGGGCGTAGTGCATACCCGGAGGGCCTCCTACTTGCCAAAAAATGTGATTCTTGATTTACGATTGCGCTCGGTCACAACAATGAAATGAAATCGAAAGTGTCACATGCATCTGCATATGTAAATGATCTAAAGTGAACTGTGAAAGTGAAATTGAATGCATGTGAATATATAAAAGTGTGAATATGTGATTCGGTGTGTATATAAATTGTGAATGCATGAGTTGGGTGAACCATCGATGATGGTTTCTCATTGAGTTCGCAAACTCACCCAACATTGCATCTATTTTTCAGAATCGAAGAGTACCCGTTAGACTAACGGGAGTATGATCGTTACTAGCAAGGCGAGTAACGGTCGGGATCGGTTCGTCACATCTGCATGAGTACAGTGTTTTGTTTGGTGGGCCCTAGCTTAATAAATGTAAAAGTGTATTGAGGTTTTGATTACTGAATTGTGTTCAGAAATGGCATCGAGCCCAGTTGGGTCATGCCTTTCTGCTTATGTACTGATTGAGCACTGTTGAGTGCTAATTAATAACTGAAAGTGTTTTGTATCTGAAAATGTTTTTGTGATATGTCGGGCCCAAAGTGTGTTTTGATTTCCGCGCGTTAAAACGTTTTTGGAAGAAAAATTTCATAGCGAGTTTTAAATTGTGATTGACTGCTCTAGCATGCCACCCTCGCGGGTCACGAGCTCGGATGTCACTGTAGATGTCGGGTTCGGGTCTTGCGGGAGTTGGGGTGCTACATTTATGAAGATGGCTAAGACGATAATCAATGTGCATGAGGGTACTCTTTCTGTAGAGTTTGATGGACAAATCGTAAAATTCAATATTTCTGAAGCAATGAAGTACCCAAATGATTTTCAATCCGTTTATCATATGAATATTGTGGATTTATTTGTGTTAGATATGTTTAAGGAAGAAAGTGATGAAGATGAGTTGGAGCTTAAAGCTAATTTGGAATTGAACGAGCAAGTTGATGAAACTTGTGAAGTTGTAGATCCATTGTCAACAATGCTAATAGATTTGAAAAATTTGAAAGATAAACTTACTATAACTCACAAGAAAATCCTACCTTCTATTTAGTACGCTTCGAAAATAGAATTGAAGGTATTACTTGATCGTTTAAAGTATGTCTATTTAGGTGATGAAAAATCATTACCTATAATCATTTCAAAAAGGTTGACTAAAGAGCAAGAGGAAGGGCTAGCATTACTTAAGGAGTGCAAAACTGCAATTACATAGAAGTTTAGGGAGAACCGACCAGGTCAAATAGAACGACGTTAAATAATTGCACTTTTCAGGAGGCCACCCAAAATATAATAGTTTTATTTTATTTTGTTTTAGTTCTTTCTTTGATGCATTTGTTTGTTTTTTAAACATAAATTTATTGGCTTAAAGGAAAAAAATGTCTAAAAATTTTCAGACTATAAATCTCATAAAGCGAGATCTCTCCTTATGTGATTTAGTATTCTGGAATGAATATCTTAAAATTATGTACTACTAAATCTCATAAGGCGAGACCTCGCCTTATGCGACTTAGTACTCTGGAATTCTAGATTACTAAATCTAATAAGACGAGATGTCGCCTTATGTGATTTAATGTTCTGGATTGGTACTCTAATATCTTATTAAAAATAAAAATTAATTTTTTAATAAAAATATTAAAATTTTTCCTTTATTATTTTTTATACTTAAAAAAACTCTAATCTATTATTTTCTTCGTGTAGGAACACAAAACACAACACAATTGCCCCTACCCATACATCTCTTTTCCACTTAAGCAATAATCTCCCACAGTGCCTCTCTAGTGCATAGCACGTCACTACAATAGCACACATGCAACAAACTCTCTTCCCAATGCCGCAATCTCACGCAAGCATCTTCTCCCACTCACGCCATAGTAACAATGCAGTCCAAATCATTACAACTTAATGTTGGGCCCCGAAATTTATTTTTTATTTTTATTTTTTTATTGATTTATTTGACTTATTCTTTATTTTTGCCTAAATTGTTTTAATTATGTGTATATATATAAATATATATTTATTTTAATATAGTTGAGCCTTGGAATTAGTTAGTATGACTGGAAATTAGAATTTGAAGCTAAAGTGAAATGTTAGAATTAATTGGATTAATTGGTAGTAGGCTCGTGATATGTGTAGAGCCATATGAGACAAATAAGGGTTTGTTAGAAAGAATGGGCTTTAGAGACTAATGGAATAAGAAGAAGGATGAGAGCCCAAAGGAAAAGCATAGTAAGTTATAAGGAGATTGAAACTACGTAGTATTGGAGGAGGGCTTTAAAATGAGATAAGTGAATTAAGTTGTGTAGAAGAGGAAGCACGTTGTCGTAGAGATCAAAAAAAGAGAGGAGAAGAGCAAAACGTGAGCCAAGAGAAAGGAGGGTTTCGGCTAAGAAGAAAAAGGGAGAGCCGTAGGAAGCTTGAAGGGAGGAAGAAAGAAGAGGAAAAAGAAGAGAAATCTACTTGTGAGAGGTAAGTTCCATCTTTATTTATGTTAGATTCGAAAATGGGATGAAATGGAAGTTAGGGTTTGTGTAGAGATTGAAGAAGAAAGAAGAGAAGGGTAAGATCTATGGATTTTTGGGATTTCTAAGTTAAGGTTTTGGTTATTCTAGCATAGATGGCTTATGTGTAGGTTAGGTTTAAAGTTTATTTTACCTTTGCATGATTTTATGAATGCTATGCCTTTCTTTTAGAATGTATTTATTGAATAGACTATGGTTTAATTGAAGGAAATCAAGAAAACTCCACTCAAAACAAGGAGGAAGAGCAATCTTGAATTCGGATTCCGACGTTAGGTGGGTAACATTTTTATAGTTGTTGTGTAATGGGCGAATGCCCTATGTGTGCTATCTTTGTTAAATTGTGGGTATATGGAAAGTGTATTCCTTGATTTGAAAGGAAAGAATGAAACTATGATGATTCGATACAATGAAAGAAGCATAAAATGCTATTCTTGTGTTTGAATATGTGAGCATAAATTGGTTGTGATTGGGCGAGAGAGAACCTATTTCGTTAAGTCACGTGGACGTTGACCCCCTAGCCTTCTCCCGGTAGCCCCCTTGTGGCCCACGAGATCTGAAAATGGACTCGTTGTGTTTACGATAAACTTCGATTTATTCGTTGTGTTTATGAAACTCTCGAGCCAATTGTGTGCATTTCATCAATTTGGTGTTATGATGCATAAGATGTGTTTTAATTGATGGAAGAATTCCATGTTATGCTTTATATGATGTTTTAGCTAATTTATGATTTATGCGATGAAGTTGAGTTATTTGTGTTGTATGGCTCATTACTCGATGGCTATAAAGGTGTTAGCCACTGAACCGTGTTTGCTCACCCCATTCTCCCTCCTCAGGTACAAATTCTAGTTGATCGTGGAACCTTGCAAGGCATCGGGCATAACTCCAAGGACTCTAGAAACTTTTGTATTAAGTTAGTAATTAGCATTTTGTAATGGCTTTATAAGCATATCGATCATTGAGCATCTCATATTTTGTAATTTATACTGGACTCTTGATGAATATGTTGATATGTGACTAAAGCTGTGTATGAACTTTTGTTATGATTTGAAAAGAGAATGAGAGCTCTAGTACTCTCTTCATCATGTGTTGTGTCGTTTTGTGATCTATGTGTGAAGTATGTGTATGAGTCTTTCATTATTGGGTTCGCTGTTGAGTTTTGCCTTGAGAGGGCTCGCTGGAAATTTGCATAGGTTTAGGAGCTGTTGAAGTTTTGCAAATTTCTGGGCTGATGTGTTCCTTGAGATAGATTTGGGTGTTTATGTGTTTTCAGCCAAATTATGGACTGTATAGATCAGATGGGATCTTTTGTTTTATGGGGAGCTGTAGGCGAGCTGTAGAGCACTTCCTTGATGTGTTATGAGCTATTTTAGGGTGTGTTAATTGGTAGATATGAGTTGTTAGAATCAGATGCAGGTGCTGTCTAAATGACAGATTTTAGGTAGAAGCTTTGAGTCTACTTTTGACCATCATAGAGTTAGAATTGGGGTTGGTGATCTTCATGAAAGTTGTAGATAATTCTTTTACCTTTCCATAGACACCAAGTTTGCTCAATTTGGAGTCCTAGGTCAAAAGTTATAGTATTTACAAGTTCTGGTACTGTTTAGGAGGAGCTAGTCGCTCGGTCTTGGAATAAACTTTTGGTCTCCTTAATGGCCGAGCTAGTCTTTGAGTCCTTCTTGAAAATTGTAGAGTTTTCTCTTAGCTTTCCAACGAATGAAATCGTGTCTGATTTGGAGCTCTGAATAGAAAGTTATGATCTTTCCAAGTGGAAGCACTCAGGAGCAAAAAGTAAGACAAAGTTACTGTTCACCTTTGTCTTTGTCTATGATGACGCCATTTTCGTCTGTGATGACGTCATCTTCGTCTTAGTTTTGCTGACGTCATCTTCATCTGTGCTGACTTCATCTTCGTCTGTTCTGACGTCATCTTCGTCTATGATGACGTCATCTTCGTCTGTGTTGACGTAATCTTCGCCTGTGATGACGTAATCTTCGTCTTAGTTTTGCTGACGTCATCTTCGTCTATGATGACGTCATCTTCGTCTGTGCTAACGTCACCTTCGTCTATGATGACGTCATCTTCGTCTTAGTTGTGCTAACGTCATCTTCGTCTATGATGACGTCATCTTCGTCTTAGTTTTGCTGTCATCATCGTCTGCTTTCTTTTTGACCCTTCTTTTGGCCATAACTTTTTGCATAAACCTCCGATTTAGCTGATTTTCGAAGTGTTGGATTCCTAAGAAAATTTTTTATCTTTTTATACCTGATTTATCAGTATTGTTTTTAAATTAAAAAAGGGGGTTTGAAACAAAGTATGACCATCGGTTGATAAAGTCTGAATATACTTTACTTATTTTAAAATATCTTGAGCTATAGGGCTCGGATCGAGGCGATTCTTGTTTTAAATTAAACTAGAGTTATAAATCTACAAGTTTTATGAAGAAACCGATCGACAATTGAGCCTCTAAGATTTTATAATTCTGACATGAAGTCGGTAGAGTGTCAGTTTTGACTGTTTTCTTTAGATAATATTATGAGCATAACTTCTTTATTTCTAATCCGAATTGAGCGTTTTCAGTGGCGTTAGAATCGTTAGATCATGAGGAACAAATGTCCTTAAAAAGTCGATCTGAGTTTCCTTTTATAGGTTTTCCCAAATTGTGGTAAGTGTGTGGTCGGTTTTGGGTCTACTATGCTTGTGTGTTTTCGAATGTTGGGCCTCGGAGACGAGGTCCAACACTTAAGGTGTGCTTGTGAACTTCAGTTTACAAGCACCCTGATCCTTCCAACCTCTCAATCTCTAAGAGCAGATGATTAATTACTATCCATGCTTGTAGTAGCTTCAAAGAACAACACCACACACCATACGTAGTAGCAGCCTTCTTCAACCTATGCATGACACCTGCCAAAGAACACAACAACAGCTCCAACGCACCAGCAGCCTCCTCATGCCACAACCCAACAACCACTACCCCACTCATCCACGCACACCTCTATCCTATATACCTAATCCCACAAGCACAATCCCACGCATCAGACAAGCATGTCCCACACCTTATCAATGATTTATTTTTATTTTTTTCTAAAAAGTTTTATTGTTATTGTTTGTAATTACTTTTTTATTTTCATTCTTATTAGTTACTTTTATTTGATCTTTCTTTTAGTTTAATTTTAATTATTATTATGTTGTTGTTAATATTGTTTCTAAGTAATTTTTGTTTATCTTGTTCAGTATTATGGGGCATTCTAAAGGTAATACCAAGGTTGCAGCAAAAGGAAAATCACCAATGAATGCTAATTTACACCCTCAATTTGCAGTAAGTTCTGAAATCGATACTAAAATGAAACGTGCATAGATAATCTTCAGATACTCAAAAGTTAGGGGAGTTCTCTATTCCATGGTTTATTTTTTTTGATTATTTTTATGTGAGCATCTTATGCATACATTATTGACAATGTATGATTTAGGTGTGGGGGGAGTGTGTTTCCATTATGACTTTGTGACTTTGCTTGGGCTCATGATATGTTACTTATGTCAAGGTGAACCATCATACTCTGCAGCTGCAACTGAATCACCTCCTCCTCCTCTAGCTACTATAGTTGTAGATGATGCATCACCTGATGTTCCTAACGCTACACCATCCACCACTCCTACATCATCCATTACCCTAATAGCGGATGAAGGAGACGACTGCCAACTGGAGCTGAGGGACCTGATGGAAGAACTTACACAACAATTGTTAATAATCTGTACTTGAAATTACTTGAAACACTATATGTTTATAATTAAGTTATAGGTTTAAATTTTTGCAAATGGTATAAAATTATTTGTTTTTATATTAGGTTGATTTCGTCTGAATTGTGCTATAGAAAAATGACATCTAAATTTAAGGAGAAGATTGATCTTGAGGGTTATGTATAGAAGAATATCTCTCAGGCCATAAAAGCATTTTACTTTCAGGAGTTTGAGATACAATAAAAATTATTTTATTTTTAATTGATTTATATACATTAATTAGATAAACATTATTACATTATAAGTATTTATTGATTTTTCCTTTTATTTCGAAAGATTTTTTTGAGATTTTAAATTTGACATGGTCATATATAAAGTATGGAAGAGACAAGCACATACACATTATCGTGACTTTATTGGTGCGATACATTAAATAAATTGTTTGAAGTAATGTGCAATGTTAAGAAGCAACAAGAGGAAAAGCGAATAGAAAATTTCAATTGAGACGAAATAAAAAAGAAAAACAAGTTTCATTTGCCATCATTAATACGTTATTCCTAATATAAGATTCCAGATTATACCCACATCTAATTTGGGAATAAAAAATTAGGATTATTTAAAATTCATTTTATAATTCTTATCTATTACCAGTAACTAAACAAGCAAAAATTAAAGTATATAAGTTGGATACCTATTTTCATGTAAGTTGGATACCTATTTTCATGTTTTCATTCCTAATTACTAAACGTACCCTAAGGCCTCGTTTGGTTGGCACGAATTGTTGACTGAGAAAATAATCTTTTTCCTAAAATTTAAATTATTACATTTGATTCATTTTTTTAGTAGTTAAGAAAGTAAAACTTTCCCAATTTAAGGAAAGTAGTAGCACTTTCCCTAAATTCTAAACTCCAACACTCCCTTGGTAAGATTACTTTCCTTAAGAATTTAATATAAAAATTATACTGACCAATTTAACCCTTCTTTCTCTCGCAACTCTCCAACAACTCTTTTATTAAAACACTATTCTAATATTCTTATTCTACAATAATTCTTTTTAAAAACACGACCACTTCTTTAGATATCCTTCTTCTTCTGCCGTTAGTACGATTTCTTTTCCACGATTCTTCTTCTCTTCAAATATTCTTCTTCTTCTTTTTAAAAACACGACCACCTCTTCAAATAGTCTTCTTCTTCTTCTTTCCTTCTTACTTTTATGTAGTATTCGTTTGTTCGATTCTTCTCCCTTCAATTTAATTCCTGGGTCCTATCCAATTCTTCTCTAGTTGGTCGTTTTACAACTCGTCCAAATCGAAGCTTTGTTGAGCGGAGACAATTTTTTATAAACAAAAAGTTTCGGTTTTGTATGGTCTGTAATTTCGAGGTTTCTGGATATTTTGATCTGTTACAAATCTGAAGCTCGAAGTATCCATCAACATTTGCGGTACTTTTTTTGGTTAAACTGTTCGTAACTCTTTATTTTTTTTTAGTTAAACTATTCGTAACTCTTTGTTTTTCTTAATACTGATTGGACATTATGCAGCCTTTTAACTCTTAAGATATAGTATCCAATTGGTTTTAAGCACAATTAAAAGTGGAACAACATAGATAGCATAATTTCTCACTTGACTCTGCGCACATTTCATAATATGCACTGGAATCAAATCTCATCATCGCCACAGTTCCCTGCTAGGTCATTTATCAACCAAACAAACGCATAAAAGACAATTTCGTAGTTTTCGAAAACATTCCCACAAATAACAAAAAGCCGCAAAAGGGTCCCAACACGCATCATTATTCTCAACCCAAATTAAAATAACCATATATATACATACATTTCCAATGACCTGGTCCATCGTGTTCAGCAACTGACTCAAGGTCTCGTTGGTAAGAATGGATCAAAAACATCTGCATCATCTAAACAACCAAAGCTAAATTACTCGAATATGATAAATCAAAATTACCACAAATTACAAAGTTTAACTAAAAAGACGAAGCTAAATCGCGCCTAATAGGACACAAATACAACTACTTGAGAAAAGGTTATTGTGGCAATGAGAGAGACCATTGCCAGAGTGATGGTCGACATCGATAGATTACTCATCTTCATTGTCATCGAATTCGCGGACGCCATTGGTATTGAATAAGCGAGAAACAGAGGGAGCAGTAGCAGCCGAATGAATCAGGCGAAATTTTGGGACGAGGTTTGAAGTCACAAGCTTCTTCAATACAAGAGATGACGCCAGTTAATAAAAAGCTTGGTTTTTTTAAAATATAACATTTAATAACAAATTTAATTTTTGTTCAGTGATATAATTAAAAAATAAGTTAAAATTAAATTACATTTTATAAAATACGAATGCATACTAAACATCATAATAAGAATCCTTCCAACTTTCCTATTATGATTCATATAAGTATCCAATCATATAAATATCTTTATTTTCGATATATTTATTTCCCAAAGAATCAGATTCTAAATTAATTTTTCTTTCCTGTCAATCAAACGACGCTAAAAATTTTTCTCACAAAACTGATTTTAAAGATGACAGTAGGTAGGGTTCGGTCACGAGCCCAACCTGATCGAACCCAAGGTTGTGTGGTCGGCTAAGTTTGACTTATTAATCACCTGGCTAGCCAGACTTATTATTTTTCTAAAGAATATTTCAAAACCACATTGTTTCGTTATTACCCGACTGGAGCTCCCCGGGATTCCCGTATTGTTGATCGTTGCAACTAAACACATATTTTTATTATAATCAACGGTCTCGATATCCATCTATCAAACTCCCGTCCGCGTGTTCGTCTGAGTCAATTGCCAGCGGTGACTTAGTGGTCACCCACGAACCCATACATTCTTGGACTTGGTTCCCAAATGTTGTACAAGTTGGCCGTTAAAGCAAAGGAAAACGTAAGTAAAACAAATCTCCACCGGTTAATGATGGTCCTGTTCTAGCTAATCAACGGTGATTCGACATGATCCACTTAAGACTACATCTATATATACCCGCCCGAAAGTTTCTCTGCCACTACTTGTGAACACACACACGCAAACAAAACCTGCAATTTCTGGTTTTTTATTTAACTATCTTTTTTGGTTCTCTAACGCACTAGCTTCAGACTAGAATGGCTCAAACTAAGCTTACCGTCTTGATGCTATTGACATTGTTTATGACCTCAACAATGGCACAGTCGCCGGCGTCGTCTCCGGCACCTTCTCCCACCAAATCTCCACCATCCCCAACCTCTGCTTCTAAGGCACAGCCCCCGTCCTCAGCTACTAAGCCACATGCTTCGGGCGCTCCTTCCCCCAATCATCCCCAGTCGTTGGCTCCCGCTCCGAGCAAGAAGACCTCGTCACAGGTTGCTCCATCTCCGGCCACTCTCGAGACTACTCCATCTCCGGTTTCCTCCATCATCTCTTTTCCGCCTGCTGAAGCTCCTGGACCGGCTGGAAATGGTGCGGTTTTCAGTACAGCTGCCATTGCTGGAACAGCGGCTGCTAGCCTCTTCGCTGCCGTTTTGATCATGTAAACAAACCTCGACTTGTTCTTGTCACAAGTCTACTATTCACGTTTCTTAATCATCATGGCTGTGATGATGGTTGTTTGGTCTACATTTTACTTTCTTATCACTCCTAGTATTCTTGTGGTTTTGATCGGAGTAAATTCATACTGTTTATCAGTTGTTGCTTAAGCTGATTCTATATATTAAGTTATTGTTACGAAGGTGACTCCATGAAGTTGTTGCTAAAAACTACACTGTCAGGAGCAGAAGCAGTGACTACTCTTTAATTCCAATATAGTTTAGTGATATATGTCACATTACGTTGTTTAAATTCTGCTAATTCAATTATAAATCCAAATAACATTTAATTTCGACATAATTACTAATTAAGAACATTGATGGAAAGCACACATAACATATTTTATCCGCGTGGATAAATCAAGGTGGACATGTGAGGCATATAGAGAAACACTGAGATATGAATAATTGTTTAGTTATAATACTAAGTGCCTGTTTGGTTCAGCTTTTGGAGACTCTAAAAGTACTTTTTTCCACCGCAAAAGCTATTTTCAGAAAAAAAAAAAAAAAAGTGCTTGGTTGCAAACTTCAAAATCACTTTTTAAGTAGAAATAGCTTTTGAAAAAGCTAAAATACAACTTTTTCAAAAGCTAAAATTTGAAGCTTTTCAGAAAAGCCCAAATTTCAGGTTTTTCGGGAAGTTGTTTTTTATGTTATAGAAATAAAATATTTTTAAATATAAATAAAATAGAATAGAATAATATTTAATATAATAAATTTTATTAAATAATTAATAATAATATTTTTATATAATTAATAATAAAATAATAATAATAATAAAATTTTTATTAATGAAAAATATAAAATATATAAAAAATGGATTCTTTAATTGTTTAATGTTTCCGTCACTTACGTAAATAAAACTTGAAATAGCGTCTGTTCTCCTCTTGATAAAACCAGTCGCTGACTCTGTTTTGTTTCTTTTGCTCATCTAACTCTCTTATCTTCTCAGGTTGGTTCTTCTTTTTATTTTTATTTGTCTCCTAAAATTTTATTTTTCTCTATTGAAGGCAGACGTCGAACGTTTGTCTTCAACGCAAACGTCGAACGTCTACATTAAAAATGCAGGTGTCGACAAGAAGACCTTCGTCTGCACGCAGACCTTCATCTGCGTATTTTTGAACACAGACGTTCGACGTCTGTGTTGTTGACGCAGACGTTCGACGTTTGCATTTTTAACGCAATCGAACGTCTGCGTTCAGAAACACGCAGACCTTAGACCTGTCTCATTACTTTCTTTTTTAGAACGAAAAAACTTGTTGGCAATTTTTGCTTTAATTAGCTTGTAACTGAGTAATAGTCCACAAACTCACATAATTAGATGAATGTTAGAATTACTCATCAACAGTACATGGATGTTGTTAAACCACAAGACTCTTCCATCGATTCTGCTTAACAATTTGTAATAAAGTTGAATGCTTAACAATTTGTAATATTATTTAACCTTTTACATGTTTTAATATTTTTTCATATTAATTTCATTTTCTAAAAAAAAAAGAGACATCTCTTTAAATTATTTCTTATAAGATGATTATAAAAAATTTCCTACAATATAATACTTGGCATATTGTTTAATATACTTTAAAAATTATTTAGCATAAATAATTTTATTATAAAATAAAATATAGTTAAAATTAATAAAGTGTTTTTTTATTTTTATGTTGCCAAACAGTCTTATGAATGAAACTCTTTTCAAAAAGCTGTTTTTTAATTGACAGCCAAACAGTCAACTGACTTTTAAAAAAAACTCTTCTCAGAAAAGCTCTACTGACAAAAGCTCTACTGATAAAAACTCTACTGATAAAAGCTCAACTAAACAGGCCCTAAACCTAGCTGTTTAATAAGATAAGAAAAATTAACTAATACTAATATTAACTCTGAACAAGTTGACAAGGCATGGAGAATCAACCAACACTAACAACTAACACTATGATAGGAAAATTTAATTATTTTGGCATTGAGTATAACAAATTGATATCACTTTTAATATTATATTTCTTGAAAATGAATTACTAATAAAATAAGATAAACTTGATTATTGTACTAGTCAAAATTTTAATTTATTTCCAAATAAAACTCATAAATATATTTAACTATCATTATAATACGATAAGTTAATATTTACTAATCACTAATTAAATAAATTAATATTAAATACTATGTATTACTTAATATAAGTAATAATATGCAAATATGATGAATTAATAAAATAGGAAGATTTTTATAATTTTATATATTGATCAAACAATTAATTAATAATTATTTAAATTGATTATATTATTTATTAGCATTATCACATAATAGATAAATATTTAATTTATTAATAATAATACTATCAAATAAAAATTTAAATTTATTTAATATACTATTAATAAAATATGATAAATTTATATATAATATAATATAATTAACATTCTGTATTCTTATTTTATTATATAAGTAATGATCTGTAAATATAATAAATCAATAAAGTAATATAAATTTTATATCTCTTTAAATAAAAGATCAATCCAATTAGTTATTAATTTACAAACAAAGCAAAATTTTATCATTTTATATATTATTATAATTATATAATAAATTATATAATAAAATTATTTAATTTTTATTATATTAAAATAATAAATATATATTTAACTATTAATAAATATGATAATATGTTATTGATTAGTATAATAAATTAATAAATTAATATGTTTGACATATTCTATTCATGTAATTTGTTAAGCCTCAATCAGTTGTATGTGATGAGGTTACCGAGTCAGAAAATTCGCAAACATGAGAATTTCTTAGAAATGTTAGTAGAAAAAAGAAAATAAGGGAGCGCTTGGTTCATCGAGAGTAATAGGAATAGGAATATGAATAAATATAGTGAGGAATGCGAATGAATATAATCATTATAATTATGATAGTTGGTTAAGATAAATGAATGATTACCATTACCTTTGATAGTGATTGGTTTGTTAAATATTTTGAGAAATAAAAATTTATTAAAATTATTTTATATCAAATTTTAAATATATTTTAATTAATTATATTTTATGCACCTTGTTACTTATATTTTAATTAATTATATTTTATAATTAATTACAATCAAGTTTTGCGCTAAAAAACTTGAACAATGATTCTCATTCATCTGGATTACTAGAGGAATGGAGTATTACCAAAAACTGGGAAATAAAAGTGATACCTGTATAATGATAGGTTGATACCAAACATTACTTTTCAAAGCATACCCTTACCTTTTGTCCCATACCCCCAAACAAGCATACCTAAGTTGATGTCCTCTGCTTTATAAAAGAATTGGTTAGTAGTTGAAAAATAAGTCTCTTCCTGGGTTACGTACACCTAATAGATGTCCATTTCTCGCCCTTGACTATGGTGCAGGCCAACTTCATCAGGTTTAAATAATCTGGACAGAAATGAAGAGACAGATTAAAACCCATATTTGCTAGCTAAGAAAAGAAGGCATCTCTAATCGATAACAGGTGAGCATAGTTCAAATGAAAGTCCATCTCCAGATGTTGTATTGGATCATAGTTACGGCCTACTGGTTTTCCATTTGCAAATTAAGGTAGTAAGTTCAAGGTGTGATTGGACAGTGCTTGGAATTGAAGTACTCCTTATCTGGAACTGAAATGGTTGATTGGAGAGGTACAAGTATCTGTTCGATCTTTCCAGTACAGTAGTCAGTCTCCGTCCCACTATCTCCAGCTTTAAAGATTTGGTTTTGTTTCGTTAAGATGGGCGGTCCCTTTTAAAGGGGATAAAACGATGCCTGTGGACCGGGAAACTTACGTGTGGGTTCAGGTGCGATATTGTGGTCTGCTACGATACTGACTGCCATTCCCATGGTTAAAACTTGCATGATAAGCGAAACGTAACAGTCAAGGGAAGCTTTAACTTTGTTCGTGTTTGTTTTCTTTTCGAGTTTCCAAAGACAGGTCCCATGTGCCGTGAAAGTTGGAAAGCACAACAAAGAGAAAGATATGATAGTACTTGTGGGGTGGAGGGTTAATGTTCTCCTGTGCTTGGAATTACAGACAAAGGTTTGATTTTCTTTAGGCTAGTGCTTCACGCATGGCTTTGTAGTTAATTTTTCACCCCAATGGATTGAAAGGAAAGAGTGCTATTCGTTTCTCCTAAAACTGAATATGTAAGAAACCTAGGACGTAGAAAATGTAGTATAGTTGTCTGAGAAATTTTGGCACGAGGAAGTGAGAGAATAAAGGTTTGGAAATGACAAGTAGCGGTGTAAATCAGGCGTATCAGGATGGTATTCCACCCGCATCGATGCTCCTAGGCGTATGAGCGTGCCAATTAGGGATGCCAATCCATTGAAAGTTAGCTCCCACGATTTGAATGACCTGTAATTATAATTATAGAATCACGTTGTTTTAATATTCTTTTAACTATAATTTTCTTGAACCGAATGACTTGAATTATCATTTAAACTATTATTGTATTTGATTACACATTTTTAATTGACTCTACAGAAAATGTTTAAGGTAATATTAAATTTGTAACATTTTAAATTGTGTTGCTTAAAACTAATGTAATGAGTGCTTTTAAAGTATGATCTTTAATAAAATTAATAGGTAACGGTAATAATAATTTGTTGTCATATATTTGAAAAGAAAACAAAATTAAAATGTCATTGCCATAAATTTTTTTGCAAGCAATAATTAAATTGGTTGCAACTTTAAATAATAGTTAAGGGTGAAAATAAGTAGCATTTGACTCAGACCAATTTAGGCCTAAGCTCTACTTGAAATTTGTATTTGAGTTCATGCCCGAGCTGAAGCTTTTGGTTAGGGCCTGAGCACAATCGAGTTTAACCAAACTTGATTAAATATATTGTTTAATTTTTTAAAATAAAAAATAACTTTATTTTTTTTTAAAAAAATTAAACTTTAGATCATATTGGACTGGACAGTCTAAGCTTAACTTAAAACCTAAAATTATTAAAAAAACTAAACACGACCTAAAATCTTATTAACTTGAGCCTAGTTAAGTCAAATCAGACCGGAATGGATGAATTTTGCCATAACTAACAATAATTAAAGTATTATTATTTTAAATTATATATCATATTATTTATATATATATGTAGATATATCTATATATAGATAAAACAAAGAAATAGTTTTATGTATATATTATCCTTTATAATATTTTACGGACAAAAAAGTGATATATAATAAAACTTACGAGAGGATTATAAGAGTAATTATAAGGAATAAAGGATATAGTTAAATATAATTTTCTGAGTGTCATCACCACCATCAATTGTCAACCCTCTAGCCTCGTCGATGACAAGCTTATCTTCATCTACGGTAATCCCTAACTCATCGATGAATAGCACACCCTCAAGTTTAGCCAGGCATCTCTCGCTTCTCTTTATGATTTGATTTCATAATATGTGCTTATATACGTGTCATGCTTGGAATTTTAGGGTTTGTTTTGACTTGTTTTCTTATCCATCTGATTGTTGGAGGTTTTGATTATACATTTGATGAATTCTAGAACTTTATTAACTTGTCAATTTTTAAAATCATTATTAGGAATTTGGGATTCCATTTGAGATCTTATAAATTGTTATATCAAACTTGTACAATATTGATTAAACACTTAACTTTTCGAATTATATTTTTTCTTTGGTGCTTGGATTATATGAAAAAATATAAGTTGTTTTACTTTAGTTATAATTTGAATGCTTTCATTTTTAAAACAACATATCTTCAACAAAAAGAAGGAAAATGAATAGATTTGTTATACAATAACATATAGCATCAAGAGTCTCTAATACCTGTAGTGTCTTATGACATTTTCTATTCTCTTAAATTTTATTTGTTGCCTGTGAAACTTAGAGAAAAGGAAAAGAAAGGAATTAGTGCTATGACTTCTTGTATCCTCCTGTATCTGCTTCGTTGCATCTTATGCATAGTTAAAATCAAAGACTGGGCAAACATCATTACTGTTGTTTTCTATCCACCATAAGCATTTATTATTGGTTCTGAACTTAAGCCTAATTGTTATGCATTTGATCATAGTTCTGTGCATGAAAACCAACAGTTAGAAAATGATAAAGATTATGATTGCGTAATGGTGGCTCTGCTAAACTTCTGATTCTTCTTAAGTGGATGTTGGCGAAATTATTGAATCAAGATCTTATAGTGGTTCACATCATACTTTAAGGTAACAGATTACTCTCATTACCTATTTCTCTTTTACAACAAAACATGTGTTTTTCTAGTCATACTTTCATAAACTAATCCTTAGTGACATCATTGCTTTATCCCTTTAGAGTATCTAATGAATTCTTTTTTTGAGTTAATGATTGTTCCTCTTTCCTTAATAATTAGGATATAACTTTGAATGTAAATGCTTTATATTTAAGTTTCCAAAACATGTTTTTATCTCCAAGTCTGTGATGGAAATTTGTTTGTTTAGTAGTTGTGTCTATTCATAACGAATGCAAGAATTGGTTATCTTTTTCATAATTAAAATCCTTATTAAAATGAATTGACATGTTTTTGTTTCATTTTTTCCTTGTTGGTTAGGAAATAGTAAGAATCCTTATAATAGTACAAGTGATTTTTATTTTGGTTAGCACAAAAAAGTGATGATTTTTCTAGTTTTCAATTCAGATTTAAAAGTATGATTCTTTCTTCTCCTGAAGTAATTCTTAAATTCAAAGGTGATTTGTAAAGACTAGTTGTGGTGTCTAGTTTTTTAGAACTAGATTTTATTTCTATAAGATACTATTGTGAAGTTGGTAATCTTTGTATGATTTAATTTTAAGTTTTTCTTTATTGATATTAATAAAGAAATGTTCATATATATTACTTTTTGCTTAACTCTTATTTTTAATCTAAAATGCATTCCTTTTCCATTTTCCAATTAGTGTTGAAGCTATCTTTTAGTTTTTCTGCGTTAATTTGGTAATGGAGTATTGGTTCAACTATGGTCATATAGAGAATTTCCTAATGGTCGCAATCATGATGCGTTGATTTTGCAAATTCTAAAGAAGTTGTGCAACCTTGAGGCTTAAGGTGTTCTAAACCAAACTGATAAAAGATAGTTAGTTAGGACCCTAAGCTTGATAGTGAAGATGGGATATGTGAAACAAACAAGTTAAACTAGCTGGCAATAATTAATAAGTAGGGCAATTTAATTTGCAAACTAAGTTAGGCTATCATAGAAATAAGTTCTCTAGATGTAATAAAAGAGGTCATTATGCATATTAGTTTCCTAGGAAAGGCCTGTATATGGAAAAGAAAGAAAAGAAAAGGTTTTTAAAGAATGTATTTGTGAGCATGAAGTTTGGGATAAGCTAGGAAGATACTTCAATTGAATGATTGATGGATACATCTCTTAATATAATGAGGATGACTTTATAAATTGTCTGAGTGAAAGATGCATATGACAATATTTAATTGTTGCAGTTGACTTCTCAAGTTATGGAGAATCACGAGGACTAAAAATTTTGGCCAGATATTTTTTCTTCTTATCAAAAAATGAATTGAAATATTTTATATTAGTTTTCCCCACTGGTTTAGGCTATAAGCCTATTGGAGAATAAAAATTATCCTTAATTTTTTTTAAATTTTAGAGTTTTTGTTTTAGAATAATTAAGAATATGGTAATAAGATCAGTATATTGGGATGAATGTTACAATAGTTAAATAAAAGAAGAGAGCACTTTTATTTATGAATTTCATACTTAAAAGTGCGAGGCTTTCCTATCTAAGGATGATTAGGAGTGGCATCAAGAAAATAAGTTTGATTTTTAGTTCTTTATGAACCATATACATGATTTCTATTAGTTACTGTTATGAAGTTTGTAACCATTAGGTAATCTGAATTTAGATTTGCTTTCTTCATTAGTATTAATAAAGAAGGTTTAGATCTGTAATATTTTCCTTAACTCTCTTTTTTAACTTATGATCATGTTCCTTTTAAAACTTTAAAGTTTTCCTCTAATCATTAAGAAACGTTCAATTTATTTGCATAAGTAGCAAGAAAATGATAACAAAAATAATTCATAAATATAAGAATTGTGCACGGATTTGTTAAATGCTACTAATTTTATATTCACTACTAGGAACCAATTGGTTTTGTCTCTTTTACAATCTTTAATTAACATATTATTATTATTAACATATTTCTCCGACAAAACCAATTGGTTTTGTCTCTTTATATTTCTTTTAATGTATATATAGATATTGCCTACTTAATGACAAGAGTTTGCTATTACATTAACATATTATTAGTAATGAAAGAATAAATTATTGCTTTTGTTGTTGCAAATTGTTGTCTAAAAAATCACTTTATTGTCATAGAAAGACTTAAATTGTTGCCATATCTATTCAACATTGTTGCTATAGTTTGAAACTATTGTGTTGCCTTAGTCAAAAATTGAAGTAACATATCTATTCAACATTGTTGCTATAGTTTGAAACTATTGCTAATGAGGATTTTGACACCATAATGGCATTTCAAGTTAGTATTTGGAATCTTTTGCTTGCATATTAGGGGATGTCTCTAATTATGTGTTTGGTTATTTTGTCTACATGTGTGATGACTTTAGTTTATATTAAGTTTTGGTAGGTGTTTTAATGTGTTCATAGGTGTTGATTAGATGATTATTGCATGTTTAGGTTTAGAATTATGTTAATGTTATTGTTTATTTATGCTTTTAAGTGTTATATGGTTTAGGGCACGATTTTGGACCTTAATATTTTATTCTTGAGATGTTTTGATGTGTTTGTTAGTGAATCAACCTTGATAAATGAAGATTGAAGGAAGTTAGAACATTCTTGGGCTAAAATGCAGGACCATAACCGTGCATGGATTGTCAAGATTGTGATAGAAGACTCCTCCCTAGTGTCACGATCATGCATGGAGTGTCATGATCATGATAGAAGGTTTTTATCCTAGGTTATGATTGTGACACCCCTATCATGGTCGTGATAGAAAAATGACATACATGAGATTTTCCATTTGTTTTGATGTTTGGAGGACTTTTTAGGACAATGTGACTTGGGTAAGCCTTAAACTTAACCATAAGTCATTCATTTACTATATATGAACATAAAGAGAAAAAAAATAAGGAGCCACCATCTTACCAAATTGGGGGAAAAAAAACAAGGAAGATCATGGAGGGAACAAGAGGATTAATAGTTGTCCAAGAAACTCTAGACTAGTTCCAATTCAAGTTTTCTTCTTCCTTTGTTTATTTTCTTTAAGTTTGATGTATCAACTAGTATTGAGGATGTTATACACTTTAATGATGTTTTAATTTCATATTAAGATTTGTTTTTGATTTATTTTTGACTTGAACACTTTTGATTTTAATACAATTTTTTGGGGTGTTACGATATTTGTGTTTGTTTATACTTTGATAATAAATTGAGAGAGTGAGTTGAAAGTAATTTGATTAGGTTAGGTAATAAAAGTTAACAACCGTATAATTCATGAAAATGTTAAATTGATGATCATATGAAGGGAGATCTTGTGTGAGAACTTGATTATCAAACATATTGCTTAAAAACTAGTTAAAAACATTCTACTATTTTTCTTAATCAAGAGATTGCAATTTTGAAATTTCATTATCAATTAGGGATTATTAATTAGGGTTAAATGATTAGGTTTTAAGAGAGAGTACTCAAATCCTTAAAAAATCTAGGATCGACAATAATTTGAATCAAAAGTGGTAAACGGAGCAAAATAACGATAGAATGAATCCTAAACTTTTATTCTTGATCATCCTTGTTTTATTATGGCAACTCATTTGTTAAGTGGTTAAAGGCTCAAATTTTTTATTATGTTAATCTCTGAACTTATTTTAATTCCACCCATATTCGATTGCTTAATTTTCTAATTATTTTTATTTTCATTCAAATCAAATTTTCACAACCTTAGACAAAGTTAGGTTAATTTAGTTTTAGCTAATTCGTAGTGGGATCGATACCTAAATTACTACAAGTTTACAATTTGTATACTTGTGGATATTGAGGGTTTTATATTAGATAAAACTTACTCAATAATGTGTTTTCCTTATATTAAAGTTTATGATGTGCATGAAGGCATTTTATAAGGGAAAACCATTATTTGAGTGATCTATACATCTATAAATGGTAGAATCATAAGAGTTGATGATGTGTACTCTTATCGCTTTTATATGATCTTATCCTTGCATATCATATATTCTACCTTAGGTGTTTCATGATACATTGGATAAGATGCTCATGATATATATTTGTTATGACTTTTATTATCATTGTTGTCTTGTATTTATGTTGATAATATACATTATCTACTTTTTAGTATCCTTTTCTATAAATATAATAGTGTAAACCTTCAATAATTTTAATTTTAAGAGATGGAAGTAGGAAGTGGAGTTCACCTTTGAGATGGTTAATGTCAATATGGTCATTTTAATAAATTGGTCATCTGTTCCTATATATACTAGTATATAAGCTGATAAAGCAGCCTATATAGTTTAGAAGTGTTCAAATATAGTGTCTTATCTAACCATAAAAGGTCTATACTTGACCATTTGCTCATTGGACTTCTAGCCAAAGATTTCATCAGTAATGTATCTTAGAGGTACATAGTATCTGCTAAAGATTGGTATTATTTTGAAAGAATTATATTTTATGAGATACATAAGGGTAGGTGGATCAAGGGAATACATTATTTGGATTTTCCACCTTTAAAATAAGTTAAAAACCTTAATGATTGTTATTCCTAAAGCTTGTATTATATACCAAGCTCTAGATACTCTTGAAGTAAATCACACGTTAATATATTGAGTAATAATATGATCAAGATACACAAGAAGGGGGGTTGAATTGTGATAAACTTTTTAATCCTTGAATAAAATTGCTTGTTCTTTGAAAACTTATCTTAAATCAATTCTTAACTAGTTTGAAAACTTTGTTAATAATGAAAACTACGATTTAAGAACGATAAGAGTTAGAGAGAAACACGAATTTTATCCCGGTTCACCCCAAACCGTGGGCTACGTCCGATCCTCGATATTCTTCCGAGATTTTCACTATCTCCAAACCGATTACAAGTATTCTTTAGATGAGCCTCTTCAGTCTCTTAACAATGAAGTATTCTTTTACTCTTAGCCTCTTCAGTTATCAGTAGCACTTTTCAAAATGAAAAGCGATAAAGAGCTTTTACAAAAGAGTTGCTCTTCACAATATACACTTTCGAAAATAGTTCGCAATTTTTCTCTCGAGATAGACGGATATTGAATACATAGTTTCATTCACTTTTCCAAAAGTTGTTTCTTCTTCAATCTCGACTCTTATTTATAGTCGGAACTTCAATCTGCTTTCTTGTCTATCTCTTCTTGAATCTTTAAAGAACGGTTATTCAGTTTAGCTCATGTACCGTCTTAAATCGATGTTTCTTTCTTCCGCCTTATTTTCATATCGTCACTTTTTGTCTTCGTAAAGCTTAAAATGCCTTTTGTATCGTCTGCTTTTTCTCCGCCTGCTTTTCTTCCGTCGCTTTTGTATCGCTCGCTTTTGTCTTCGTAAAGCTTAATCATGCTTTTCTTTAAATCGCTTTTTTGTATCGCTCGCTTTTGTCTTCGTAAAGCTTCCATCCTTTTTTCTTTCGCCCTTTTTTGTATAAATCGCTTTTGTATCGCTCTTTTGTATCTTAAGTAAAGCTTTAAATGCCTTTTCTTTAAATGCTCGCTTTTGTCTTCGTAAAGCTTCCATCCTTTTATATCGTATGCTTTTCTTAGTATATTTCTCTTTGTTTATTATCAAAATTAATTAATACGTGAAGTCTGTTTTGACTTAACATTCTCCCCTTTTGATAATAACAAATACTTGTGAGAAATATGAAAAGTATCATATACTTGTGAATTATCTGAGTATTGAGATAAAAAATCTTCATCCTTCCAAATGATTTCTTCCTTCTCCTTCTCTCTTCCTTCTCCTTTTCCCTATTTGTTATTGATCAAAAATTATTTTCCAATCGCTTTACCAACTTTTTCAGATCTTCTTAATCTTCTTCATATCTTTATCAAGCTTCGAACTTTTTTAGAGTTGATGATTCATCTGCGATCAGGGTCTTGTCTTAACAACTTGCTTTTCAACGATAGCCACCGTTGTTGTATAAGCTTCCTTATTAAAGACATTTGGTTCAATGATTTGCGAAGAGGAGGAGGAACAAATACAACTTGTTCATTGATATCAAGATCATAGGAATCTCTTATTCGTTGAAAAGTGCGCCCAAACCATGGCATAGCTTCAGTAATTGAAGTGATCTCCACAGAGGTCGATTTCGAGAATGTTACGTATTATAGTAAAACAACATTACGAGTTGCCAATCGTAATGAACAATCTCGACCCATTCGATATTGCCTCCCATGGATCATCTGCTTGTTGCCTTAGTTAGACTTGGTCCTGGATCTTGATACACGCAGATGGACTTACCACTCCTTTTCTCCTTACATGCTTCATCAATCAATTTTACTGCCTCTTGAACTCGATCGAAGACATGTCATCCAATCTTGGCTCAGTTGAACTTTCAGACTTTAGCTTCTCATAATTGAGTTCAACAAAATTTGGTGGTTGAAGATCGGTACCACCTTGATTATTGTCTTTTCGGTAGATATAAGAAGTGATACGCTCTCCAAATGGCTCGGTGGATATGGTTCTCTCCCACTCTCTTGATTGATCATAGAAATTTTGTAACCCCTATCCAACAGATGTAAAATGTCATTATCATATTCAACTGATTTGAAGAAGGCTTTGACAAATCTCTTGGGTTTGTCTCTGATGATGACTGACTTGGTCTTCTTCTCCTCTCTTACAACCAATCTATGTTCCCATCTTTCTCTTTGAAAAGTTAAATACTTGGATGGAACATTAGTCATCACACTTACAACTTTTGAAGTAGCCTTTTGTCCCAAAACATGTGTAGCAACTTGTTTATGGACAAGTGTGGACTGAAAGGTAGTAGGAACTTTTTCTTCAAAAATTGGATTATTAAGAATTTTGTGAGAATCCTTAATATTACCCTTAATGACTTCCACATTAACTTCAAAGAACATCAACAAAGACTAACAAAGACATACTGATTTGTTTAGAAATGTCAACAACAGTTTCTTCTAGCCTTGTCTTCTTAGCCTTTGCCTCTGTTGTTGGATTTTCTTCTTTTCTTGCACTCATTTTCTTTAACCTTGGTGACCTCTTGGATTGAACTTTCTTCTTCTCAGGTTCTTCTACTTTCCTTTTTCCTTCATTTCCTTGAGATTGAGTTTACGAAACTTTCTCGAGGATTGATGACGATGATTTTGTAGTGTTGATCTCGTCGTTCATAATGCTTTGGTTTGCTTGAATCTCTGGAAGGACTGGCTTCTTTCTGTCGCACAGTTTCCTTTGTAGGTGACGTTCTTGCTTGCTTATGAATGTCACTCACCAAAGGTTCCCCTTTCCGCTTTAAGTCACCTGATTCAAAAAATCGAACAGATCTTGACTTGACTCACGAGTGTGATCTTCTCTCCTTTATAGAAGATTTCTTCGGTTTAGGCTCCCCCTCAGTTGTTGCTTTCCTTGATTCTTCTGCTCCTTGTTTGTCTGAAAATCTTAGACCCATTTTGGCAATCGATGTAGAATCTATATAACTTCTTACAGATACCTTCAGTCTGACTCCCAACTCCAATCTGATTCCTGATTCTTTAAACATCCTTGTCAACAACATCCCATACGGGAGAGTGTTTGTATCCTTTATTGATTTAACCATATATTGATAAATCAAAAATGGTAAATCTATTGGTTGGTGATTCAGGAGATGAAGGATACATTGTTCATCAAAGTAGTGACTTGATGTCTTGAACCTATCCTAGGTAACACACACACACAAAACAACAAACAAAACCCTTGCCTTTGGTACAAGCCAAGAGGCTCTTCTTTCGATTAGGTTGTTACGACCATAAAGTTGACGAGTAACTTCATCTTCGTTCAACTTCACTTAGTCATCCATTTCACCATGTTAGTAGGTTGAACTCCACTACACGGACATTCATGACTCTTTCCAAGTAACTCCTTGGTTACTATAACGAGGAGTGTTTCTACATACGATCGATTGTATTATCCACATTTAGTATCTTTCGAACTCATAAACTTCGTTGAGATAAACTTGCTCGTATTTGAAAGAAGTTTCTCCATCCTGCCGCTATTATCTCCGGCTCTATATCCATTTGTTCCCTTCTTAGATCTTCAAAGTTTACCAATCTTCCCGAGTTTGCTCCTTGATCAACTCGTAAAATGGGCTTGACATTCATCTTGTTGATTACGAGTGAATAGAAACTTCGCTGAAGAATTTTCAGAGAGATTTCGAGAACTAGCAATTTCGAATTTGTTAGAGATCCCAAACGTCAGTTTTAGGGATTTTATAGCAAATTCTAGAACGATTGTACTTCTCGATGATCTGACAGCCTTTTTCCCTCTAAAATTTTCTTTGTGAAAGAAGTTTTAAGTCTGAAACCGTCAACGCCGTTTAACTCCACCGTTTCATTGTCTTTCTTTTGAAAATCGGATGATCAATCATTAACTCTCTTTGTCTTTCTGTCTTTGTCTTTTAAAAATCGGATGAATGATCCGTTAACTCCTCCGCTATCTGTTTCTTCTTTGCGAAAACCGGATGATTGGTGGTTAACTCCTCCGCCTATCTGTTTCTTCTTTGCGAAAAACTAGATGATTGGTCCGTTAACTCCTCCGCTCTATCTGTTTCTTCTTTGCGAAAAACCGGATGATTGGTCCGTTAACTCCTCCGTCTATCTGCTTCTTCTTTGCGAAAAACCGGATGATTGGTGCATTAACATCACCATATTGAGGTTGCGTCGATTTCTTTAAAGCAATCTTCACTTAGTGGTTTTGTGAAGATATCGCCCACTGAAATTTCGTTTCCACGAATTGTAGGTCGACAACTTTCTTACGAGCGTAATCTCTCGAAATGATGTCTAACTTCAATGTTCTTCACCCTTGAATGTTGAATTGGATTCTTTGACAAGTGATGGTATTGGTGTTGTCGCGATATATTGGAATCTCTTCCTCTTGTATTGAGTAGTCCTCCAATTGATACTTGATCCACGATAATTGTGAACAACAACTTCGGCGGACATATATTCACTTCTGCGGTTGATAATGCAATCGAGCTTTGTCTCTTGCTTGACCATGACACCGGTTTGGTCGAAGGTAGTGACAACCACCACTCGTGCTCTTCCTTTCAATCCTATCACCGCATAGTCCGCATCGCAATATCCATTCAACTGAAATCTTTACCTTTCTCATACATTAAGCAAAGATCGGTAGTACTGCGAGATATCTCAAAATTCGTTTCTGACTATGTAATGAGATTCTCTAGGATCGGCTGAAACCTTGCACACAAGCATACACTAAATAGAATGTCGAGGTCTACTTGCTGTAAGATAAAGCAAAGAACCAATCATCCTCTAATAGGGTTTGATCCACCTTCTTACCACTTTCGTCTTTCGACAACAAGTTTGAAGGATGCATCGGTGTAGACATACTTTTAACACGCACATATCAAATTTAGACAACAATTCTTTGACATATTTTTTGATGAATAAAATCTTATCCTTAGTTTGCTTTACTTGCAATCCAAGAAAGAATTTTAACTCACCCATCATGCTCATCTCAAATTCATTTTCATCATATTTTCAAAGCTTATGCATAACCTTTTGAGGTGGCACCAAAATAATATCATCAACATAGATTTGCACAATAATAAAATCATTATACAAGTTCTTCCTAAAAGAGTTTTGTCAACTTTACCTCTAGTAAATCCATTTTCAATAAGAAATGAGCTCAGACGATCATACCACGCCTAGAGCCTGTTTGATCCATATAAGGCTTTATGAAGTGCATAGACATGATCTGGATACTTTATATCCTCAAATCCGGAGGTTGCTTGACATAGACTTCTTCATCTATAAAGCCATTCGAAATGCACTTTTACATCCATCTGAAAAAGCTTTATGTCATGGCAAACAAAGATATGCAAGCGGTATCCTTATTGCTTCAAGTCTTGCTCTCGGGAGCATATGTCTCATTATAGTCTATTCCTTCCTGCGATTATAGCCTTGTGCTACTAATCTTGCCTTATTCGACTTACTTTTCTGATTCGTCTAGCTTATTCTTGAATATCCATCTAGTACCAATAATGGATTTCTTTTCGGGTTTAGGAACTAAGGACGGACTTTATTCCTCTTGAATTGATTCAACTCCTCTTGCATAGCTAATATCCATGCTTCATCTTTTAGAGCTTCATCAATCTTTTAGGTTCTACTTGGATATAAATGCCACGTTGGCTTCTCTTACGAACTTGGACCTTGTTCTTACACCTTCTGAGGTTTCTCCGATAATTGACTCTTTAGGATGAGAGCTTTTGTATCTCCAATCTTTCTTTAACTCAAAATTCTTAGAGATATCTGTCTTTTCATCATGAAGTGTTCCTGATGAGGATACTTCCTTACACTGCGTCAAGGGCACTGTAACAGCATCATCTTCTGATTCCTCTTTCTTATTGGGTTGAGAGCTATCATCGAACTTAACGTGAATAGTTTCTTCAACAGTCTTTGAGGTGAGGTTGAAGACTCTAAATGCCTTTGAAGTGAGAGAATAGCCTAGAAAAATTCCTGAAAGTGTCTTCGCATCAAATTTATCCAGAGCTTCCTTTGTGTTCAGAAAAGTGCACTTGCAGCCAAAAGGATGGAAATAAGAAATGTTTGGTCTCCTTCCATTCCACAACTCATAGGGAGTTTTCTTCAGCATTGGTCGCAGCAGCACTCTATTCTGAATGTAACATGCTGTATTGACAGCTTCTGCCCAGAAGTATTTAGGAAGATTCCTCTCGCACAGCATTGTTCTTGCCATCTCTTGAATCGTCCTATTCTTCCTCTCAACAACTCCATTCTGCTGTGGAGTCCTTGGGGCAGAGAAGTTATGAAAAATTCCTTTTTCTTCGCAGAATACTCTGAACTTCTCATTTTC
Organism: Erythroxylum novogranatense; assembly: GCA_029891385.1. Lineage (NCBI taxonomy): Eukaryota > Viridiplantae > Streptophyta > Magnoliopsida > Malpighiales > Erythroxylaceae > Erythroxylum > Erythroxylum novogranatense. The sequence continues at coordinate 93,189,037 of CM057228.1, forward strand.
AAATTCTCCTCTATGATCACTCCTTATGCTTGCTATAGACATTCCTCTTTCATTTTGTAATCTCATGGAAAGGTTTCTAAAACACTTGAAAGACTCATCTTTATGTGATAGAAAAAGTATCCAACAAAACCTTGTAAAATCATCAACAATCACAAGTCCATACTTCTTTCCACCAAGACTTATTGTTCTTGTTGGACCAAATAAGTTCATATGTAACAACTCAAGTGGTCTAGAAGAAGTTATGAAATGTTTTGAAGAGAAAGAGGTTTTAACTTGTTTCCCTTTCTGACAACTTTCACAAAAGAAATCTTTGTCAAAAGCAATTTGTGGCAAACCTTTTACCAAATCATGTTTCAAAAGTTTTGAAATTTGTTTAAAACCGACATGACCTAGTTTTTATGCGGATCGGTCTTTCATCTTGATAGATAGAAAACATGAAATATTTTGAGGCCGAAAACATCTAAATCAATTTTATAAAGATTTTTTGTCTTTTGGCTGAAAAGAAGATGGAACCATCTTTGTTTCGACTTCACAAAATTTTGATTAAAAGAAACTTCAAAACCGAATCACATAATTGACTAATACTTATCAAGTTATGCTTTAAACCATCAACTAGTAGTGCGTTATTAATGCATGCATGAGAATTCTTACCAATCTTACCAAACCCGATTATCTTTCCTTGTTGGTTGTCTCCAAAAGTTCTTGATCCTCCTTTCTTGTCTTTCAAGATCTAGGAACATAGACTTGTTTCCGTCATGTGATGCGAGCATCCACCGTCCATATACCAATGGTGCTTCTTGGTTCTTCCAACGAAGGATTTCGTGGGAGATATTATATTATTTTAGGTACCCAGATTCTCTTGGGTCCTTTAGGGTTAATCGATGTAATGAATGATAATGATGTGTAGAATGATAATGTTGATGACCTTTCTGAAAATCTGATTGATATCTTTTCTTATTTTTTTGAGCAACTGATTTTACTACGTAATGCTGGGGCTTATTTTTAGTAAACCCTAATCCAGTTTTATCCCTCGGATGTCTGTATTCTCCTATCATTTTATTCATCTTTTTTGTACTATCTGTAAATTTAGCTAGATCAATTGAGAGATTATTAATTCTCAGTTTCAATTGATTAATCTCTTGAATCGATCTACAACTTTGTTGTTATTCAATTCCTCAACTTGCTTTCTCAAACTTATATTCTCACTCTCTATCTCATGAGTATGTTTGAGGTTTTCTACATATTTCTTCTTCAACATTTGTCTTTGTTTCGAATAGCATGAGAATCCTCTAACAATTCGAATATGCATCTTGTATATCATTATAGCTGGAAGTTACCTCCTCATCACTCTCTTCTTCAGCTACCAGACATATGTTAGCATGTTCTGACGCTTATGAACTTGTATCTGATTCTGATGAATCCAGATCTTCCCATGTTGCCATCATGCTTTTCTTGTTATCTCTACTCCTTCTGGGTTGTCTTTTCAACATTGGACACTCGGACTTGTAATGTCCCGGCTTCTTGCATTCATAACAGATAATGGATGCTTTATCGACTTTTTCATCGTCTTTGCCGCTGTTCCTTCTAAATGTTGAATTTCCTTTGAACTTCTTTTTCCACATTCTTCTTATCTTTCTTGAAATGAAAGATAGCTCATCGTCTTCATCACTTGATTGATTCGACTTCTTTGGAATCATCATCCTTTGCTTCTTCAATCTTTAACGCCTTTGATGTATTCCTTTTGTTTTCTTCTTCTGAATTTTGTGATTCTTTTGACTTGCTTTGGCGCTATGGACTTCTCCTTTTGGGCTTATCTTCCATCAAGCTCTGCTTCGTGTATCTTCAACGATCCAAGCAATTCATCAAGCTTGATGCTTTTAGGTCTTTGGCTTCTTGTACAACAAGATTACTTTGGGTCTCCATCTTTTGGCGAGACTCCTCAAAATCTTTCGAACATGGTCTTGAATGTTATACGTTCTTCCAAGAGCTTTTAGCCCATTAACAATTGTTTGGAATCTTCCAAACATTTGATCAATGGTCTCTTCTTCTTTCATCTTGAATAACTTCGTCTTGATGCACCAAAATACTTATCTTGGACTCCTTCACTTGATTTGTTCCTTCATGTGCAATTGATAATGTATCCCACATTTCTTTGGCGATATCGCATCCATGCACTTTGTCATACTAAACTACGCTTTCGATGCACAACTCAAGAAAAATTTCGCTTTGGAGTTTAGTTGAAATCTTGCTTTACGCTTTCACCGTCCATCTTTCTCGTGGAATTGGATTTTATCATCATCTTCGGTGTGTAAGGTCCATTCTCGATGATGTCCCAAAGGTCAATGTGAGTAGACTCGATAAACAATCTCATCCGATCCTTCCAATAGTGGTAGTCTTCACCATTGAATCTTTGGAGGTCCGGTGGTGAGGCTCCTACGCAATATCGTGTGTGATTCCACCATTTTCTTTAGTTCACACTTTATTAGAGTGATTCTTGAACACAACGCTCGATACCAATTGAAGTAAATCACACGTTAATATATTGAGTAATAATATGACCAAGATACACAAGAAGAGGGGGTTGAATTGTGATAAACTTTTTAATCCTTGATAACAATTGCTTGTTCTTTGAAAACTTATCTTAAATCAATTCTTAACTAGTTTGAAAAACTTTGTTAATAATGAAAACTACGATTTAAGAACGAGAAGAGTTAGAGAGAAAACACGGCAATTTTATCTGGTTCACCCCAAACCGTGGGCTACGTCCGATCCTCGGATATTCTTCCGAGATTTTCACTATCTCAAACTGATTACAAGTATTCTTTAGATGAGCCTCTTGAGTCTCTTAACAGAAGTATTCTTTTACTCTTAGCCTCTTGAGGCTATCTCAGAGCACTTTTCAAAAATGAAAAGCGATAAAGAGCTTTTACAAAAGAGTTGCTCTTCACAATATACACTCGAAAATAGTTCGCAATTTTCTCTCGATAGCAGATATTGAATACGAGAGTTTCATTCACTTTTTCCAAAAGTTGTTTCTTCTTCAATCTCGACTCTTATTTATAGTGAACTTCAACTGTTTCTTGTCTATCTTCTTGAATCTTTAAAGAGCGGTTATTCAGTTTAGCTCAATGTAGTCTTAAACGATGTTTCTTTCTTAGTCTTATTTTCATATTGTCGACTTTTTGTCTTCGTAAAGCTTAAATGCGCTTTTGTATCGTGCCTTTTCTTCCATCTGTTTTTCTTCCGTCGCTTTTGTATCGCCCGCTTTTGTCTTCGTAAAGCTTCATGCATTTTTCTTTCATCTGCTTTTTTGTATAAATGCCTTTTTTGTCTTCATAAAGCTTAGTCCTTTTTCTTTAAATGCCTTTTTTGTATAAATCGCTTTTTGTATAAATCGCTTTTGTATCTTAGTAAAGCTTAAATCGCTTTTGTCTTCGTAAAGCTTAAATACCTTTTCTTTAAATGCCTTTTATATAAATCGCTTTTCTTCCGTATATTTCTCTTTGTTTATTATCAAAATTAATTAATCGTGAAGTCTGTTTTGACTTAACAACTCTTTCTTGAGTTTGGTATTCTTAAAACTACTTACAATTCCCATTATGAAACTTAAAATATAAGTTCTTTTATTTATTATCTCTTTGTTAAGAAAAAGGAAAAGTTAAGGAAATATACCCAAATAACCTTGATTGTAATTAATAAAAAAAGTAAAGATCAAACACTAATGTTTAATGGTAAAGCTTTGAAAAACCCTCCATATGGAGAATAGGGGCATACTAGTAGTACGAGAGGGTCTATAGATGTCATGAAGAGTATATGTTATTTCTTCTATAAAAATAAAGGACATAAAAATAGGATTGTATGAAATGAAAAACCCATAAAGAGAAACAAAAACTATCGGGTAACTTATTAGTTTATGTTATTCTTTAATATAATATTGCTAAAGCCACATATAGTTCTTCATAGTTAGATAGTGGTAGCTTTAATCATATTGCCACTATAATGCTTGGATTTATATTAATAAGATAGCTAACTAGATTAATGGTTGGAAATAATGAAAAGTTGATGTTATCCTGTTAGAGTTGTTTATTTGAATTTGGTTATTGTTTTAAACTTGTTTTATATAAAAAATTTATATACCTTTTTTCGATGAATTTGATTTCTATATCAATTTTGGACAAAGCAAATTACAATATTGTAATAAAATTTCCAATGTAAAGTTATTTCGATACAAATATGTTGTTATAACTTTCTTATTATATGTCTATATAGACTGCTTTCTAACTCTGGTGAGATTTATGCTTTTATATATTAAATATTTTATTTGTAAATGGCCTTTGATAAAGGATAAATCATATATGATATGGGATAAAAGTTGGACTACATCTTTAAAGATAGACTTGAAAGATTAATAAAGATAACTTTCTTCCAAGTTTGGATTATGAGGATCTAGAGACATATATTGATTATCATAATGATAAGTTGATGAAAATAATGAAAAAGAGGTCAATTCATAGTTTTAATTTATTAGAAATCATTCATATTGATATCTGTGGCCACTATTCATTTGCTCTTTGCAATGTCAAACATTTTTCCTTTCATTGATGATTATTCCTTTCATTGATTTTTTTTAATAAATTCAAGATCTTTAAGACTAAGGTTAAGAACCAAATAGGAAAATGGATTGAGGTTGGCAATTTAGATCATGAAGGTGAGTATTATGGTAGAAATAAAGTTTTAAGACAAGAAAAGGTCTATTGTAACGAAAGGGTAGAATCACACCCTAAAGGATATGATGACGAATATGTAGAGAAAAACTAACATCCCATATTACTTTTGGGGTGAAACCACAAAAATTTTAACAAACTCGTAACCAAATCAACACCAAAGAAACTTTTTGAACTAAAAAAAGGGTGGAAACTCAACCTTACTAATCTCTTTGTATAGGGTTAGCCTGTTAAGGTGCATTTATATAATCTTATTGATAATAAATTGCATTCGCATTTCACTCACTACTATTTTATATGTTATTTGTTAAAAGGTTAATTGACTATACTTATATACCCATATTTAGTGTGTTTTGCTTTTTATTTGAGAGTTTTTATAGTACTTTTTATATTTATTTTACTTCAAGTGTATTTATACATGATAATTGCCTTCGTAAACAAAAAGGATAAGAATTAGCATGAAATTAAGTCATACAATGGAATATTTTAAGCAAAATTATAGATACATGGTCGTGCATAAAGATCTTGTAAGTTAATGTAAATGTGTGAAGCTTCGAAGATGCTATTTATACTCGTGTGATGATACACACTGATGTACGTTGACATACATGACCATGTATTTAGCTTATGTAAGCTTTTAAGACTATGTAAAGTCGTGATTTAGAGGGTATTTTGAGATACACGATTACTTATACAATCATATAAGTGATCCTGTATATTCCAAAAACCATAGTTTTTAATATGAAAGGAAGTTATGAAGATTAAAGCCAAAAGGAAACGATTTTATAGTCGAGTTACACACCAAAAAAGGAAAGAAGAAGTAGTTCTAAATGGAGGATGAGGAAAATATGATGATTATTTCATGAATTGATATAGAACAATCTTTGAACCAAACTTCAAAAAGATTTAATTAGAGATAAAAAGGGATACATATTATGGATTCTTTTATTTTTATTCGTTCTTCCTAATATTTGATGTTAGATTTGTTTTACATGTTTAAGAACTAATTTGTTTAGTATATATGTGTCAAAACCCTAAGTTGAGATGGATAATAAGATATAATCTTTTATTTAATGCAATTTTATTAATTGATTAATTGTGATTCAATAATATATTTATATTCTTGAACTTATATGTTTGAATATTAGTCTAATGTTTGATTTCATCTGATTAAGATTGAGAAATCCTTTCATTTGAATATATCTACCTCAGTTGGAATGACTTGCATGTAAACCTAGAGATAGGTCAACATAAATTCTACGGATTAAGGTCAAACCTAATAGTGAAATTCGTGAATTGAGTAATACAATCTTAGGGGTTTTAACTAGAAAGAGATTTCACTTAATCAACTATGGGTTAATTGTTAATAGTCTTAAGAAAGATATTAACAGAAGAAAGTAATTTCCATGGTCTAATTGTCAATAGGGGCTAGATACTACTTACTTGATATCATTTCGTCATAGTGCTTTCTTCATCCTAGTTCAATATTGTGATAAACCTTAGTTTAATTTTCAATTAAATACATAACTTGATTTAGCAGTTAGATAATAGAAAAAAGGTTAATAATAGTACTTAACATTCCTTATGAGATTGACCAATACTTGTTAATGCTAGCTATAATTACACCGTGCACTTGAGGTTAAAATTTATAATAGTATACATACAGAAATTAAGTTTTTGTCATTATTATTGGGGACTATAATATTAGGAAAGTCTAGATTTTATTAATCTAACCATTATCGCTTATCTAAAATCTTTTTTTTGGTTTTCTCATTTTTCATAGATCTTGGGGTTAGTTTATGAACTAAAGTAATCCATCAAAGTTAGTAATTAAAGCTCCAAATATTAAGAGAACAGTTTGTAGAAATCTCTACAGAACACAACTTAGAGAGTTTGAACTAGATCTACAGATGGAGGACTTAGAAGGTCAGATTGATACTACAGACTTAAGAACCATAGCAGACCAACCAAGGACTATGTTTGATGATGCTAGACTGAACTTGACAGGAGTATAGTCCATCATTATGAGACTGACTATTAATGTTAACAATTTTGAGATTAAATCAAGTATTATTTAAATGGTGTAATAGACTGTTCAGTTTGATGAGTTGTGAGATGAGGACCCCATTGCACATATCTCAAACTTTCTAGATATTTGTGATACTTTCAGTGTCAATGGCACCAATAATGACATAATAAGAAAGAGATTATTCCCGTTTTCATTGAGGGGTAAGGCAAAGAAATTGTTGAATTCTCTGCCTAGATCATCACTTACTACATAAAACCAAGTAGTAGAGAAGTTTCTTTTGAAGTAATTCCTACCAAAAAAGACTACAAAACTAAAAAAAATGACATCTCCTCATATTCCTAAGCTAACTTAAAGACATTATATGATACATGAGAGAGATTCAAGAGATGTAGAAGAAAATCCCACATCATAGTCTATTGTTATGGATGCAAATACAAATCTTCTTCAATGGGCAAAAATAGAATACAAAGCATATCATAAATAAGAAATTAGAAGTAGCCCATGACCTCATTAAAGACATGGCTATGAACAACTATCAGCGGTGCTCCTCTAGAGCAAGACTTGGCAAGTCAGTGGAAGGATATGAAGTAGATACAATGGCACAATTGGTAAACTAGGTTGAAGCTTTCAATTCTTAGTTTTAAGTTATGTAGTGTGAGGTGTGCAAGTTAAGACATTCAAATGAAAATTTTCAAACATTATAACCAAATATGTGGAATACATAGGGAATTCTCCTAGACTTAAAATAATCCATATAATAATACATATAATTTTGGATGGAAGAATCACTCCAATTTCTCTTTGGGGAATCAAGGGCAAGTAAAGAAGAACACTCTGCTAGTATTTTAGAAGCAACCACCTTAGGTTAAGAAGTTGAATTTTAAAGACATGATTTCTAGACTATTCAAGAGTTAGACACAAGACATCAAAGAACAAAGGCTTTTATATGTAACTTGGAGATTCAAGTTGGTCAGCTTGTAAAATTATTATTTAAAAGACCATATGTTGGACCCCGAACTTTTCTCAGAATTTATAATTAGTAAATGAAATTAAATGTTGAATTGTGGTGAATATTTGAAAATGCATGAGGAAATATGATATGTTTCCTTATAATGAATGAAAAGTATGAATATATGAGAATTTGATGAAATGAAAGAAGCATGAGAATTCAAGGATTTTCCATTGTGTATAATTGTGTTACTTTGTAGGTTGTGTATGAAAATTTTGGAAGAGTGAAAAAGAATTGATTTTGGTTTTGATGGCTTTGAGATTTTGAGTAAATTTGTATATGCTAATAAATTTATAGTGAATGAGTTGATTTAAATAGAATTGAAAAGCAAGAAATGAATAGTAAAAGTGTGAGATTTTGGAGTATTGAAAAGTCTGAAATTTGTTTGGGATGAATAGTAACAGTGTTGGGTGTTTGATCTGAAACTTTCATGAATTTTTCTGGGTTGGTCTGGAGGGATTTTGATAAAATGATCTTCATGAAAGTTGTAGCTTTTGTTGAGATCTTTCTATCTCTATAAAGTATGAAAATTTTCAATATTGGAGTTGAAAGTTATGATAAATTGAATTTTGGATGTTTTGTTTTGTTTTTGAAAATGTACATAAGGTTAGGTTTTGTATATACTGGCTTTGAGGCAAATTGTGGACTAATATAGGTGAAATTAGATTAAGTATCCTTCTTGAAAGTTATATAAGAATTTCATAGCTTTTCAATGATGTATAATGTGCCATTTTTGGATGTGGGAATTGAAAGGTGAATTTTTGAATTCTTGATGTTGTTTAGGGTGAAATAATGAGACAGAAGCTTTGATTGAATTTTTGATCTATATAGAGGCTGAAATTGCTCTTAATATCTTGATGAAAGTTGAAGTTTGTATTTTTATCTTTACATTGATGTAAAGTATGACATTTTTGGACCTTAGAGTGGAAAGATAGAAATTTTAGAAGTTGTGTTATTGTTTAAGATGACATTAATTGGACAGAAAATTTAATTGAAAAATTGACCAAGTTAGAGGTAGAAATTGCTTTCAAGTTCTTCATGAAAGTTGTGGATTGTATTTTTATCTTTCCATTGATATAAAGAATGGAATTTTTGGACCATGGAATGGGAAGTTATGATTTTTAAAAATTCTGTTACTGTTTAAGATGACATTTTTGGGACAGAAACTTTGAGTGGATTTTTTACTCTCTTAGAGATCGAATTTGTTTTTCAGTCCTTCATGGAATTTGTAGAGCCTTCTTTTATCTTTCCATTGATATCAAGTTTACAAATTTTAAAATTCTAAGTCAAAAGTTATGAAGTGTGGAATTTATGATTTTGGAAGAAAAAGAAAAGAAAAGAAAAAAAAGAATCAGAAATCTGAAGGAATTGAATTTCAATTTGGGCTCTAAGACTTTCAATTTCTGGAGTGAATTTGGGTATAGTGTTCTATCTCAGTTTAGTAAAAATTCGAAAATGTTTAGGTTATAACTTTTGCTCTAGTCATCCAAATGAGGTGATTCTTAATTTGGATTAAACTAGAGAGATAAGGCTACAAATTTTCTGATGAAATTGAGTTTAATTCAGTCTACTAATAATGTCAATTTTTGGATAGAATTTGAGCATAGAATAATGTTTTGGTATAAGAATAGTCCAGAAATGTTTGAGGTATAATTTTTGAAGTATTGAACCAAATTGAATGATTTTGATGTCTTTGAAAAATTGAGTCAATGAGGAACATTTTTCTAGAAGGAAGTGTTAGCAAATTCCTCCAATTTGATGATTAGAAAAAAAATATCTTGAGTTAAGCATGAATTAAATGAATTTTTGAGGCATTGATAGATGATGATATGATTTTGAGGAATTAATTAGCATGTTAATATGAATGAGTAAGATTTTTATGACATAAGTTGATTGAATTATAGATTAAGGTGTTAAAAATGCATGAGGGGCAAAATTGGAAGAACACTTAAGCTTTGAAATTACAAGGCATATTGTAACATCCCGCTACTGTTAACAAGGGTATTATGGTAATATTGGGTCAGACTGATAGGTTTCATTGCATTCACTGATTGAGCATGCTACTAGCCTCTAATTATAGAGGAACTGGTTTCTTGCATATGCATATATTCATAGGTACATGCATTCCTCGATTTCTGGCATTTTAATTGTGATTATGAATTGATTGGATTGTGAGCGGAGAATGGTAGGCTGGATGAAATATGATCAATCGAGAAATTAGGAGTAATTGAGCTCGAATGATTGATTTAGAATAGTTTAAGAGTGATTGACAATTGATAGTGGTTTATAGGAAATTTTAAGAATTGGGCAAAAATGCCGGACGAGAAATTTTCAGTGTTGACAGATTATTTGTATAATCTTGAAAGAATTGTCCAATGGCAATGGAAAAAAATTAGGGTTATCTTGCTAGGAAATAAATATGTTGAGCCATTGAAACTTTGAGGCTGAAATTTGGGTGAGTTGGAGACCTTTGTCATAAAGAGCTAAGTTTGAATGTGGGAAATTACCTAAGGCATTTCTTCTTCTCTCCGGTGATCTTGATCTCTTCCATTGGTGAGATTAAATCGATTCTTTCTTATGGTTTCTTCTTATTGTGCTAGGTTTAATGGTTTATTGTGGTTGTTGAAGGTTGAGAAGCTTGGAGAGGGGATTAATCGTTGGTTTTGAAAGATTTTAGGGTTTACAGTGTTTTGAGGGATCGGTGGATTTGAGCTTGATTGGTAAGTTTTAATAGTTTTAATATTGTTATTGATAGTTTTATGGAATTTATGACATTTATTATGGTTGATTTGAGTAGTTGGGAGTGTTTAATGGTGGGTTTAGGAAGAGAAAATGGCGGAAAAACGATTGGGGAAGAAGAAGATTGGCCGCACGTCGCGACGTCTGAAAAAGGACACGCCGCGACGAGGAAATGCGAGCACGCCGTGGCGAGCTACGTGACGTCATGGTGGCGAGGGAAAGTTCTTGGCATGACGAAGCGGCGATGTGGGCGTCATGGCGAGCAATTCTCACGCTTGTGAAGCAACCCGCATCGTCATGGCCGAAGACCGCAAGGTCGCGGCGAAGGGGACTGTTTTGATGGTTTATATTTTGGTTTATTGGGTGTAAACTTCCGATTGAGGTAATTCCAGATTCGTTATGAATTAGGGAAAGAGGTCTACAATTGAGGATAATTTTGGGAATTTGAATTGATTTAAATGACATTGATTTATAGGGAATAAGGTCAATTATGGTTCATAGTATGACCTAAGTATTGAATTGAGACAATTGGAGTTTTAAGCTGGGATTTTCTATAGAGGTTTTGACCCGATGGATCTGAATTGTTATAGGGAATACTGAATTGAGGAAAAATTGAACTGAATATTAGGATTGAATCAATTATTGTCGATCGATTGAGCGAAGAGTTAGAATTGGGCCTAAGAGTCGAGTGGGTTTTAGCACCGAATCGTGAACATGCATTGTACATCATTTTATTGAGACATATGCATTCTTGAGCTGCTAAATTGAGCCTCTAGTAATGGGACCGTATTTTCTTTGTTATAGAGGCCCAGTTGGATCGTCGTTCTACGGACATTCTTTGGGACTTCAGCGATGCTTCGGAAGTTACGGTGAGTAACCTAGTTGGTTTCTCAAATTCCTAACTGTCTAAATGCTCGATGTGAATTACTTGCCATTGTGAAATTGCATGATTCTTGAAATGTACATGATCGAATGACATGTTTCTCTTATGCAGGATTGGACCCTTTGTATTGGATTGGATTCTTGTGTAATCTTGAGGAATGTATCTTTGGGCTTTTATAGCCGTACTTTCGTAGATTCTTGAACACCGAATTCTTGAACACTACATTGCATGCATAATTGCATGATCGGATAATGGAATGTGACCCAGTTGCTATTATCCTTTGAAAAGAGCCTCGAGCTCGAACCTTTATCTTGGCCAAGACCTCGAGCAGGGAAAAATCACAGACGCGTCCCCCATCTGAATCTTGGTGAGCACTTGGGCACAATCTTGAATAAGCTGGAAAAGAGTCTCATATGTATTGTAGACACGTGGTGATTGAATTACAAATTGTTACATGCTCTTGTGTATTTGCATATCTTGTAAAGTGTGATATGATCTTGTAAATGGTTATATGTTAGTGTAAATTGTTATTTGATCTTAAACTATTATAGACTCATGTAAATTGTTATGTATCATTAATTGAATATTCTTGTGTGCGTCTTTGTCTGTGATTTCGTAATACATGATTTAGTGAACCATCGATGATAGTTTCTCACCGAGTTATAAACTCACCCAAAATTGCATCGTATTTTTCAGAATTTGTTAGAGTAGATTCTAGCTCGGAGATAGTCTTTTCTGCGGTCTTGACGTCTTTGGCAAGAAGCGATGTACGTAGGTCGGTCATTGGGTTGGATTTTGAGGATGACTTAGGATAGATGCTTATATCGGTTTCATTTTGGTTTTGTTTAGGGGTGATAGACTTGTCTATTACGCTTTTGGATATCAGTATTAAAATTGCTGCTATGATAAGATTATTTTGGATTTTTTTAAAGTTACTGATTCCTGATATTATGGTTTTAATTATTGCGATGCCATGTGGATATTATTGGAAAAATGTTTTGGTAGTGCACCTTTATCGTGGGATACGTGTCGGAACGACCTTGGGTTTCGATGTGTACCCTACGGTGAGGGGCGCTACATTAAAATATGTCGAGCATGGTTTGACATCTTTTGGGATTAGTGAGATTAAAATGGAATCACCGCAAGAATAGTGGGCGATCGAATTTCTTATGCATTTTAGGTCATCCGTCATTGGAGATCGAGTTGAGTTACCGGTGACACGGAATCGGTAGGAGCTAGTAGGAAGTCTCCTGCGCCTCGTTCGGAGGAGTTGCCTCCTCGAGTTCTGTGAGGCAGGAGCGAAGATATGATCAGCTATGCGTGGCGGAGGCGGTTGACCACGTGGCGGCGACCTGCGAAAGCGAGGATGGCTAGAAGAATCGGGAGAGTCGTCGATCGGATGGTGCGACCGGATGGCGTTTGACTCTGCGGTTTCTCCTTCTGAGGTCTGCATATCGGTGGTGGAAGATGTCCGAGACGGTACCACCGTGCCTTATACTGTGACAGGGACGATTTTACGAGGGCCTTTAAGGACAATTTCATGCCCAAGATCTATCTGGAAATGAAGTTGCAAGAGTTCTTAGAGGTGAGGCGAGGCGATTGACCATGGCCGACTATGAGTCTTGATTCAACGAGTTAGTGGTCTATGCTTCTTCATTGGTAGCTCTTGAGGCCGGCAGTGTCGGCGTTTGACGGACTCAATCTGGAGATCCATACCTATTGGCTAGATCGATATGGGTAATTTTATTGGTGAGAATTTGCGGCGATGAGGATAGAGCATTCTTGAGACAACGTATGGTGAGGCTGGTCGAGAGGACCGAGATTAAGAGATCGATGTGACGAGGCGATCTTTGGCGAGGGTATAACGAGTAGGCCCTTGGATCTGCGGAGGGCTAGGCAATTGGTCATGGGCGGAGGGCGATTTATACGGATTTGTTAGTGGTGGCGGCGCGAGTTTGAGACGATCTGCTCCTTTGTGGTAAGAGACACAGTGGAGAGTGTCGATGGCTGTCTGGAGCCTGTTTGAGGTGTGGTTCGATGGATCACCTAGTGAGGAACTGCCCAGAGACTTTGGGAGCCCAGTCTACTATGACTGGAAGATCAGGCAGCAATACCACGGTGCAGCAGAGCCGTGGAGGTGTATCCGGATGGAGAGGCCGAGGCCGAGGCCGAGCAGAGGGGTTCGCAGTGAGGTCAGAGGGACCGAGCAGCAGACAGCAGTCACAGGCTAGGGTCTATGTCATGACTCGGTAGGAGGCCCAGGATTCCCCGAATGTTGTTGCGGGTATGCTTCTTATTTCTGGTTTTGAAGCATACGCATTGTTGGATCCTAGATCCACTCATTCTTTCTTTGTACCGCATTTAGCATGTAGACTGCATGGGGATAGGCAGAGGTTACAGTATGGGTTAGAGGTGAGTACACCTCTAGGTAGTCTGTTGTATTGGGAGAGGTGCATATGGGAGGTCGAGTTCGGATCGATCGAGCAGTTTTGAGTGCCGATCTGATCGTTTTGCCTCTGAGAGAGATTGACGTGATATTGGGGATGGGCTGGTTGACTGCGCATAGGGCCATCATGGGCTGTTATACGAAGGAGGTCGTATTGGAGTCTCTGGTCACCCAGTACGTGTTTGAGGAGTTAGTCGAGCCTTTACCGGCGAGGATGATATCCTTCTTGAGTGCCCTGAGATTGATGCATGGAGGTTGTGAGGCCTATTTGGCTCACGTAGTGGATTCCAGAGTTGAGCAGAGATTGCAGGATGTTCCCGTAGTCAGGGATTTCCCAGATGTGTTTCCCGCGGAGTTACCGGGATTGCCGCCAGAGCGGGAGATAGAATTTGAGATTGATCTCGTTCCCGGTACAACCCCTATATCGATCCTTCCGTATAGGATGACACCGGTGGAATTGAGAGAGCTTAAGGCTTAGTTGCAGGAGCTACTGGATAAGGGGGTTCATTAGACCGAGTGTTTCGTCATGGGGAGCTCCGGTACTGTTTGTGAAGAAGAAGGACGGGACACTGAGAATGTGCATTGATTATAGGCAGTTGAATCGGGTGACAGTGAAGAATAAGTATCCACTGCCTAGGATTGACGATTTATTTGATCAGTTGCAGGGAGCTCAGGTGTTCACAAAGTTGGACCTGAGATCAGGTTATTACCAGTTGAGGATTGCAGAGGCCGATGTGCCTAAGAGTGCTTTCAGAAGCAGGTATGGGCATTTCGAGTTCCTAGTGATGCCGTTTGGGTTGACTAATGCCACGACAGCCTTCATGGCTTTGATGAATAGAGTATTTCAGCCCTACTTGGATCGGTTCGTGATAGTGTTTATTGATGATATACTGGTTTACTCGAGGAGTAGACAGGAGCACGTTGAGCACCTGAGGATTGTTCTGCAGGTCATGAGAGAGAGACAACTGTTCGCTAAATTCACTAAGTGTGAATTCTGGCTTGATGAGATTGTGTTTCTGGGGCACGTGGTGTCCGGTGAGGGTATCCAGGTGAACCCTCACAAGATAGAGGCAGTTATGAGTTGGGAGATTAGAGGTGTGTCGAGTTGCGGAGTTTCCTAGGATTGGCGGATATTACGGAGGTTCGTCGAGGGTTTCGTTGATCTCACCCTTTGGCGAAGCTATTGAGGAAGAATGTCGTTCGGATGGTGCGAGGAGTGCGGAAAGAGCTTTGAGGAGCTGAAACATCGGTTGTGATTGCACCGGTGTTAGGCATTCCATCTGGGGCGGAGGCTTTGTGGTTCTGATGATGCCTCGCATCGAGGATTGGGATGTGTATTGATGCGGCATGGGAGAGTTATAGCGTATGCCTCGAGGCAGTTGAGGTCTCACGAGGTGAATTACCGGTGCATGACTTAGAGTTGGCGCGATGGTTTTTGCTCAAGATCTGGAGACATTATACGTATGGGGAGACGTTCGGATCTTCACCGATCATAAGAGTTTGAGGTATCTGTTGAGTCGAG
Source organism: Erythroxylum novogranatense (assembly GCA_029891385.1). NCBI lineage: Eukaryota > Viridiplantae > Streptophyta > Magnoliopsida > Malpighiales > Erythroxylaceae > Erythroxylum > Erythroxylum novogranatense. The sequence goes on from CM057228.1 coordinate 93,204,389, forward strand.
AGAGCTCGATCTAAGGCAGAGGAGATGGATAGAGTTTCTTGAAGGCTATGGTACGCACGATTGAGTATCATCCAGAAAGGTCAATGTGGTGGCGATGCGAGAGTAGGAGGTCGCATGGCGGTGTAGCTCGAGTTGAGTTTCGAGGTTACAGTGCGATTGATTGAGAGCTCTTAATGTTGGATTTGGGTCAAGATGGAGCTCTGATTGCTACTCTGAAGCTGAGGCCGATGTTGCATGACAGGATCCGGAGAGCTCAGGATTAAGACCCAGTGTTAGTGAGGCGATTGAGAGAGTCGAGCGGTCTTGATTGAGTTTGAGTTGAGAGATGGGACATTATGGATGGGGCCGAGGCTGTGTGTGCTGATATTGATGAATTGAGACGTGAGATTCTGGAGGAGGCACATGTAGTTGCCTATGCTATGCATCCTGGTACGACCAAGATGTATCGTACTCTGAGACAACATTTACGGTGGCTGGTATGAAGAGGCAAGTGGCGATGTATGTTTCAGTGTCGATTTGTCGGCGAGTTAAGGCGAGCATCGAGCTCCGATGGGAAAGTTGCATTCGTTGCCCATCCGGAGTGGAAATGGGGCGAATTACCATGGATTTTGTGGCGGGTTGCCTAGGACACCGAAGCGACATGATGCTATCTGGGTCATAGTGGACGATTGACCGTCGGCTCACTTCTTGCCGATGAGGAGAGCAATACTCTCGATCAATTGGCCCGAAGTATGTGGCGAGATTATGCGGTTGCATGGGGTTCCTTTGTCGATAGTCTCGAGGCCGGGATCCTGTGTTCACCTCGAGGTTACGGAAGAGCCTCTGATCGCTGAGTTCGAGGTTGAACTTCAAGATCTTGCATTTCATCCTCGAGCGGATGGGCGAGTGAGAGGGCGATTAAGGCGTTGAGGACATGCTTGGGCATGTGTATTGGAGTTGAGAGGATCATGGGATCGATGTTGCTTGATTGAGTTTGCATATAATAACTTGATGTCGAGTAGTATTGGGATGGCACCGTATGAGGCCTTGTATGGGAGGCCATGTCGATCGCCACCGTATTGGGATGAAGAGGTATGAGATCGATTGAGTGTCCCGGTGATTCAGACACGATGGATAAAATGCAGTTGATCCGAGTCGCATCAAGGCGGCTCGGATGACATGTAAGTGCTATGTGGATCGGCATCGGCGAGAGATGGAATATAGTGTAGGTGACGAGTGTTTCTCAGAGTGTCTCCTTGGAAAGAATCTTGAGATTTGGCCGTAAGGGCAAGTTGAGCCCTCAGTATATCGGTCCGTATGAGATCCTTGAGAGGATAGGATCGTTGGCTTACAGATTGACGTTACCGAGTGAGATGTCCCAAATGCATGACGTGTTTCATGTTTGTATGCTCCGACGGTACCGTTCAGACCTGACGCATGTGATTCCGGCTCAGGAGATTGAGGTAGCCAGTGATTTGACCTATGTTGAAGAGCCGGTACAGATTATTGGATCACGGGTCAAGCAGTTACGAAACAGGGTGATTCCATTGGTGAAAGTCCTTTGGAAGAACCGCTCTTCTGAGGAAGCTACATGGGAAACTGAGGAGCATATGAGGAGTCAGTATCCTCATTTATTCGATCGGACAGGTATTAAATTTCGAGGATGAAATTTTTATTAGGAGGGTGAATTGTAACATCCATCTCTTTGTTAGCAAGGTATTATAGTAATATTGGGTCGGTGATAGGTTTCATTGCATTTCTTGATTGAGCATGCTCTTGGCCTCTAATTATAGAGGAACTGGTTTCTTGCATATGCATATATTCATAGGTACATGCATTCATGATTTTTCGGCATTTTTAATTGTGATTATGAATTGATTGGATTGTGAACTGGAGAATGACTGAACTGACTGAAATATGATCAATCGAGAAATTAGGAGTAATTGAGCTCGAATGATTGATTTAGAATAGTTTAAGAGTGATTGACAATTGATAGTGGCTTATAGGAAATTTTAAGAATTGGGCAAAAATGCGGACGACCGTAAATTTTCGATGTTGAATCGATTATTTGTATAATCTTGAAAGAATTGTCCAATGGTAATGGAAAAAAATTAGGGTTATCTTGCTAGAAACAAATATGTTGAGCCATTGAAACTTTGAGACTGAAATTTGGGTGAGTTGGAGACCTTTGTCTATAAATAGCTAAGTTTGAATGTGGGAAATTACCTAAGGCATTTCTTCTTCTCTCCCACGGTGATCTTCGATCTCTTCCATTGGTGAGATTCGTCGATTCTTTCTTATGGTTTCTTCTTATTGTGCTAGGTTTAATGGTTTATTGTGGTTGTTGAAGGTTGAGAAGCTTGGAGAGGGGATTAATCGTTGGTTTTGAAAGATTTTAGGGTTTACGGTGCTTTGAGGGATCGGTGGATTTGAGCTTGATTGGTAAGTTTTAATAGTTTTAATGTTGTTATTGATAGTTTTATGGCATTTATGACATTTATTATAGTTGATTTGAGTAGTTGGGAGTGTTTAATGGTGGGTTTAGGAAGAAAATGGTGGAAAAGCGATTGGGGAAGAAGAAGTTTGGCGCGCGTCGACGTCTGAAAAAGACACGCCATGTGACGAGGAAATCTGAGCACCCTTGGCGAAGCTACTACGTGACGTCATGTGAGCGGGAAAGTTACGCCGCCAATGGCGGCGATGTGGGCGTCGTGGCGAAGCGATGAGAGTTGTTCGCCGCGACAAGCAATTCTCACGCCGCGGCGAGCAACCCGCATACGTCGCGGCGAAGGGGACTGTTTTGATGGTTTATATTTTGGTTTATTGGGTGTAGACCTTCGATTGAGGTAATTCCAGATTCGTTATGAATTAGGAAAAGAGGTCTACAATTGAGGATAATTTTGGGAATTTGAATTGATTTAAATGACATTGATTTATAGGGAATAAGGTCAATTATGGTTCATAGTATGACCTAAGTATTGAATTGAGACAATTGGAGTTTTAACTGGGATTTTCTATAGAGGTTTTGACCCAATGGATACGGAATTGTTATAGGGAATACGAATTGAGGAAAAATTGAACTAAATATTAGGATTGAATCAATTATTGTCGATCAATTGAGCGAAGAGTTAGAATTGGGCCTAAGAGTCCAGAATTGGGTTTTAGCACTGGAAATCGTGAACATGCATTGTACATCATTTTACTGAGACATATGCATTACTGAACTGCTAAATTGAGCCTCTAGTAATGGGACTGTATTTTTACTGTATAGAGGCCCCGTTGGATCGTCGTTTCACGGACATTCTTTGGGACTTCGGGCGTGCTTCGGAAGTTACAGGTGAGTAACCTAGTTGGTTTCTCAAATTCCTAACTGTTTAAATGCTCAATGTGAATTACTTGCCACTGTGAAATTGCATGATTATTGAAATGTACATGATCGAATGACATGTTTCTACTGTCTGGGATTGGACCACTGTATTGGATTGGATTACTGTATGATACTGAGGAATGTAATACTGGGCTTTTATAGTCGTACACTGTAGATTACTGAACACTGAATTACTGAACACTACATTGCATGCATAATTGCATGATCAGATAATGGAATGTGACCCAAGTTGCTATTATCACTGAAAAGAGCCTCGAGCTCGAACCTTTGTCTTGGCCAGACCTCGAGCAGAGAAAAAAATCACTGACGCGTCCCCCATCAATCTTGGTGAGCACTTGGGCACAATACTGAATAACTGGAAAAGAGTCTCATATGTATTGTAAACACATGGTGATTGAATTGTAAATTGTTACATGCTCTTGTGAATCGTTGCATATCTTGTAAAGTGTGATATGATCTTGTAAATGGTTATATGTTAGTGTAAATTGTTATTTGATCGCAAACCGTTATAGACTATCATAAATTGTTATGTAATACTATTAATTGAATATTCTTGTGCGTCTTTGTCTGTGATTTCGTAATGCATGATTTAGTGAACCATCGATGATGGTTTCTCACCGAGTTCATAAACTCACCCAAAATTGCATCGTATTTTTCGATTTGTTAGAGTAGATTCCTAGCTCAGGAGATAGTCTTTTCTGCCGTGATGCGGCGTGTTGGCAAGAAGTGATGGCACAATTGGTCAATTTGGGTTGGATTTTTAGGATGACTTAGGATAGATGCTTATATCAGTTTCCTTTTTGGTTTTGTTTAGGGGACTGATAGACTTGTCTATTCTGCTTTTGGATGACTGTATTAAAATTGCTGCTATGATAAGATTATTTTGGATTTTTTTAAAGTTACTGATTCCTGATATTATGGTTTTAATTATTACGATGCCATGTGGATATTATTGGAAAAATATTCTGGTAGTGCACCTTTATCGTGGGATACGTGTCGGAGCGACCTTCGGGTTTCCCGATGTGTACCCTACGGTGAGGGGGCGCTACACTTATAAGGAAGGGTATTAAGGTCATTACCCATTCATTAATGGCTTTTTTGTAAATAAGAAGTGTGGACTTTCGTATAAGGAAAGGAGAAACACAAAATTAAAAGAAAAGAAAGAAGAGAGAAGAGAGAAGAAGTAGGTTTCGGTGGAGAAGAAGAGAAAAAAAGAAAAAACGGTGAGGGTTTGATTTTTCTAAGTTTTTAAGAGAGATTTCGAAATTGATTCAAGAAGGAAAAAGAAAGAGGAGCATGAGGGCTTTCATATGAGCCAAGAAACTCTTCATTTGGAGAAGATTCAAGGTAAGGATGGATTTTAATCTTTGGATTTTTAGAGAGATTTTGGTTCTTATGGCTTAAAAATAGTATGGGTTTAAGTTTTCTAAGATCAACTTTATGATTTTGTGTTATGGGTTGTCAAATTTTGATTCCTTTGGATTAGGGTTTTTACCATTGACGAAGGAGTTTAAGAAAGGCAAGAGAAGAGGCTTTGGACAAGTATTAAGCATGGAAATAAGGTGGGTACCATGTTTATAATTTGAATTATGAGCCACTAATATGTTTTCGAAAAATCAAGAAGATAAAATGATTTCAAATTCATTGTTTTTGAATGTTTTGATAAATTGTTACAGTTGTTACATTCATTGTATTTTGAATGATTTAAGAAATTACTATGATTGTTGCATTCCTTGTGTTTGAATGATTGAAAAATTGTTATGTGAATTTTGGTTGAAATTGCGAATAGAAATGTGTTTGATATGACATGCTTATGAAAAGTAAGTTTTCGAAATGTGCCTTTGGCAATCCGATTTCAAGTGTGAAATGTATGTTATGTAGGTTTGGTTAGGTCCCATAAGTTATGTCAAGTGCACTTTTCAATAGGCTTCTCCAGCCTGCCCGCTAGTGGCATGGAGCTCATGAGGACTCCGTAAATTCTGTTCTACAGGACATTATCTGAAATGTGTAGTACGTTCTGATTCTGGACCAGCCCAAACCATTTTGATGTATTATGTGCTCATGTGTGTTTATAAGTTTGATGTATACATGATTTGAAATTTTTTATGAATTTGTGAAATTGAGAATTTTTGAGAAATAAGCATGTGATGATTTCTATTGTGACATTGCTATAAAATTGCAACAAGTTTTGAAAATAGTTTTGCTTGTTTTTTTGTTATAAGCATGATACCCATGAGCTGTAAAGCTCACCCCCCTTTCATTCCCATCTCTAGTTAACGAGAAGAGATCAGATGAAAGAAAGTCAAGAAATCTGTCTGTTTGTGCATATGATGTGTTTTTAAGTTAGATTGTTGGAAGATAAGTCCTTAGACTTTTGTTAAGAATTTTGGAGTTGTATTATCTCGTGTATTTTGGATTTTAGTATTGACGTTGTATTATGGCTTGGAATACCATTAATGTTTTGTAAGCATATTAATTCATGATGGTAATGAGTTATGGAATTGTGTATGGATATGAAATGTGAATTTGTTTATGGATGAGATGATATGAATGTGATTGAGTGGGTTGGGATTCCGGACAGTAGGTCCGATGAATTGTGATGATTGATCTGAAATATTGAAGTGCGTATTGTGTATGAATTGTGGGTATATCGATATGTGTGTAAGATGCTTTATGGCAAAAGAAAAATAAGATTTTGTTTAAATGATGAGATATGAATGAATATGAAGAAGAAAATGAAATGAGGTTTGAGTGTGAATGACTTCAATTGGATATTGAAGTTACTTTGATTGAAGAAGAAAAAAAAGTTGAAATTTTTTTTATACCGATTTGAATTGGTTTAGACTAAGTGTCTTTATAGTTTTTCAACGCTGAACGTTTGTTTTGTTTTAAAAGTATGTGTTTTCGGATGTCGGAGTTAAGAGTTTTGTCCTTAAGCGTTGTGTCTCCTTTGGTTTCCGCACGAGCTTTTGATTCCTTTGGTTTTCGATCCGAAGTTGGCCCACTTTTGGTTTTTTTTTTATTTCTTTCATTTTCTTCCTCACGCGCTTTATTTGATTCCCCTTTTGATTTCTTTCGTTTTCACCCACTTTGTTGGTCGAGTTATGATTCCGAGGTTGGGCTCCGAAAATGGGTCCCATCACCATAATGGAGTTTGTTGAGTACTAATAAGATAAGTCCTAAAGAACATGTTATGATAATCACCTTAGAAGTGGAAAAGAGATACAAAATGAGAATGAACCTTAAGAGAAGAAGGAGAATAATATAGGAGTCAAGAGAAAGCTGAAGGTAAAGGAACATTTAAAAGTTAAAGAAATTGCAGCCTGCCATTCTTTATCATACCAAAGTGAAGAAAGATATAATAGATGAGCAATTTGGTAAGTTCCTTGAACTGTTTGAACAAATCTAGATTAACTTTCCCTTTATTTAAGCTCTTGTGCAAATGCTGTAATATTTGAAATTCTTGAAGTAGTTATTAAAAAAAAGAGAAAGATGGAAGAGTTAGTGAATGTAATGCTAAGTGGAAGATGTTTAGTAATTTTGCAACGAAAGTTATGAGAGAAGTTCAAAGATCTAGGGAGTTTTACTATCCCTTGTGAAATTAACAACTTAAAAATAGAAAAGGCTTTAGCTAAACTAAGAGCCAATATTAATATGATATCTTACTCCTTATTTAAGAAACTATGATTAGGTGAAACAAAATCTACTAGGATAAGTTTGTAGCTAGAAGATAGATTAGTAAAACATTCTCATGGTGTTATAGAGGATATTTTTATTAAGGTTAATAAGTTGAACTTCCCAGTGGACTTTCTGATTCTTAAGATAGAAGAAGATGTAGATGTACCTCTAATCCTTGGTCCATCCTTAGCTAGTTCTAAGTCAATTATAGATGTTTGCAAGGGTGATCGTCGGCTTATCGTTCAATATTAAAATTGATCCTCGGAAACCGGTCAAATAAAATTTATACCAAGGATTGCAATACAGGATGCAACCTCGGTTGACTCTCGAGGAACGGTGTACTAAGCGATCCTAGACTAGCCTAATGTTTGAATGATGCATGCAATTAAAGCAATAAAAAGGGGTTTTGATTGATTAATCTAAAATTAAACTAAACCAAAGCAAAGGTAAATATTTTTGGGATTTTGAAAAGATAAGGCAATTGAAATTAATTAAGATTGAAAACAATTTACTAAAACTCTCCTAAAAATGTGGCTCGGGTCATCATCGTTCAAAATAATGTTGGGGTTTGAAATCCACTAAATTTCGAAAGCTCAACCTTAACAACTCGTTAAGTCCAAAATTTAATTAATCAACTCGATTAACTAAATCTTGTTAAAACCTTAGTGTATGGTATGAAATGATTCATGCAATAAATCAATCGATAATAACATAACCAACAACCAAACACAACTAGGCGATTAGGTTAATTAATGCAAAATCTGACTGATATACATGAGACTTCATGTATTCAGGCACAATATTCAACACAAAACAATCCATAACATAGATCAAAGTTTAACATCTTACTAAACTATAGCAAGATTCATTCGGTCATACAATGCAATCTCCAACTCGGAGTTGTTACAAAAATACGACAGAAATCTAAAACTAAGATCGATTACCCCTTGAAGCTCATGAAACTCAGACCATTGCTACATCTTCAGGAGATCCGACGCCTTAGCCACGCATGACACCGGCAGAGTCCATTACGGCTGGAAAATCTACTCGGTTCATGACTCCAACGACGAACTGTAACATCCCCTCTCCTATAGGAAGGGTATTTTGGTAATTAGGTTGGGTTCGGGATATGTAATTATATCTCGGCATGCATCTGACATATAGTCTCTATAATTACTGACGGGTTGCACATGCACATAGTATACATGCATTCATGTCATTTTCCGGCTTAGGGTTGAAATTGAACTCTTGTGTGAAATTAATGGGGTAATTGAGTTTGGAAAATTATTTGGACTGTGCCATAAATCGTTTTACATTTTTAGGGATTTTTAGGAATTTTTCTGGATTTTTCCGAAAACAATTCCTGGACCGGTAAAATCGCCAATTGGCGCATCGGTCAATTCTCGGTAGCAAAGATCGCTACCCAGTGGTACAGTAATAGTGGGTATATTATTTTGGGACTGAAAGTAGGGTCATTTGAGTTTAATGGAGTAAAATTTTGGACTGAATTATTAAATGACTATTTTGACTTTTCAAATACAAAGTACCAATGGTATTTTGCCATTTATAAAGTGACAATAAATGCTTCTTCATTATTGTTCTCGGATGAGTGTGTTTAAAGGATGAAGAGATAAATTGGTTAGGCTTTTCTATAGCCATCCGAAACACAAAAATTCACCCTTCATTTGCAACCATCGATTTTTGCTTTCCTTTTCTCCATTTTTCTCCATAGCTTTAAGCTCATTTCTTTGGTCTCATCAAAGCTAGATGATGAGTATGGTATATACTTGAGAAGGAAAAGGTGGTAGCTTGGTATAAAGGTTAGAAGGTAAAAGTTGGAAGTAGAAGCTTTGAAGGAGAATTGTGTTAGGTAAGTTTCATTTAAGTATTTGAGTTTAATGATGTCTTTCATATGGATTAAATGCCATGATAGTGTGGGGTAGTTAATAAATGGGTTTAAAGCATGTATTAGGTTTAGGTAGGCATTAAAGTGATGGTTATTATGATTTGATGAAAAAGGGATGAGGCTAGGTGAAGATGCATTGAAGTTAATGTTATAGTTTGATTTTGGATTGAATAGGGATAATTAATTGAGTATTTGAATTGAGGAATTTAGTGCTGCCAATTTTCAGTGTTAGCCCTAATATATGTATGATGGTATTAATATTTAATTTGTATTTATTTTGATGTTTAGTGATGTGAAAAAGATATTGGAAGTGTTTGAACTAAGGTTAACATTGAATCTGGAAAATGAGATTTGTAATAGATGTTACTGTTTTATTCATAACTTATTGTGTAGAAATGAAAATGAGGTAAGGTTAGTGGCCACTGAAACTTTGGGATGTTGGCTTTAATTTAGTGTGAAATAGGTGTTGTTGAATTCCAATGATAGAAGGGTGAAATTTTGCATGGAAAGTTACTGTTCCATTGCCTGTGAACAGTAACCGCAACCATGACATCTGAGTTTTGTTGATTTTGTAAATTAATTGAGATGGAATTAGGAGAATGGTCTTCATGGAAGTTGTAGTATATTTGATTATATTTCCATTGCTACTGATCTTGCTATTTTTGGAATTGTGTGTTGGGAGATATGAATTGATTACTAATGGCTGGTTGTGAGCATTTTGGATGAAACCTAGTTTAAGTGTGATTTTGTGAGTTTACTGATTTGAGGCAATTTTAACATTTTATGTGGACTGAAGTGGTGTGAGTGAGCTTCTGAAAAGTTGTAGAGGAAGAGATTATCTTGAAATTGATATTTGGTATGTAATTTTAGAAGTCAGAATTGGGAGATATGATTTTCAAAACTGATCCTACATTAGGTTATGAATGACTGATGACAACAGAAACTTCCATAACAGTTTTCAAATGGTTAGAGATCGAATTGGATGATGAGTGCTTCATGAAAATTAAGTTTAAGATGTTATCTTTACAGGGATATAAAGTTCTGATTTTATTGACTTGTATACTGGAAGTTATGCTTGTTGTAAGATTACTGCCCAAAGTGAAGGATTTCAGGGACAGTAACATTAGATGAATTAATTGACTTGGTTTGCAATAGAATTTGATTTTGGGTTGTTCATGAAAGTTGTTGAGGACATTGTGAACTTGTTGACCATATTTTTGTGGTAATTTATTACTGAAGAATCAGTGAGTTATGACATTGTAAATGTACTGCCCTGTGTTGATGAAAAGTTAGTAGGCAGAAAGTTTGATGGGTTATTTGATACCCTTAGGGTTGGATTTGATTTTTTTGGTCTTCTTGAGAGTTGTAGAGCTTTGCATAAGCTTTCCAATGAGGTATAGTGGGTATTTTCTGAATTGTGTGCTAAAAGTTAAAGTGGATGGAAATTAAGATTGAAATCTGGAAAAAAAAAAAGGCGAGGTAGCAGTGGAAACTTCGCCGCCTCATGAGGCGACGTTTAGCCTCGCCCTCGCGAGATTTAGTGGCTGGTCGCGAGGCGACGCCTCGCCTCATGACGAAGTGAGGCGATTTACGCCTCGCGACGTCTCGCCCATGCCGAGGCGTTCGATATATATGTATTTTTTATTTTATTTTGATTATTATTTGTTATTAAAAGTACAATTGTTCTTTGTCAATTTCTTTCCGTCCGACGTCCGATTGACCTGATTCGAGGCATCGGATTCGTTGAATATTTAATTTCATTTTCTGAAAGCAGGGAATTTTAGGCGGAATTTGACGTAGCCCTATCGACGGAACTTGTAAACACTGTTTTATTTAATTGGGGACCTATAGAGGTCCTAATTACATGCCGTCGGCGCCTATGGATTTCTAATTTTCATAGAATTTTATTATGGGAAATATTGGATTAGGGCGGGATTGCCATGAACATGCATTATATACATTTCTTGATTTCATGTGCATTGTTTAATCATTTATACCAATGGTAATAGTTATTCATTTAATTTGTTATAGAGGCTCCAGTGGACCATCGTTCCACATTTGGCGAGAGACTTCCGGCGTTAGCGTGGAAGTTATTAGGTGAGTAACCTAGTTGGTTATTCAATCTATATATTAGCTGTGAATTGATTGCCTACGGGAATACATGAATTATTGTTGTGACTGGCGCCTACGGGGATTACATGAATTATAAGCGTGATTGATTGCCCTACGGAATTATGTGGTATTCTTGTTGTGAATTTACATGAGGTAACTGTTTAATTGAATTGAATATTGACCGTGAAATACCATGTTTCTTGTTGTGAAACATGTGCATTCATGCACAAATACATCCTGTTTAAAAGGAAAATTGTGAACCGAGGTGCCATTGTCTTGAACCGAGCCTAGAGCTCGATATCTTGAGCGAGCCTCGAGCTCGACGGAGACAATTCTCCCCAGACGCGTCTATCTTGATCAACATTATGCGTTCGGTCACAATCTTGAAATGAATCTGGAAAAAGAGTCACATGTGCATTGCATCTTGGATTCTATATCGACAATATTTTTAGCGGGTGTATATTCTTGTCTTGTGTTCGTAATTATTACATGTTCGTATTCATGTTGTGTTTTGTATAATTCTGCGTGTATCTTGTTTCATGCTTATATGATGCATGAATTGGGAGAACCATCGATGATGGTTTCTCATTGAGTTATGAAACTCACCCAAAATTGCAACTTATTTTTCAGGCCTAGCATGAGCAGATAGCTCCTCGGAATTGCAGAGCCGTATCTGATGGATTGGCGAGAAAAGCAATGGCTCAAAGGTCGGTCACCGGGCTTTCTTTTGGAGACCGATAGTTAGATCTGGTTATTATGCTGATCAAGATGTGAAACATGTGTAACTTAAAAATCTTGACATGGTGAATTATTAAGTTTTGAATAAATGAAATGGAATCTAGTTTGGTTTTAAAAGTAACCGGTTTCTTATTCTTGTCTTACGATTGTGATGCCATGAGGAGTGTAGTAGTTGTTGTCGGTAGTGGTCTCTTGTCGTAGGATATGTATCGGAATGACTACTGGCGTTACGGTGGATACCCTATGGTGAGGCGCTACATTTAATGGTATCGAGCATGGTTTGGCATCTTTTGGGAATAGTAACAATATAGGTATGAATCGGATCGAATCGCTGAAACCGATCGAATTTTTGTTTTGTTTTAGGTCTTGATGCTAGGTGATCGGGTTGAGCGACCGGTGACGAGGATCCGTGGGAGCAAGTAGGAGTCTTCTATGCCTCGTCTTGAGGTTGCCTCCTCGAGTTCCGTGAGGCGGAAAGGAGGTATGACTTCTTTGCAAGGTATTGTAGATTTTATGGCGTCTGAGACCCGCCGAGGCCGAGGATGGTTGGAGAGGATGAGAGAGTCTTGACAGGATGGATCTGCGAACTGATGAGAGGTTCGATTATGCGATATCACCATTGCGGGGCCTAGCATATAAGTGGTGGAAGGCGTGCGGCGGTACCACGGGCCTTGCTTGTTTACACGGGCTCAGTTTACGAGGGCCTTGAGGATAATTATATGCCCAAGGTCTATCTTGATATGAAGATGCAGGAATTTCGGAACTAAAGCGGGGTAGGATGTCGGTGGTGATTATGAGGTAAAATTTAATGAGTGATAGATTATGCTCTTGTGATGGTCCCGTGAGGTGATAAGTCTTGGAGGTTCGAGAATAGCCTCAACACTTGAGATCCGTACCAGTTGGCTTGTGGGACATGGGTACATTCATTGAGTTGAGGGTCTGCTGCCGTTAGAGTGGAAGCGGTGATGAGACGAGACAGTGAGATTGGGTCCCGGGGTGGCGGCCCAATGATAGTCGAGCGACTCTGGCGGGAGCTTTAGTAAGCGCCTGAGGCGGGACTTCAGTCTCCGGGAGGTTCGAGACAGATCTGGATTTAGGGCAGAGGGAGATTTGGATCATTGGTAGTGGTAGTGGCGGAGGCTCTGGGCGATTTCTCCAGTGTGCCCGCATTGTGATAGAAGACACGATGGGGAGTGTTGGTGGCTTCTTGGGGCTTGTTTGAGGTCTTGGATCGGTGAGCATCGGTCGAGGATTGCCCGATACATTGAGAGTTCAACTTCTTTGGTAGTGGACGAGTCGGGAGTAGTATATTTGTCTGTTGAGTAGAGTGGGTGGATCCGGACAGAGGGGCCGAGGTAGAGGCCGTGGTAGAGCTGAGGGGTCCTTTGTGAGAACTGAGGGTCGGGGCAGCCGACCACAGTCCCAGGCGAGAGTATACGCCATGACGCGGCAGGAGGCCCAGGATTCCCCTGATGTTGTAGCTGGTATGCTTCTCCTTTCTGATATTGAGGCATTTGCATTCTTTGGATCTGGATCCACGCATTCTTTTATTGCACCTCATATGGCATGTAGATTGCATGGGGATAGGGAGATGTTACAGTATGGGCTAGAGGTGAGTACACCTCTAGGTACTACTACTGCATTGGGAGAGGTCTGCAGGGGATGCTCGATTCAGATTGATCAAGCAGTATTGAGGGCAGACCTTATAGTGTTGCCTCTGAGAGAGATCGATGTCATTCTGGGGATGGATTGGCTTACTGCTCATAGGGCTATCATGGACTGCTATACCAAGGAGGTTGTGTTGGAGTCTCCTGGGCAGCCTAGAGCAGTGTTCAGAGGAGTTAGCCAGGCAGTGCCAGCCCGGATGATCTCTTTCCTTAGTGCCCTGAGGTTGATGCAGGGAGGTTGTGAGGCCTATCTGGCTCATGTGATTGACACGAGTTGAGCGAGGCTTGGGATATTCCGTGGTTAGGAATTTCAGATGTGTTTCTGATGAGTTACCGGGTTTGCCACGGATCGGGAGACGAGTTTACCATTGACCTCGTTCGGTACCGCTCTATATCTATACCTCCATATAGGATGGCTTTGTGGGCCGAGGGAGTTGAAGGATTCGATTCACAGGAGTTCTTTGGAGAAGGGTTCATTAGACCTAGTGTTTCACCATGGGAGCTCGGTTTTGTTTGTGAAGAAAAGGATGGGACTTTGAGGTCGTGCATCGATTATAGGCGGTGAATCGGGTGTGATGAAGAACAAGTACCCACCGCCTAGGATCGATGACTTATTTGATCGATTCGAGGAGCTCGGTGTTCACCAAGTTAGATCTGCGATCTGGTTACTATCGATTGAAGATTGCGAGAGGCCGATGTGCCTAAGAGTGCATTCAGGGAAGCGGTATGGGCATTTGAGTTTCTAGTGATGCCGTTTGGGTTGACAAATGCCCGCAGCTTTTATGGCCTTGATGAATAAGGTATTTCAGCCCTACTGGATCGGTTTGTTATAGTTTTCATTGATGACATCTAGTGTATTGAGGGATGAGCGGGAGCATAGTGAACATTTGAGGATTGTGTTACTGAGCGATGAGGAGAGCGTTGTTAGCCAAATTCAGCAAATGTGAATTTTGGTGGATCGAGTGATCTTTTGGGGCATATAGTGACTAGAGAGGTATTGGTAGATCAGAGTAAGGTTGAGGCGGTCTTTGAAGTGGGAAGCTCCTAGGAATGTGCCGGAGATTCGGAGTTTCCTCGGATTGGCTGGTTATTACCGGAGGTTTGTCGAGGTTTTCATTGATCTCAGCCCCTCTGACAAAACTTCTGAGGAAGAATGTGCCATTCAGATGGACCGAGGAGTGTCAGAAGAGCTTTGAGGAGCTGAAACATCGGTTGACTACTGCACCGGTGTTGGCTATTCCATCTGGGACTGGAGGATTTGAGGTGTCTGTGATGCATCACATCGAGGATTGGGATGTGTCTTGATCTGACATGGTAGAGTCATTGCCTATGCCTCGAGGCAGTTGAGGATTCATGAGGTAAACTATCCTATTCATGATTTGGAGTTAAATGCGATCGTATTTGCATTGAAGATTTGGAGGCATTACATATGGTGAGACCTTTCAAATCTTCTTGACCATAAGAGTTTGAGATACCTCTTGAGCCGAGAGAGTTGAATTTGAGACGGAGGAGGTGGCTTGAGTTGTTGAAGGATTCTGACATGCGATTGAGTATCACCTGGAAAAGCTAATGTGGTGGCGGATGCTCTGGTAGAAAGTCACATCTGATCTGACTCAGATTGAGCAATGAGATTGCCTAATTTGATTCGATTGAGAGCTTTGAATGTGCGGATGAATCTGGAGCGAGGATGGAGTATTATTGGCTACATTGAGATTGAGACCGATGCTCTTGGGCCGAATTAGGAGGGTTCGTGATAAGGATCTGTTATGGTGAGGCTGATTGAGAAAGTGAAAGGCGATTCGAGATCCGAGTTTGATGTGAGAGATGAGACTCTATGGATAGGGCGGAGACTTTGTGTGCTGATGTAGATGATCTGAGGCGAGAGATCTTGGAGGAGGCTCACATGGCCACATATGCTATGCATCTGGTACTACCAAGATGTATAACACCATAAGCAACATTTACGGTGGCTAGTATGAAGAAGCGGTGGCGAGTATGTGTCCAGTGTTTGGCGTGCAGTGAGTTAAAGTGAGCACCAAGCTCGATGAGGAAGCTTCATTCGTTGCCTATTCGGAGTGGAAATGGGAGCGGATCACCATGGATTTCATTATGGGGTTGCCTAGGGCCTTGAGGCGGCATGATGCTATCTGGGTCATAGTGGACGGTTAACTAAATCGGCTCATTTCTTGGCGGTGAGGAGAATAATACTATGGATCGATTGGCCCGAAGTATGTAGCGGAGATAGTGAGGCTGCGGGGTTCCAAAGTCGATAGTGTCGGCGAGGATCCCAGATTTACTTCGAGGTTACGCGAGTTTGCGATGCTGCTATGGGTACTAGGTTGAACTTCAGTACAGCGTTTCATCCTCAGACAGATGGGCAGAGTGAGAGGACGATTAAGACTGTTGAGGATATGCTTCGGGCATGTGTATTGGAGTTCAGAGGAGCATGGGATCAGTACTTGGCCTTGATAGAGTTTGCATATAACAATCACTATCATAGTAGCATCGGGATGGCTCCATATGAGGCACTGTATGGGCGACCGTGTAGATCGCCTTTGTATTGGGACGAAGAGGAGTAAGGATGATTGAGGGGCCTGAGTTGATTCAGGATACTGTTGATAAAGTGAAACTGATTCGGAGTCGCATTAAGGCGGCTCAGGATAGACAGAAGAGCTATGTTGATCAGCATAGGAGGGACATTGAGTATAATGTGGGCGACAAAGTGTTCTTACGGGTGTCACCGTGGCGTGGTGTACTGAGATTTGGGAAAAGGGAAGTTAAGCCCTAGGTACATTGGTCCATCTGAGATCACTTTGAGAGGATCGGACCTTTGGCCTCTGAGCTAGCTTTACCGAGTGAGATGTCTCGATTACATGGCGTCTTCCATGTGAGTATGCTCCATGAGATATCGGTCGGATCCGACACATATGATCTGCGCTCGGAGATTGAGGTCTCGATGTCGAGTTATGTGGAGGAGCCAATTGATTATCGGGTCTCGGGTGAAACAATTGAGGAATAAGAGTATTCCTTTGGTGAAGGTTCTCTGGAGGAACCATTCGACCGAGGAGGCTACACAGGAGACCGAGGAGCATATGAGGAGACAGTATCCTCACCTTTTCGATCAAGCGGTAAGAATTTAGAGGACGAAATTTTTGTTAGGAGGGAGAATTGTAACATCCCTCTCTATAGGAAGGGTATTTTGGTAATTAGGTTGGGTTGGGATATGTAATTATATCTCGGCATGCATACTGACATATAGTCTCTATAATTCTTGACGGGTTGCACATGCACATAGTATACATGCATTCATGTCATTTTAAACTAGGGTTGAAATTGAACTCTTGTGTGAAATTAATGGGGTAATTGAGTTTGGAAAATTATTTGGGTGTGCCATAAATCGTTTTACATTTTAGGGATTTTAGGAATTTTTCTGGATTTTAGGAAACAATTCTGGACCGTAAAATCGCCAATTAGCGCATCGGTCAATTCTCGTAGCAAAGATCGCTACCCAGTGGTACAGTAATAGTGGGTATATTATTTTGGGACTGAAAGTAGGGTCATTTGAGTTTAATGGAGTAAAATTTTGGACTGAATTATTAAATGACTATTTTGACTTTTCAAATACAAAGTACCAATGGTATTTTGCCATTTATAAAGTGACAATAAATGCTTCTTCATTATTGTTCTCGGATGAGTGTGTTTAAAGGATGAAGAGATAAATTGGTTAGGCTTTTCTATAGCCATCCGAAACACAAAACTTCACCCTTCATTTGCAACCATCGATTTTTGCTTTCCTTTTCTCCATTTTTCTCCATAGCTTTAAGCTCATTTCTTTGGTCTCATCAAAGCTAGATGATGAGTATGGTATATACTTGAGAAGGAAAAGGTGGTAGCTTGGTATAAAGGTTAGAAGGTAAAAGTTGGAAGTAGAAGCTTTGAAGGAGAATTGTGTTAGGTAAGTTTCATTTAAGTATTTGAGTTTAATGATGTCTTTCATATGGATTAAATGCCATGATAGTGTGGGGTAGTTAATAAATGGGTTTAAAGCATGTATTAGGTTTAGGTAGGCATTAAAGTGATGGTTATTATGATTTGATGAAAAAGGGATGAGGCTAGGTGAAGATGCATTGAAGTTAATGTTATAGTTTGATTTTTGGATTGAATAGGGATAATTAATTGAGTATTTGAATTGAGGAATTTAGTGCTGCCAATTTTTCAGTGTTAGCCCTAATATATGTATGATGGTATTAATATTTAATTTGTATTTATTTTGATGTTTAGTGATGTGAAAAGATATTGGAAGTGTTTGAACTAAGGTTAACATTGAATCTGGAAAATGAGATTTGTAATAGATGTTACTGTTTTATTCATAACTTATTGTGTAGAAATGCAAATGAGGTAAGGTTAGTGGCCACTGAAACTTTGGGATGTTGGCTTTAATTTAGTGTGAAATAGGTGTTGTTGAATTCCAATTATAGAAGGGTGAAATTTTGCATGGAAAGTTACTGTTCCATTGCCTGTGAACAGTAACCGCAACCATGACATCTGAGTTTTGTTGATTTTTGTAAATTAATTGAGATGGAATTAGGGAGAATGGTCTTCATGGAAGTTGTAGTATATTTGATTATATTTCCATTTCTACTGATCTTGCTATTTTTGGAATTGTGTGTTGGGAGATATGAATTGATTACTAATGGCTGGTTGTGAGCATTTTGGATGAAACCTAGTTTAAGTGTGATTTTGTGAGTTTACTGATTTGAGGCAATTTTAACATTTTATGTGGACTGAAGTGGTGTGGTGAGCTTCTGAAAAGTTGTAGAGGAAGAGATTATCTTGAAATTGATATTTGGTATGTAATTTTTAGAAGTCAGAATTGGGAGATATGATTTTTCAAAAACTGATCCTACATTAGGTTATGAATGACTGATGACAACAGAAACTTCCATAACAGTTTTCAAATGGTTAGAGATCGAATTGGATGATGAGTGCTTCATGAAAAATTAAGTTTAAGATGTTATCTTTACAGGGATATAAAGTTCTGATTTTATTGACTTGTATACTGGAAGTTATGCTTGTTGTAAGATTACTGCCCAAAGTGAAGGATTTCAGGGACAGTAACATTAGATGAATTAATTGACTTGGTTTGCAATAGAATTTGATTTTGGGTTGTTCATGAAAGTTGTTGAGGACATTGTGAACTTGTTGACCATATTTTTGTGGTAATTTATTACTGAAGAATCAGTGAGTTATGACATTGTAAATGTACTGCCCTGTGTTGATGAAAAGTTAGTAGGCAGAAAGTTTGATGGGTTATTTGATACCCTTAGGGTTGGATTTGATTTTTTTGGTCTTCTTGAGAGTTGTAGAGCTTTGCATAAGCTTTCCAATGAGGTATAGTGGGTATTTTTCTGAATTGTGTGCTAAAAGTTAGAGTGGATGGAAATTAAGATTGAAATCTGGAAAAAAAAAGGCGAGGTAGCGATGGAAACTTCGCCTCCTCATGAGGCGACGTTTAGCCTCGCCCTCGCGAGATTTAGTGGCTGGTCGCGAGGCGACGCCTCGCCTCATGACGAAGTGAGGCGATTTAGCCTCATGAGGGCGACGTCTCGCCATGAGGCGGGCGTTCGATATATATGTATTTTTTATTTTATTTTGATTATTATTTGTTATTAAAAGGTACAATTGTTCTTTTGTCAATTTCTTTCCGTCCGGCGTCCGATTGACCTGATTCCAGAGGCATCGGATTCGTTGAATATTTAATTTCATTTTCTGAGAAAACGGGAATTTTAGGCGGAATTTGACGTAGCCCTATTAACGGAACTTGTAAACACTGCTTTATTTAATTGGGGACCTATAGAGGTCCGAATTGCACCGTCGTCGGCGCCTATGGATTTCTAATTTTCATAGAATTTTATTATGGGAAATATTGGATTAGGGCGGGATTGCCATGAACATGCATTATATACATTTCTTGATTTCATGTGCATTGTTTAATCATTTATACCAATGGTAATAGTTATTCATTTAATTTGTTATAGAGGCTCCAGGTGGACCATCGTTCCTGATTTGGCGAGACTTCCGGCGTTAGCGTGGAAGTTATTAGGTGAGTAACCTAGTTGGTTATTCCAATCTATATATTAGCTGTGAATTGATTGCCTACAGGGAATACACGAATTATTGTTGTGACAATCGCCTACGGGATTACATGAATTATAAGCTGTGATTGATTGCCCTACGGGAATTATGTGGTATTCTTGATCGTGAATTTACATGAGGTAACTGTTTAATTGAATTGAATATTGACCGTGAAATACCATGTTTCTTGTTGTGAAACATGTGCATTCATGCACAAATACATCACATCGTTAAAAGGAAAATTGTGAACCGAGGCGCCATCTTCGAACCGAGCCTAGAGCTCGATATCTTGAACCGAGCCTCGAGCTCGACGGAGACAATTCTCCCAGACGCGTCTATCTTGATCAACATTATGCGTTCGGTCACAATCTGAAATGAACTGGAAAAAGAGTCACGTGTGCATTGCATCTTGGATTCTATATCGACAATATTTTTAGCGGGTGTATATTCTTGTCTTGTGATTGTAATTATTCGTGGATCGTATTCATGTTGTGTTTTGTATAATTATCGCGTGTATCTTGTTTCATGCTTATATGATGCATGAATTGGGAGAACCATCGATGATGGTTTCTCATTGAGTTCGCAAACTCACCCAAAATTGCAACTTATTTTTCGGGCCTAGCATGAGCAGATAGCTCCCTCGGAATTGCAGAGCCGTATCTGATGGATTGGCGAGAAAAGCAATGGCTCAAAGGTCGGTCATTTGGGCTTTCTTTTGAGACCGATAGTTAGATCTGGTTATTATGCGATGACAAGATGTGAAACATGTGTAACTTAAAAAGTAATCTTGTGATGGTGAATTATTAAGTTTTGAATGAATGAAATGGAATCTAGTTTGGTTTTAAAAAGTAGCCAGATTTCTTATTCTTGTCTTCGATTGTGATGCCATGAGGAGTGTAGTAGTTGTTGTCGGTAGTGGTCTCTTGTCGTAGGATATGTATCGGAATGACTACGAGGCGTTACGGTGGATACCCTATGGTGAGGGGCGCCTACGAAACAGATGAATGTGGTGACAAGCGGTGGAAGATGGGACAAAGAAAGTAAAGTCGGGCGTCGTGCGGTGGTAGCGAATCTGCAAAATAAAGAAAACAAAACCTATTAAATCTGCGGAGAAGGCGAAGAAGAGTGTTACCTCGGGATTGCGGCCTCCCAATTTAACCTAAAGCGGAAGGTTTTATAGGAGTGAAAGCGGGCAGTCGAACAAAGTCGAAAATTTGCCATTTAAGGTAGGGTATCAGACATTCGTCATGACGAATGAAAGATGTTCGTCATGACGAATACAAAATGGTCACTCGTTGCGACTAATGAAAGATGTTAAATCATGACGAATACAAAATAATCACTCGTCGCGACTAATTAATTTATACCAAATTAATTTGTCGCGACGAATGGAAAATGTTGGTTCGTCCGATTTAATGGATGGCTTCTCACGACGTGTTGACTTTTCTTGTTGACTCAATTGTTCCTACAAAATACAACACATTTGTAGTATAATTGTCCCAATAAAAGTTATGCAGAAATTAATATCAAATGACAACAAACTACTGACAATATGCAAAGTATAAAAGATCGATATGAGGAACCAATTTAAGCACAAAAATCATGAATTAGGAGTCAACAAGTGCATAATTACTTAAGAAAACAGGGCCAATTTATAGTATAAATTTGGCTCAATCAAATTCCCCCACACTTAAACCTTTGTACTCCTGAACAAAGCTTATAAGAGTCAAAAAGGTACAAGAGTAAAAGAAAATTCTGCCCATGCTCAAACAACAACCAAAATTGACTCAATCCACTTTATCAGAATTCTAACGCAGCAAATTGAAAGAGTGCTAATAAAACAAACATTGAAAGAATTTAAGCACAAGAGAGTGAACAACAGAGAATCACTCAAGATATGGTGTTTACGCTCGTCTCACTTGTATAGTAGGGATATTTTCTCTCAATCGCTTAATACATCTCCTACCATAAAGCATGTATCAATTTTATTTCTCCACTACAAGGACTATCAATTTGAAGATCAAGAGGTCTTTAAGGGTTGTAATGAGCGGAAGGCTAAATGAATGGATGATGTGAAAGAAAGAAAAAATATGAACATGCGCATAAAGTGAGGAATCGATGTCAACAGCAAAACTAAAACACTACATTAAAATAAATTGAATACACACACTTTTTTTTTTTGGCTATCTCATTTGAGATGCTAATCCCTTTGGGATGCAACACATTATGATCCTTTTAGGGATACACAAGACTAACACTTTTCATTTTCAACACTTTTTTTGTTTTTTCAACAGCTAATAACTAAACACGTATCACCGATCATCTAAGAATGTATGCAAATGCTCATAGTAAAAGGCTCGAGGGCTAGCAAGAGGAAAAAGTGTTTAAGGGTTGGTGTTTGGGGAAAGAGCCGAAAGAAAGAACGCCTCTATCATATCCACAAAATCTAGTCCATCAAGCTTTGAGTAAAATTGACACAAGTTCTAGAGAAGAATGGACTAGCGGATGCACACAAAAAATATAGAAGAAAATTTGGCTCGAATATCCTTCCAACAAGGTTTTGTCTCAATGATCAATCTCAAGTCTTAAAACTTAAAATGCTACCTTGTTAGCATGCTCCCATTTACTTTGTTTTGAAAACTTCAAAAGTTAAAATTTTGCCAAAACCAATTATCGTTCAAGAATGGAGAGCATTTTCAAAACTCAAGTATCAGTTTGAAACTTATAAGGGTTTTGCATGCAAGGGCACAAAAGAACAAGTGCAGAAAATGTTTTGATTGAGTCCAAATTTATCGAGAAAAGCAACGGGCCCACAAAATTATGCACAAGTTTTAATAGGTGTACAATGCAAAATATAAAAGGAATGGCTCCCCACACTTAAACATGGCATTGTCCTGATGGCAAAAGTAGCAAGGCACACAATAGAAGCATGAAACATGCGGAGCTAACAAGAGGAATCAATTTATTGAAGCGAAATGAAAATCCTACGTAACTTCTGACTATTCCTCTTTGGATGGGTTGCTCCCCACACTTAATCAACACATTCATGCAACACAACATTTCAAGTCAAATCAAATAATGTGCACAAATATATTGAAAATGCAGAAAAGAAACACCGGTGCTCACGGTGGATCTTGTAGCTCGGGATGGACGTGCGGTTGATATCCAAGCTCCATGTCAATGACTTGGGTCTGGGCAGCTCCATGTCCATTCCGTATCCGAATAAGCACCTGCCTATCATCAAAATAGAAGCGCCTCCAAAGAGATCATTAGTGGTCGGAGTTAGAGTTTACGCAAATTGAACAAGCATCATCAATCACGACATCAAGCATATTCACCCCAAGCAAGGAGTAATCCTCGTTAGGGTGCTTCATAGCTTCATACATGTTGAAGCTAACGTGTTGATCACCAACCTCCATGGTGATCTTCCTTCCTTCATCTTGATTATTGTACTTGCCGTCCAAGGAAGGGTCGTCAAGGATTAGAGAAGTGTCTGCACCACTTCAAGAGACATATCCAAAGACGTAAAATCGGCAGGGAACACTAATCCTTTCACTTGGACCAGAATGTCCTCAATGATGCCCACAGGGTGTCGGAAGGATCTGTCAGCCAACTGTAACACTTTCTTCTTGTTGGTGCACAAGTCTTTCAGATACTTGGCATAGGTCGGCACTCTCTTAACCAGGTCCAAAAGGGGCACATTTACTTCCACCTTCCCAAATAGGTCAATAATTTCCTTTTCATGTTTCAGTTCGTTGACCTTCTTGCTCATCAAGTAGGAATTCAGGAAGGGAAGGTCCTTCAGATTGACTTCCCTTTGTGTTGCTTCATTTCCGTTTTGCTGTTCCTTTTCAACTCTTACTTCCAGATTGCTTGATTGTTGTCCTTTTCGCAACTTCTCTTCTTGTTCACTCTCGGATCTCACATCCGACTTTTCCTTAATTTGAGGCGCCTCTTCAACCTCGATTTCTTCGGTGCATTCTTCTTTATCAGGAATGTTGAACTGCACTTTCCTTCCTCTCCGTAGCTCAATAGCATTCAGACTCTTTGGATTTATGACCGTGTTGGAAGGAATTGATCCGCTATTCCTCGCTTGGCTCTCACTCAAATTGTTAGACAACTGAGTGACATATGAGTTCAGGTTCTCAGCTTTGGTCTCCCATTGTTCCATCCGTTTCTCCAAGGCACTAAAGCGGGCAACATTCTTAGCAGAGTCCTGTTGGATGAGGTTCGCGATGGCGTTGAATTGATTTGCTATGGAAATTCGTTCCTCTTTCATCAACGTCATCATACCATGCGAAGTGATTAGTGTCCTCTTTTGGTGGTCGTGGTTTGCACCGTCAGCGCTTGCTGATCGGGAAACTGGTTTGTAGATGTTCCAGCTCCACTCCCTTGTTGAAAGCGGTTGGGTGCTCTTCCCTCATTACTCCTCCAACTAAAGTTAGGATGAGATCTCCATCCTTCGTTATATGTGTTGGAGTACGGGTCCCACTTAAAATTTTGTCTGCCCGGGTAAACAGCGGACACTTCTTCATACCTTCCGGGACAGACACTGGAAATGTGCATCACCGATCCACAAGATTCGCAACTAGGTGCGGCCAGTTCAGTAGAAGACGAAGGGCGATGCACAGTCAAATTCTTCAGCTCAGCCGTAATAGAGGACAGCTGTGAAGTTATCTTATGCTCTAGGGAATCCACCTTTGATTCCAGGCTTTCCATCCTTTTTGTCTGAGCCGACATGGCTCCCACTTCCTGGACACTTCTGGAATCTCTGACACTATACTGCTGATGATTTAAGGCCATCCTCTTAATCAAGGCCCACGCTTCAGGTGCGGTGAGGTCGATCAACGATCCTCCCGAAGCAGCATCTAACATTCCATTTTCCTGATTCTTCATCCCATCATAGAAATATTGAACAAGCTGTTCATCAGGAATTTGATGATGGGGGCACCGAGACAACAGATCCTGAAATCTGTTCCAAAAGTCATACAAGGACTCGTCATAGTCTTGCTTGGCAGAATAAATTTCTTTCCTCATTGATGACGTCCCCGAGGCTGGAAAATACTTTTCCAGAAAGCTTTTCTCAAATTGGCCCAACTGTGATAGGCATTCGCGACATGCCTTGGGAGACTCATGTACCACTCCCGAGCCTTTCCTTCTAGGGATAAGTGAAACACCTTCCACAAGACATGATCTAGGGAGCTCCTACGGGTTTCATGCTTTGACAAATCATTGTCGGTAACTTGCAAATGCATGTAGGGATCTTCTCCGCCAAACCGTGAAATTTGGGGAGAGAATTGATCAATAGCCCTTAACTTCAAATTCACGTCGAAGTTCGGGCGAGTCATGATGAAGGGTCATAATTGACGTCCGAGGTCGTAGTTTCTCGATCATTCTACGCTTTGTTGTTCCTATGTTCTCATCGACTCTTTCACGATCACCATTTAATCCATGATCTCCGTTCTAGGTTGGTGACCGGAAATTCTTGATGCTCGACCATTTCTCTATTTGATGTTCTAATGTGTTAAGGGTTGCTTGCTCTCTTTTATCTTTCCTCGCTTCCTTAAGTATCGCTCGATTTCAGGTTGAAAATGAACTAACCTAAGTCTACAGGGGCATGCATAAAAGAAGTTCTCCTAAATTAGCTCACTAAAACGACAAATGACGAAGGGTTTAATTCACTACTATTAAATCATGACTTCGTAGGAACTTCATTGCGGCGAATGTGACAAAATGCGAATATTCGTCATGACGAGCGATGAACTCGTTGCGACGAACGATGAACTCATTGCGACGAATGATGAACTTGTCGCAGCCAAGAATCACAGCAAAGCACAATAACTCGAAATTAGGCACAATAAACAGGAACAATCAAACTAAACACTTAAAGCAAAACAGAATTAAGCTCACCAAACAGAATTAACACTAAAAACACTTAAGCAGAACATAAATTAAGAATGAAATTATGCAATGCAAAACAGAATGCAAATAACTAAACTAAAATGCAAAACAAACACTTGACTAACCTAGAAAACCAATTACTTTGGTTCCCCGGCAACGGCGCCAATTTGATCGTCGGCTTATCGTTCAATATTAAAATTGATCCTCGGAAACCGGTCAAATAAAATTTATACCAAGGATTGCAATACAGGATGCAACCTCGGGTCGACTCTCAAGGAACCAGTGTACTAACTGATCCTAAACTAGCCTAATGTTTGAATGATGCATGCAATTAAAGCAATAAAAAGGGGTTTTGATTGATTAATCTAAAATTAAACTAAACCAAAGCAAAGGTAAATATTTTTGGGATTTTGAAAAGATAAGGCAATTGAAATTAATTAAGATTGAAAACAATTTACTAAAACTCTCCTAAAAATGTGGCTCGGGTCATCATCGTTCAAAATAATGTTGGGGTTTGAAATTCACTAAATTTCGAAAGCTCAACCTTAACAACTCGTTAAGTCCAAAATTTAATTAATCAACTCGATTAACTAAATCTTGTTAAAAACCTTAGTGTATGGTATGAAATGATTCATGCAATAAATCAATCAGATAATAACATAACCAACTTAACCAAACACAACTAGGCAGATTAGGTTAATTAATGCAAATCGGTGATATCACATGAGACTTCATGTATTCAGGCACAATATTCAACACAAAACAATCCATAACATAGATCAAAGTTTAACATCTTACTAAACTATAGCAAGATTCATTCGGTCATACAATGCAATCTCCAACTCGGAGTTGTTACAAAAATACGACAGAAATCTAAAACTAAGATCGATTACCCCTTGAAGCTCATGAAACTCAGACCGTTGCTACATCTTCAGGAGATCCGACGCCTTAGCCACGCATGACACCGGCAGAGTCCATTACGGCTGGAAAATCTACTCGGTTCATGACTCCAACGACGAACAGATGAATGTGGTGACGAGCAGTGGAAGATGGGACAAAGAAAGTAAAGCTGGACGTCGTCTGGTGGTAGCGCGAATCTGCAAAATAAAGAAAACAAAACCTATTAAATCTGCGGAGAAGACGAAGAAGAGTGTTACCTCGGGATTGCGGCCTCCCAATTTAACCTAAAACGGAAGGTTTTATAGGAGCTGAAAGCGGGCCGGGTCGGAACAGTGCGAAAATTTGCCATTTAAGGGCCGGGTATCCGACATTCGTCGCGACGAATGAAAGATGTTCGTCGCGACGAATACAAAATGGTCACTCGTTGCGACTAATGAAAGATGTTCGTCGATTTATACAAAATAGTCACTCGTCGCGACTAATTAATTTATACCAAATTAATTTGTCGCGACGAATGGAGTGTTGGTTCGTCCCGACGAATGGATGGCTTCTCACGACGTGTTGACTTTTCTTGTTGACTCAATTGTTCCTACAAAATACAACACATTTGCAGTATAATTGTCCCAATAAAAGTTATGCGAAATTAATATCAAATGACAACAAACTACTGACAATATGCAAATTATAAAAGATCGATATGAGGAACCAATTTAAGCACAAAAATCATGAATTAGGAGTCAACAAGTGCATAATTACTTAAGAAAACAGGGCCAATTTATAGTATAAATTTGGCTCAATCAAAGGGCAAGTTAACACTAAAGGTAGGGGATAAAGATGTTGTATTTAAAATGTATGATGTAGTGAATCACTCCCTTGAACTTATTGATGTTGGTAATCTAGTGAATTATGTAATGATTAACTTTCAACTATTTTACAAGACTATTCTCTTAAAGGTCCACTAGAGCTTTTGCAAGTTCAAGGTAGTAAAAAAAAGTGGCAATTGGAAAACAGGTAGCTTACTTAGAGATTATGGAACAAATGGTAACATAACAATAACTTAATCTTTATAAGTTGCCTTGAACATGAGAGGTACATTGAATTAAAGACGTTAACAAGCATTATGAGGAGGCACCCCAAAATTAGGATAAGTTCATTATCATTGTCATTTATTTTCATTTTAGTGTTACTATAGGATTTTGTGATTTTTGGTGTGTTTTATGTTAGGATATAGAGCTTCCTCATTTGATTATGCAAAATTTTCATGTTATGGGAAAGTGTGTTGAATTTTTAAACTTAATTTGAGTGGACATTGTTGAAGGTTTTAAAGAATTTTTATGGTGTACAACAACATATAATTTTGATTTCAACATGTTCACACTTTCACGATCACCTACACGATCCAAAGACATACCCTTATATAACTTACTCGGTAGTTATATGATTGTGTATCTAACTATATAAGTATGTGATATTTCATACACCTTCACACATTCACATCAACCTACACAATCATGATGCACGTCTTTGTTTGAAATATATGGTCATGTAATTGGCCTTGTATCTAAATGAGTAAGTCTCTGATAGTTCACATGCCTATGTCCCTTTAAAATTCATAAAACTGTGACTTATATGATCAACTGCACAGTTGTGTAACTGATCGTATATGTCTGCATTAGCTATTTTAAAAACCTTATTCCTTTTCATTTTCTCTCGTTTCCCCATTCCTTCTACCACCCACTACTGCAATCTCTCATTGTCCAAACTATTTAATTTTTTATGCTTAAATTGTGACACCCAACTAAGTTCTTTCATTTATTTCACTTGATTTATGCTTGAATTTTTGGATTTTTTACAAATCTTAGAGATTTTCACCCCCAAAATGCTATGGTTAGGATGTATTACATTTAGTTTTAGAATTTGTTGCATTTTAGTGTGGTTTACATTTATTATGTGATTAATTTTGGTTTAAAAGTTAAGTTTTTCCTTTTTCATATGAATTATTGGTTTATTTTGATGAATTGCATGGGAATTGATGAAATTTGAATTGAGTATGTGATTTTGTTCCAAATGTTGAATTGTGATATTTTTGTGCAACTAGGATTAATTTGTTGTTTTATAGTAATTTGATGTCGTTTTCTAGTTTAATTTCAATTCGATTTTGTATTTTGCGTGAGTTAGGTGTTAATTTTATTTTGTATGGTTTAATTTTTAGATTGTATAGTTGAATTTCTAATTTTAGGATTTACTTTAGTAATTGCATTTTAAGGTAAATTTTATTGGTAAATTGCATGTTTAATTTAGTTTTCAAGTTTTTCATTTGTTTAAATTATTATATTTTTATTACATTAGTTTTAAATTAAATTAATTTTAATTTTTAATTATGTTTTTCACAATTCTACAATTTAGTAAGTTTACAAACCAAGTGTTGGGAAGAATTTTTTATTCATATTTTTATTTATTACTTTCTCATACTTAATTTAGTTTCAGTTACAATGATGGGATAATGAAGAGCAAAGGAGGTACTAAGGAAAAGGCAAAAAGAAGAAGGGTCACTTAGAGACCAGAGTGGAGCTCACCAACCATAAGAGCGAGAAAATGTAGTATGTCCACCAAAGCAATACCACATGTTACACTTCAATTCCAGAGCCCATGAGGAGCAAAACCAGAGGCATAAGGAGAAGAGATTTGGAACTAACGGAGGTATCAATTGGAAGGTGTTGGAGTAGGTCATCTTGGTTGAGTAGGTTCAAGATTTGATCAATATTGGAGTATCGTTTGGTTTCTTCAATAATATGGAGCCTTTGTATAGGGAGCTTACACTTAAGGTGCTCTCCATATTATTTATAGAACAGGGTCAATGATTAGGACCAATTAAGTATGATTCAATTTAGGATGTTGAGGGAGATTATTAA
Organism: Erythroxylum novogranatense; assembly: GCA_029891385.1. Classification (NCBI taxonomy): domain Eukaryota; kingdom Viridiplantae; phylum Streptophyta; class Magnoliopsida; order Malpighiales; family Erythroxylaceae; genus Erythroxylum; species Erythroxylum novogranatense. The sequence continues at coordinate 93,233,705 of CM057228.1, forward strand.
GATGAGTTACACAAATTTTGTCATGATATAGGGTCTTTATGACTAAGAGTTCATAGGGACACAAGAGCACTTAACCTTTTAGATAGAATTTTACATGAGATGTGGCCTTATGACATCTAATGCACCATCAACAAGGAGGATGAGTACAACCCTGATAAATCCAAAGCATCCACCCTTCAACACCTTGCACTTCTATACATTCATAAGATTCTAAGTCATACACTAAATGGGTGGATTTACATCTTCAGAATTATTAGAAACTTGGATCTCTTCTACTTATGGAGTAAAAGTGAGAGGATGTTGATTCACCTAGGGCATGCTTTAGCTCATTTCTTCAAGCGTTAGAGTGAAGAGAAGAAGATAGGAGCTATCTGTGTTAGGTCATTTGTGACGTGGTTAAAAATAAGGATGGGAGTCTTCGGGAGGCTATCACTAATGAGGCAATTTAGTACCATAGTCACCTTTAATTTGGACATCATGAAGAATATACACATATGCAAGAGGAGTAGACCAATAGGAGATATTTATCAACTGATTGGGCTTCAAAACGAGCAGGTGTTGGGACCCGATCTCAGGAACCGGATCCCAACCGGAAAATGAAAACGGAAAAAAACGAAAAGCGAAACAAAGTGCGGAATCGGAGCAAACAGAAAACTCGGAACGTCTCGAAACGAAATACACATCGAAGCGAATCGAAATCAAGTGTCCGACATCCGGTAACGAAGATTGGTCGAGAAACGAAACGAGATGCGTTGGATAACCTAGACTAACCATCCGAAACCGGTATAGTTTTTTTTTCTTTCTTTTTTTTTTAATTCATTCCTTTTCCCTTTACTCAATCACATTCAAATCATAATCAATCCATACAATTTCCTTTTTGGAAATTTATCCTCATATAACACTAAATTCATATAATTTGTCTTAATCACACAAATCTCATCTTTACCAAACTAATTTTTTTATTCTTATTCTTATCTTAACCCGATTTTTACCGAAAATCGGGCAGCATAACGACTGTATTTTGACAGCCCAAAAATCTGCAAAGGCAAAAATACACTTTTATAAACCAAATCCAATCACACAAAGTCATCGGACTCCCCGTCCGGAATCCAAACACCGGCAGCAACACACATCTATATCTAAGCACTTCATAATCTCAATCCACCATACATACTTCAATTCGAATACAATTCAATCATATTCATATAAACTAACATGATCTACTTAAATAATCCAATTCCACTATCATACATAAATTCAATTTCATAACTTAACTCAAATACATCATCAATAGCAAAGTGACATTTTCAATCCACGATATCAAACCAAAAACTACAATCTCAACGAACCCTATTACTGACACATGCAGAACTGATGACTGGACCGTCTTCATCCAATCTCCTGCTTGGAAACCTGGAGATGGGGATGAGAGGTGGGGTGAGCTTGACAGCTCAGTGGGTAACATACGTATAAATGAAACATAAGCGAAAATTTTCTTTTCAAACTTTTCAAATCTTTCCCATTCGGAAATTTATAAACCTTCATCAATATTTTCTAAGATTTTTCTCATCATCTTCATTTCTTTTAAAATCCTCATAAACTGTTTCCGAAATTTCGTGATTGAAAATTAACCATTATTTCTCAAATTCTCAAACTTTTCACAAATTATGCACCATTTCAAACATGAATGTATCACATCATAGAATATCACATACAAACAGAGCAAGATCATCTAACACATCATTGGTTTGATGTTGGACCCCACACCCCACCCGTAGGTGTTTGCAGGTTATACTGCGGCGTGTGTTTGCAGGTTATACCGCGGCATCTAAAACCAAACACATAACACATTAAATGGTTTGGGTCGGTCCTAACATGACGTACTGCACATTCCCGCATAACGGTCGTGTGCAGCCGTGAACAGAGGGGAGTCCGAAATCGGAACTCCTATGCCACTAGCAGACGGTAGGAGAAGGCTATCGAGGGAAACCAAAGTAATCGACTCATCGGAGGGACCTTACCAAACCCACATAACATATATCAAACTCGAAAATCATATTGCCGGAGGCACATTTCGAAAACTTGATTTTCATATCGTCTCACATTATCATTCATAATTTCACATAATTCACATAACAAAATCAAATACCATCACAATTCATCAATCACTTTTATACCGATTCACAATCATATTCGGTTTGTAACAATGCATAATTAAAGTATGCAACACAAAATAGATAACAACTTTATCAATTCCTTTGAAACATACAATACACATGTCCCATCCAAAATTTAAACCACGATTTTCACCTTTTATTTAAAACAATAAAAATCACTAATCATTTTAATTTCTTAAATCGATTTCCAAAAACATTTCTCTCCTTGATTTTCCAAGACATAATAACAATCTCTAAAATTTTCAATATCTTGAATAACAATTTCTTCATTCAATTTCCAAAATCTTTAGAAACAATAAATCTAACTTTTGTAATAATTTTAAGTAATTCGGACATGCTCGAAATCTATTAATATTTAAAACCTTTGAAAACTTTCGAAATTGAAAGTTTCAATTTCTCATATCATTGAACATATAACAAAATTTCTAAAGTTATTCCAAAAGCAAAGAATTTCATCGAACAAAAATCAAACAGTTACATAAACAATATTTTATAATTAATTTCTAAAAACATTCGGCAATCATAGATTTCCCTACTTTCCAAAATAGTCAAAAATCATGATTTTCCAACTTTTCAAACACGTAGAACTTGGAACAATTTTCCAAACCATTTGAAATCAATACCAAAATTCGATACTTTCTTTCTTCCACCTTCTCGAAATCATTCGGAAATCAAAATTTCAAATCAATCAAACCATCATTCAAAATAATAAATCGAATCATTTTAACTATTTTCGAAACCTTCTTCTTTTCTTGATTTTTCGAAAACATACACAATAAATTTGCAAAACATTTTCTCCATTCAGTACAAAATCAAGGAATTTAAGCATTTGAAGCATTCGAAATTAATAATTGGAATTCCAAAATCATTGAATATATAACAATTTCTACAGAAATTTCGAAAGCAAGGAATGTACTCAACGGAGATTTAGATTTTTAAACATTTTCATAAACAAGAGTTTATAACTAATTCCGAAGGTAATTGGAAATCATAAATTTTAAACATTCGCATAAACCATATTTTCTACACGATTTCAAATGCATTTTCGGAAATCAAAATCTTCTAACATTCATGTAAAGAATACTTTCTAAACACTTCCAAGTTTATTCGGAAATCAAGGTTTTCAAACCCTTTTTTAAATATAAACTATAATTTATAAACACTTTAAAAATCTTGAGAATCATAAATTGTCAAACACTTTTATAAGCGATATTTTCTAACATTTTCAAAGCTTTGAAATCCTAGTTTTCAAACACTTTCATAAACCGTGGTTTTATAAAAATCCAAAGCATTAACGTCCATCATTCTAACCCAAGGATTTCTCAAATATCAAATATCAAAAGTACAAATCTTGTCATAAAAATCATTTTATCAAGCAGTTAAATTACCAACTATTTCATTCTTTATCAAAACATTCAAAAGTAATGAATGTAATCAATTGAATCATCTTGTTTGCATTGTCCAAACAAAACAATTTCTTTGAGTAATTCAAACGTCATGAATAACAATTTCTTAAACAAATTTTGAAATTTTTCTCTTTTGGTTCTTCAAAACATAATTTCCTTAACTTATTTCAAATATCATATAACATCGCTTTTTAATTAAACCTTCAAAATCAATACTTGCAACAATTTTCATAAACAACAATTTTCCAAAACATTTTCATTCTTGATTTTCACAAACTTGTACAAAGCTTAAAATTGAAATATAAATCGTTACCCACCTCGAATCGATGCTAACATCTTGTCCAAAGCTTTACTTTTCCAAATCCTTCTTCTTTCCTCAACTTTAAAATACCTAAGCCATAATCATCCATATTTAATATCATAAAATCAAAATCCTCACAATTAACTTAAGCAAACACTAATCCCACATATATCCAAACTATCTACCTTAACAATTTCCAACATCCCCAAATCTACAAACTTAACATAAATCCCTAATTCATCAAATCCAAAATGAAACCTCACTTAAGGCATAAACACCATAAATAACTTCATAAATCACAAATCCATATAAACCTTAAGTCACATAACCAAAAATCTTACTAAAACCTCATAGGCATAAACCCCACATTCATTAAATCAACATAACCATAGTCTAATCTCTTCAATAAACTTTAGAAAACTTAACTTCATAACCTTTCCAAGCCTAACCAACCATCTAACAAGGTAAAAACTCAAAACTTAAAACTTTCTCTCACTTACCATTTTTCCACCATTTTCGGCCATTAATTGAACTCCAAGAAAGCTTTCTTCTTCTTCCTTCTCTTTACTCTTGAAACCCACGAAAATCCCTAAAAAAACCCATAAAAATCGCAACCCTAGCTATGTCTTCTTCTCTCCACCGAACCTCTCTCTTTTCTCCCTCTCTCACGTTTCTTTTTTCTCTTTTGTTCTGGAATTTTCGTGGCTTTTGGGGGTTTAAAACGACATCCCTCATGTGTTTCTGCCACCTCATTAAAAATGGTGCCAAAATGACCAAGTTATCCTCACTTATTTCCCTATTTCTAAAATTGCCCCTCTGCAGGATTTTGAAAAACTGATAACTTGCGTCCTGATTTTCAGCATCTAAAAGAAATAATTTGGACAAACGTTCTTCATGAAAATTGTTCCCCTAGATCATATGAATCCAACGTCACCAACGGCGATTAATTCGGATCTAAAACGAAGAAGTTATGGCCGAATTACTAACTGACCTGCACAAAATCCGAGACTGAACATTACGCGAATTTAATTCCAAAAATTAACAACCTTAGGGATGAAACTAAATTTCGATCCCTTCATAAGAGCTGTAGCCCTATGTCTTAAATTTATTTTTCCTCAAGAATCAACTCAATCGGAGTTGTATAACTCCCGAAAATCGCAAAGTACTAAACTATGTTCAGAAAATTATCCAACTTATAACCTATAACTCATCTCTTACTTTGGTTCAATCAATCTCTTTTCATTTAATCTCCTAAAAATCATAATTCTTCATGAAAATGAACGTAATTGTCTTAGGAATCTAACGCTTCAAGAATCAAATCAATCGGATGTCGGACGAAGGATTTATAAGCAAAAGATGACAAAAGGGTCGGAGTTTAAACCAAGTTACAAGACTTCAAATACATACTTATACCTGAATTTTCCAAAGATCATATCTCCTAGCCCCGATATCACAAAATTACATACTTTATGGCGTCGAAAAGATCGAAATACAAGCTCCAACTTTCATTAAGACCACTTATTCCAATTCAGATTAAATCCATACGACAAGTGGCCTCGAAGCATAGAACACACAAATCTATACTTAATAGCATTTTCAAAACAAAGCATATCTTTGGAAAATTATATCTCTCAATCCCGACATCAAAAAATAGTAAACTTTATGTCCACAAAAAGCTCTCGACATAATCTACAAGTTTCATGTAGATCATTTTCTCAAATTATGCCTAAATCAAAAGTCAACTATTAACCCCAAAAGTCAAACTTCAAACAAATTTCATACTTAACTTTGACTGATCATAACTTCCACTCCCGATATCGAAAAATATCAAACTTTATGGCGACGGAAATCTCTTGACATAATCTACAAGTTTTCAGAAGATCATTTTATCAAATTTTGCCTAAATCAAAAGTCAACCTCAAAGGCCAAAAAGTCAACTATTTCACAATTTCTCATATTTTCTCACTTTCTCTTTTTACTTCTTGCTATTTAACTTCATTTCAATCAACTCATCCACTTTTGAATATTTCTTATTTTTCCTCAAAAATCGGGGTCCAACAGCAGGTAACTTCGAGAGTAGATGGGGATCGCCTTAATATAGCGAAGCATCCACCAAGATAGGGCTCACTATCATCTGAGATAAATAGAACAACATAAGAGGAGGTTGTTGCATAATTTCCTGGGGCATTGACACCACCTAGACGCTGGGACCAATTGAAGATAACTCAATTAGAGAATCATATGAGGAAGATTTTGAATTCCAACGCACTGTCCAAGTACACCAATTGGCACTGACGGAGTGAACAAAGAGATTAGAGGCTTATGAAAGATGGATGGAAGAGGTTTTAATGCAGTTGGCAAGACATCTTAGGATATCCATTCCCCCTCTACTATCTAGAGTAGCTGCATCATCTTCGACTTTGTAGCAGTGTGAGACTCCAAAACTAGAGGACCCTCTGACCGCGAACATACCAAAGTCATAGAAAGATTGACTGATACTGAGAGTCTGGATGCTACATTTGGGTTTTTCTTTTTTTCTTTTATTATTTGTGTATTTCTTATTTTATTTTATATGAATATTAATAATGTAATTTTATTTTATTTTATTTTTATTTTCATGTTCTTTATTTTTATTTTTATTTTTATTTTCTTTTATCTTTTTTATCCTTCTTTTATATTTTGCAAGGTGGATTGTACATAATATCATATGGACTCTTCACCAAATTCAGAACTATGTGAATCTTATTATTCAAGAAAGTACTAATTCATACCTTTCTCATTTTTTATGTTTTCTTGATATTTTATTTATCTATGCTTCTATTGTGCACATTGGGGACAATGCATAATTTTAAGTATGAGGAAGTGGTTTCAAATTTCTCAAATTTTGTAATCTTTTATTAATTCTTATTAATTGACATCCCAATTTAGCTAAAATCAATCCAAACTACTTTAGATTATTATTGATTATTGAATTGAATTAGTATGCAAAAGGATGAAAGTTAAAATAAACTTGCTTTTATAAGTCATAGTTTTAGTAATCAACGATATAATTAATTTGAAAAAAAACTGCCTACCATTTACACACATGAATTATTTTTGTGAGATTTTGAGCCAAAGAGCAAATACATCACTATTTTAAACTCTTTTGTTCTTTCATATATGTTATCAATCATAGTTGGATGAATCTAAAACTTGCTTTTATTATCTATATTAAGACCAAATTGTTAAATTAAAAGCATTGAAATGAAAAAGACATTTATATTAAACCCTTTGTTTTAGCCTATTTTCTTGATTATTACCCATTATATTTTATCCCTTAGAAGTAACCACTTTTGAGACTTAGCCTTTTCATTGATTACAACCACATTAATAACCTTTACCTTATTTTTTTGAAAGCCTTTTCATCATTTTTGGTCCATGAAGGATTTTATTTACTTGATTACTTGAAACTTGGATTAACTTGGATTATATTAAAGAACTTTTTTTGGAAAGGTCCAATATTCTTTTGATTATTGGTATATAGTGAATGCTTAAAATAATAAAAATAAAATATGTTGCAAGAATAAATAAAAAGTGTTAAAGTTATTGTACTAATGGAAATATGGTGTGAAGGACCTATACTGTGAAGAACTAAGTTTCATGTAATTTTGTTTATGTAAAATTCCTTAATTCTTATCACCCTTTTTATTATCCCTATCATAACTTTACCTCACCCTCATTTGAAAACCTATAAGAAAAACTTTTGATTTTTGCTTCTAGTTTAGTTATAAGTGATGGAGATATGATTTTATTGCAAGCTTATAGTTAAGAATCTGCCTATGTATTGATTTGAGAATTCTTGCACTTTTTACCTAAACACTTTGAATGCATTGAGTGAATCTTGGGTGAGGGTTTAAAAATTTGTTCTTTTGATTTCAAAAAGATTATCTATGTGATTGTTTTTTATATTGACTAATCAAAGATTGGTTTTAACATGATTTAAATCTAACTGAATGTTAATTTGATTAATATGATATAATGATTTAAGGTATGGATGGATAGGTTGAGGTTAATAAAGGATGAATGTTTGCAAGTTTTATGATTTGGATTATGATTTTCTTAAGGACAAGGAAAAGCTTAACTGTTGGGAAGTTTGATAAACTATTAATTGACTATATTTATATACCTATATTTGGTTTGTTTTGCTTGTTATTTGAGATTTTATAGTATTTTTTGTGCTTATTTTGCTTTAAGTATTTTTGTAGGTAATAATTGCCTTTATAGAGCAAAATGAGAAGAATTCAAGTGAAATTGAGGTATAAAACAAAAGATTTGAAGCCATTTTAGAGATATACGATCCTATATAAACACCTTGTAAGTCGTTATAAATGTGGAAAGCTTTGAAGATGATGTTTATACCCGTGTGAAGATACACCCTTATGTATGTTGACATATACGATAGTGTATATGGCTCGTGAAATTTTTTACAACTATGTAAAATCACAATTTAGAGGGTATTTGATATACGCAATCACCCACACAATCGTGTAAGTGATCGTGTATATTCTAGAAACCCTAATTTTTACTATAAAAGGAAGTTATGAAGGCTAGAGGCAAAAGGAAGTGATTTTAGAGTCAAGTTAGACACCAAAAAAGGAAAGATGAAGCAATTTTGAATAGAGGACAAGGAAAATGCGATGATTATGCACGAGATTTGATAGAAAACAACCTTTGATCCAAATTTCAAGAAGATTTCATTATGAGATAAAAGGGGATACAAATTATGGATTCTTTTATTTCCTTTTGTTCCTTTGACTATTTGACGCTAGATTTGTTTTCTATGTTTAGGAACAAATTTGTTTAGTGCCTAAGCATCATGAACCCTATGTTGGGATGGATAATATGATATAATTTTTTATTTAATACAATTTTATTAATTGATTTATTACAATTTAACTATATGTTTATATTCTTGAACTAATATGTACAAGATATTAGTCCAATATTTGATTTCATAAGTTTGACCTTGAAAAATCCTTTCATTTGAATAAAACTTCCATAGTTGGAAGGAGATGCATGCAAATCTAGAGATAAGTTGACATAAATACTTTAGATTAGAGTCAAACCTAATAGCAAGATTCAAGAATCTAGTAATCAATCTAAGGGGTTTTAACTAGAAATAACTAATCAACTGAGGGTTAGTTATTACTAGTATTAATATAAGATATCAATTTTCAAAGTCCAATAATCAATAATTTAATTTCATGATAAATGGTTAGTGATTGATATATCTTATGGTGATTTATTATCTAAGTACTATATATTTGATATCGTTTAATCATAGTGCTTTTTTCATCCTAGTTCATTATTATGTTAAACTTTAGTTTAGTTCATTTAGTATAATTTTCAATTAAATTCAGAACATAATTCAGTGATTATATAATAAAAGGGTTAATATTAGTATTTACAATCCTTGTGAGATTGACCTGTACTAGCTAGTGCTAACTACAACTACACCATATACTTTAGGTTAAAACTTATAATAACATACACACACATTAAACAATCATTATTCTTACCATTTTGAAGGCTAGAAATTTTTACTATAAAGAGGAAGGACCCATAATTATGGAGTGACAAATAACTAAATTTTTGGAGCATGATATATATGATGAGGTTAGTCTTTCTCATATATCAAATAATAGTAGAGTTAAGACAACTATTATTTCATATTCATTACCCATTCAATTAGGGTTAATATATCTTGGATCTAGTGATATTCTAGTACAAGAACATTAATCAATACATGGATAAAATATGGTTCATATGGCACAAGATCTTCCCTAACCAATTTAATTGAGAAAATATATTAGCATGTGGAGACCTATGATATCATCTAATTACATATTCTATTAGATGAGAATGATTACGATATCAATCATGCTACATATTAATTTACTTTTTAAGATGTTGTTTCTGATCCTTAGGTAGAGTTATATGGGATGCAATAAGGGATGAAATGCAAGCTTTGAGGCATAATCAAGTACCAGAGCTTATAGATTTACTTGATAATAACCAATGGTTTAAAAATTGGACTGAATAGTGAATCGATCAAAGGAAGTGTTTAAGGTTTAAAGGTTCAACTGATATTAAACCGTTATAAAATCGATATATAATAAATGAAAAGTAAAATTTATAAAAATAAGTCAAAATAAAATTTTATTGAAATAAAAATAAACTATATTATAATATAATTAAGAAATAATAAATACAACCGAGTCTAATATAAAACTTAAAATAACAATAAAATCAAAATTGCATTTATGAAAGATTGAATTATATTATAATGACCTAGAAAATAGTATTATAATTAAAGAAAAGTATAATTTAAGATTGTGATCATGAAAAGGCCAATTAAACTTGATCCCAAGTCCTAATTTCTAATGATTTAATTTAATTAATAAAATAATTTTTTATTAATGAAATAAAACATTCATCTTGTCACATACTAATTATTATTTTGAAAAATTAAATCTTAAACTTCGTCCCAAATTTTAATTTTAATTTTCAATTTAATTAATTATAATAATATAATGTTGATTGATCAATAAAATAAAACATTTATAGTGTTGTTGATTTGCAAAACCAATTACTTATTTTACGCTAAAAGTTGCAAGTATATGGTTCGTTAATTGTAGTAAAAAGTAGATATCGTCTTACAGAGATTGTGCTTAGGTGCCATTTAATTTAGGTTGTGCTTTGTTTAAGAATGAAAATTGAAAAATAATTGAAAAATAAACTAAATCAAAACAAACTAGCAACAATCGAATAATGTGACGATGGAAATCTGTTAAGAGAATCAATCAAGTTATGGGAGAGCAGATTTTACCTATCATCAATGCTAATCTAACCTTTTATGTGTTTATGGGTTGTTGGTTCTAGATGATTGTAGGGTTAATTACTCTCTCTCGAGTTATAATCATTCCCTCAATTGTAAACCCTAATCGAATTATGAACTTGCAACTCTCAATTCTCAAATTACCCACAATTCTAATTAGATCTAAAGCTCACTAATAAACAATCGGGTCTCATACATGATATCTCTCATGAAATTACCGACTAGATTGATTAAGTGGTCAATTAGATCGCCTAACTTTTGTTAGTCCAATCTAATCATTTTTATCTAGTTCACCCTCTCAGTTTATTACAGAAATACACAAAGACATCAATCAATCATAACACCCAACTCAAGTAAACACAAATCAACTAGATTAACATTAAAGATAAGCAAAATCACAAAGGAAAAGTTAGAATATCATGAACAACTCAAAATTCATATCCATACAACCTATCTCAATCTTACACATTAAATGAATAAAAAGGAAAATGGGGAGGAAATGAAACTCAGGTTGGATGATTCGGCAGAGTAGCGACGTCAAGAGATCCCCTATCTAGAGGGAGAGTAGCGGCGTCAGGAGATCACCTATCTGGGAAGCTTCAACATCGAAACCCTATTCTTCTTGTCTCTCTCTTTTCATTCTCTCTCTCTTTTGGGTACCCAAATGTAAGTAGAATGTAGGCTCTTCTTTAGGGTTCCATCATTATCCTTTTATAGTTTTTTTCAATTAAGACAACCTTAGTGTCTTTTCGGGGTTCAAAATGTTCGAAAGTGACTCTGCAATTATCTCTGTGCAAGCCACGATCGTGGCCATTGGTGCATGGTAGTGGCTGCTTTACCTGCTCTCTGTCACGATCGTGGCAGATTACTTACGATTGTGGCCCTATGCTTGAGCTTTTGTCACGATCACAACATATTTGTCATGATCATGACCCAATGTTGGTGCTTCTATTATGATCATGGCAGGTCCCCTACAATTATGGCCATGTGTTTTGGTCCAGTCCTCCTCCAAAACTTTACCGAATGTCCTGAAACACTAACAAACTCATCACGACACCTCATATATATATATATATATATGTATATATATATTAAAGCTTAAAAAACATGTTCTCATCCAAAGAACCCTTAAAACACAAATGTTTATGAATTAACACAAATCTTAAACAAAACACACACTAAACAATTAACTTAACCACTAAACACATATCAAATTACCTATAAAAATACAACACAATCTACAACTATCAATTGTCATAAATTACAAAAATACTTGTTATTATTTTAAAATAAAATATTAATGTTTATTTCAAAATTTAAATTTTAATAACTTAATTTAATTAATCAAAATGACATACTTTTATTGAAATAAAAGTTCATGTTGTCAAGACTAAAAAGAAAATATAATAAATTCTTATACGTTATACCCCACTAATTAATGGTACCCGTGTATGGACAAAATTCAAAAGGTAAACTTGATTTATTCTAGACTATTCTTCTTTTTTTACTGTTTCGTCACTCTTCCTAAGCTCACTTCATCTTCTATCATCACTCTTTATTATATATGTTTAATGTTTAATTCTTTATCATACTAGCACCACACAGGCACACATAAGCCCCACTTCTGTCCTCTTGCACTTCACTTATTTTCTTTTCTTCTAGTTTTTCCCTAATCTATTCTCGCTCCAAATCTTGTATTTCTGTTAATTCCAAGATCTTTCTACTTTTAAGTATCATCTACTAGATAGGTAGCTGAAGGTGGTTGAGGGAGTCCATTTAGTTGGCTTCGATCATCATATTTCTCCATTTTTATAGCCATAAATGTTCGAGTTAAGCTACACTGTTCCTCTTTAGGGAGGATGTTTCTTACAAGGTCAGCATTCACTAGGTTTTCTTCCCAGGTACTATTATTTACGAATTTATGTTGATAAAAGGATTCAGTTTTAGTATGGAGAAGAATAGAAATGGGTGTAGCCATTGACAAAAGTTTCTTAAGACAAAATAAACAAGCCATTAGTGTTTGTAAACTATGATAAGGGAGAGGTTAAGGAGAAAACAAAACAAGGAGAAACAGATAGCTGAGATGCCTAAAAAATGAAGCGAAGAGAAGTGAAGAATTGAGAGTGGTTTTTTTTGGCTTTAGAAATCATCATCATCATCACCCAGTATGAAATCCAGTAATGAAGGAGGGTCTGGGGAAGTCCGATAGTACGCAGCCTTACCCCTACATAGTAGAGAGGCTGTTTCCGGTAGACCCACATGCAAATGAGACAATATAAGAATGATGTGGTATACAGAAACAATAAAAAGGAAAAAAGATGGGGAATACCTGAAGGAGGATAGATCTGCGAGAACCTAGTATAATAGAAAGTCCATCCCTCGTTGTCACTCAACAAGTAAGGGGATTGGGTAACTGGAACAGTTAATCCTTTACCCGTATCCGATCACACCAAATGCTTCTATTCTGGGCCACTACCTCATTAAGGGCTAACTCTGACATATCTGCCTTGATCACTTCCCTCCAATTCTTGTACGGCCTCCCTCGCCTCCTCTTATATTCACTAACTGTGATGCCCTCACAGCTCCATACCGGAGCATCGGAGGGCCTCCTCCACACATGCCCATACCACCGAAGCCTAGTCTCTCTCAACTTGTCTGCAAAGCTGGCGACCCGTAGTCTCTCTCTCACCACCCAGTTCCTAACTTTATCTCTCCTGGAAAAACTACACATCTACCTAAGCATACGCATTTCTGCTACCAACAACTGTCTTATATGCCTACGTTTAGTAGGCCAGCACTCCGCCCCATATAGTATGGTTGGACGAATCACCGTTTTATAAAACTTTTCCTTAAGTTTTAAAGGAATCTTCTTGTCACATAAAACCCCTGATGCACTTCGCCATTTAGTCCAGCCTGATCTAATATGATGTACAATATCAGCATCGATATTACCATTACTTTGAATGACAAACCCGAGATACTTAAAACTCGTCCTTTGTGGTATGACGTCGGTACCAATTGCAACTGCCACCTCATGCTCCACTTGGATTCCTGAAAAGTTACATTCTAAATATTCCGTCTTAGACCGGCTCATCTTAAAACCTTTCGATTCTAACGCTTCTCTTCAGCAGTCTAACTGGGCATTGACTCCTTCCTTGGTCTCATCCACTAGAACAATATCGTCCGTAAACAACATAAACCAAGGTACCTCTCCTTGAATATGTTTGGTAATCTCATCTAACACTAATGTGAATAACAAAGGACTTAATGTCGATCCTTGGTGGAGAACCATACTGATAGAGAACACTTCTGTGTCCCCACCTACCGTCCTAACGCTAGTTAGTGCGCCTTCATACATATCCCTAATTGCTTCAATATAGGTGATAGGAATGCCCTTAGCTACCAAACAACTCCATAAGAGGTCTCTAGGGGCCCTGTCATACGCCTTCTCCAAATCAATAAAAACAATATGCAAATCCCATTTTCGTTCCCTGTAGCATTCCATTAGTCTACGAAGTAGATGTATCGCTTCTGTTGTGGACTTACCAGGCATAAATCCGAATTGGTTGATCGATACATAAGCAACCCTCCGGATCCTCTTCTCGATTACCTTCTCCCACAGCTTCATGGTATGACTTATAAGTTTGATGCCTCTATAGTTGTGACATTGTTGGATATCTCCTTTGGCTTTGTATTAGGGGATTAACCTACTTAATCTCCATTCATCTGGCATTTTGGTTGACTCTAAAATCACATTGAAGAGTTGAACTAACCATGTAATACCGACCACGCCTATCCGTTTCCATACCTCTATAGGGATCTCGTCTTGCCCTACGGCCCTACCGCTCCGCATCTCTCTGAACACCTTTATAATCTCACCCCTCGTAATCCTTACCTATGTGCCCCTATCATAAGCAAGCCCTGACAACGAGGGTTCTCCTAACTCTATGTTGCCTACTAACTCTTCGTTATACAGGCTATGGAAGTATCTTTGCCATCTCCTCTTGATGGCATGGGGCTCGGTGAGTACCTGTCCGGCTTCATCACGTATACAACAAACTTGGGTGAAATCATTCGCACCATATGCCCTATCACGTGCTAGCTTGAAAATCTTTTGTGCTCCACTAAACGTACCCAAATCCTTGTACATAGTCTCATATGCTTCCCCTCTAGCCACTGCGATAGTTTTCTTAGCCTTCCATTTTGCCAATCTATACCTTACTTTGTTAATTTCCCTGTCCGCTCCGTTGGACTGTCTATAAGATTTTTAAAAGCTCTCTTCTTTGCCTTAACCGTCCCCTGGACCTCGTCTAACCACCACCAACCTTCCATCCGCCCACCTCCTTGCCCTTTAGGGGCCCTTTTGGATACCCCTAGGAGATTGATAGCCGTTGCACGCACTACAGATATTATCCCCTCCCACATCAGGTTCGTATCCCCTTGCACAGACCATGTTGCATTTGACCGAATTTGTGTCCTAAATTGTTCCATCTTGGCCCCTCGTAATCTCCACCACTTAATCCTAAGATAATGCGGGGTCAACGACTGTGACCTCCATCCTTTAATCCCAAAATCAAGAACTAACAATTTATGTTAAGTCGATAGGCATGCAGCCGGCAGTACTTTGCAATCCTTGCACTATGATCTGGCACCTCTCTTGACAAGAAGATAATCTATTTGTATCTTGGAGGTGCTACTATGAAAAGTTACCAAGTGCGCTACATTTTTCAGAAAAAGGAAATTAGCGATGACTAACTCATATGCTACGACTAGGTCTAATAGTGCAATCCTGTTATCGTTTCTAATGCCGTAACCGAAGCCCCCATGTGCGCCTGTATAACCGTCCATACCTGCCCCTATATTCCCATTAAAGTCACCTCCAATGATGATCTGCTCTATATCAACGAATTGTTGCAGCACCCCCTCTAGCGCTTCCTAGAACAGACGTTTTTGTTGTTCGTCTGAACCCGTTTGTGGTGCATATGCACAAACGACATTGAGGATCACATTGCTAACAATAATTTTAGCCACCATAATCCTATCGTTGAACCTTATAATCCCCACCACTCTACTTATAAGTTCCTTGCCCACCAGGATACCTACCCCATTCTGTTTCCGAGTACTTCCCAAATACCATAGTTTGAAACCTCCTATCTCCTTCGCTTTAGCTCCGGACCATTTGGTCTCCTGAATACAGGCCATGTGTATCCTATACTTGTATAAAATATCCACTAATTCCAAGGACTTACCCGTCAGGGTCCCAATGTTCCAAGAGCCGAATCTTAAGATGTCCACGTCCTATTTTTCTTGGCCTACTACACGCACCGAACTGCGCGCACTTGTCCCAATCGTGTGAATTGAAGGCATCCTTCTTGTCTCGAGCCTACACCCGTCCCTTAGGTCTACGTCTGAGGAGCCTCTAAAAAAAGATCCGGCCCTAGTACTTGTAGGAAAAATCCCGATGCGTGCATCACATACATACGGTGCGGAAAACAAAAAAATTTGTTCCGGGACGTTCCCAAAGTCTAAGATCTATGTGTCTATACAAAGAGGTACCATAATTCTCAAACCACAACGACCAAAGGAGACCGTCTTTAACGGTATCCACGCAGAGGTCAGAAAACCTAACCGAATCAAACCCTTTGATCCGGAAATAGCTAGAATGAAGAAGAGAGTGCTAGCTCTTACCTTATTCTTGGAGAGCACAAGGTGAAGAAGAGGAGAAGATGATGAAGCTTGAAGAGACGATGGAGAGGAGAGCTTCGGATGATGCTTTTTTAAAACCTTATTTCTAAAACATGTTAAAGCCAATTTATCTCTCATGACCATCATCCCTTTTAAGTCTTTGATTGCCATTTGTCGTTAAAGTAATTAAAGACATTTAATGCTAAAGTAGCTTCACCTTTCCACATTAGTGATATATATATATATATAATTAAGTAATATATGTCTTCTCCTTTCCACGTTAGTCATATATTAATTAATTAATTAATTAATTAATTATATATAAATGCTGAGGTGGTCCAGTCACACTGGGGTCGGTCCTACCGGGTCCCGGTATGAAAAAAACCAGAGACCTGTTTCAGCAATATCGATGTCGCGATCTCATCGGGACATATCCCAATCTCATCAGGATCTATTTAGTTCTATTGCTCTCCATATAATGGATCTCTATCTAAAACTATTTTACGAATTCTCCGAGTCACTCTTATGCGTGTGACCCATTAGGTTCCCAGTTATGTTGGCTTAGATTAACACTTAATCCAAGCTAGTCATGAGCGGTGTCTAGCAACACATCATGACCCCCAATTGATCGGAAAGTAATTGGTTTGACGACTGAACTCATGCTCACCACGAACCATATCACGAACCCTCCCATAGACAATTACTGTGCAATTCGTCCTTTCACCATGCTATATCCCACTTGGTTATGAGTATGGGCAAAGTGTCAACTCTTACTAGACTGACTACATCAAATCTAGTCCAAGTGATATTAGTTCTCGTCCTGGGACTCATTACTTTATATGTCAATGAAGACATTCTTCATGACATATGTACTTCGGCCAGAGATTTCCAAGTAATGACCCTGGCAAAAGGCCATGGGTATCATCTTCTGCTATCACAGAAGTGGTGAATCCTCTATTGGCTACTCAATTACCTTCGAATACCTCAAGTTGTACCTAATCACCACCCTATGAGTGACCTCTGTAAGGCAACAAGGAATGGAGTCAAAGCACAGAATCAGTATTCAAGATATCCTTGAGTACCTCAAGTCTAAGGATACTTGTACCATTGCTATGATGAGATTATCACTGACATTAGAATAGGACATTCATGTGATGATCTTATAGTAGGAAATCCAATGTACTTACTACCTCTAGTAAGCATTCACAT
Organism: Erythroxylum novogranatense; assembly: GCA_029891385.1. Lineage (NCBI taxonomy): Eukaryota > Viridiplantae > Streptophyta > Magnoliopsida > Malpighiales > Erythroxylaceae > Erythroxylum > Erythroxylum novogranatense. Next base: position 93,251,360 of record CM057228.1, read on the forward strand.
CTCAACCCTAAACATCTCATATTTACGGTTTACGAGATCCATCGCTGATCAAATCAAGGAGCTTGACATGTGCTAGTCTCTCCGGATTAACGATGTCCAGTTTCAGTAAACCTATGACTAGGGATAATTTAGATACTGACATAATTGCACATGATAGGAATCTCAGTAGTATGATCACATCATAATTTCCTTCATGCTATGTCATATATCATGGACTTCATTAATTTGCTTATAGATCAATATCAATTCATAAATAATGAACACCAAATTAATGAAATATGCCTTTCTTTATTTATTCATAAAGTCTGTACGCAACTTTGTACAAAATGCTCTAAAGGCGATTTCCTTTAGGGAACTACTCTAACAAAATCTCCCACTTGACCTAAAGCCAATCGCCTTGATATCTAATACCATAGGCGAGTACATGAGAATCAAAGCTCTTCTGTGATAATGATTTTGTCAACGGATCAGCAATATTTTGCTCGATGGGAATTCTCTCTATCTAGACATCACCTCGACCAATGATCTCCCTGATCAGATGATATGTGCGGAGTACATGTTTGGATCGTTGATGAGACCTTGGTTCCTTCGGCTGCGCAATAGCCCCATTGTTGTCACAATACAACTGTATGGGCCCATCACAGCTAGCAACCACACCAAGTTCAAAAATAAACTTCTTGATCCAAACTGCTTCCTTTGTTGCGTCTGAAGCGGCAATTTACTCTGCCTCGGTTATTGAATCGGCAGTTGTCTCTTGTTTGGAACTCTTCCAACTGATCGCCCCGCCGTTCAGTGTGAATATAAAACCTGATTGGGATTTAGAATCAACCTTATCAGATTGAAAACTAGCATCTGTATGCCCGCTCACATTTAGATTTTCATCTCCATATATCAAGAAAACATCCTTAGTCCTTTGCAAGTACTTGAGGATATTCTTGACAGCCACCCAGTGACCCTCACTAGGATCCAATTGGTATCTGCTCGTAGTACTTAGAGCATATGATACATCGGGTGTAGCGCCCCCTTACCATAGAGTACCCACCGAAACGCCCGTAGGTCATTCCGGTACATATCCTACGAGAAGAGACCACTACTGACAACTACCACTAAACTCCTCATGGCATCACAATCATAAAGCAGTACGAAGAAATGGACAACTTTTTAAAACCAAACTGGATTTCATTTCATTCACTCAAAATTCAGAAATTTACAAACCGTCAAGATTTTCATCGCACATGTTCCAAAACACCGTACACTACGCACCATACAAGAATGTACAAAGAACAGATCTAACTATAAGTCTCCAAAAGAAAGCCCAAATGACCGACCTTTGAGCCATCGCCTCTCGCCAATCCACAAGACACGGCTCTACAAATCCCGAGGAGCTATCTGCTCACACTTAAGCCTCGAAAAATAGATTGCAATTTTGGATGAGTTTGCGAACTCAATGAGAAACCATCATCGATGGTTCTCCCAATTCATGCATCACATAAGCATGATACAAGATGCATCCAATGAATCGTACAATTACAATGCTAATACAATCACGATAATAGGCATACAACATACGATACTAGAAATGTAACACGATTACGGTATTACAATATACCTACAATCGGTACCATGTCAATTATTCAGTCCAAGATGCAATGCACATGTGACTCTTTTCCGATTTATTACGATGTTGTGACCGAGTGCTTTAGCGGTGTTCATAGTCGATGAGACACATCTAGGAGAATTATCTCCTTTGAGCTCTAGGCTCGCAGATGTCGATGTCGATGGCGACTCGGTTCACATTTATTCTTTATCAGTTTATGCATCTGTGCATGAGTGCACATGTTCAATTGAACAGATTACATAACGCTTTAGAATTCCCGATGAGCGATAATTTACGATCAATATCACGTAATCCAAGTAATCCCCGTAGGGCAAATAAGTCACAATAAACACGTAGATTGAGGTAACCACCTAGGTTACTCACCTATTACTTCCGAGCTAATGCCGGAAAGTTTTTGTCCCGTCGGTCGAACGACGCTCCACTTGGGCCTCTATAAGAATCAGAGAAGGTACGAGTCACTAAATATTTAATTCGAACTAGTACTGATGCACATGTAGGTGAAATATGCATGTTCATGAATTCCCGGCCCTAATCTCATTTTTTTCCATCATAAAAATTCGTCTAAAAATTAGAAACCTATTGGCGCTGACGGTGCGCAATTCGAACCTCTATAGGTCCCCAATTAAACAAAACAGTGATTAAACAGACCTTTACCCGGACTCACGTTAATTTCCCGTCCAAAAATCTCGAATCTCTCAGAAAATGAAATTAAATATTTACTGAATCCGATGCCTCAAGAATCAGGTCAATCGGACGACGGACGGAAAAGTTATTCACGAAAGAAACCAAAATTCAACAATCAATATATTTATATAGCCCTTATTTCCTTCTCTTTTTCCTGTTTTCCAACCGAAATTCAATCTATCATTTCTCTTTCTACACATTTCAGAAAAATGCAAACTATACCTTGTTGGAAAGATAATGAAACCCTCTACAAGTTTCATTTAACCCCGAACAAGCAATTTCATCCTGAAGAGTGTCAAAAATCCCATGGAAGCTACTGCCCACACACTCACCTCTTAAAACAGAACAGTAATTGGAAATTCACTAACTTCCATTCTATGCAGTCAGAAATTATACAATAAATATGCTCATCAATTTCAAAATGTTATCTAAAACTTTCATGTACAACCAAAATTTCAATTCTCTTGCTAACTAGGTCAAATAATTCATTCAATGCTGCTGTCCCTGAAATCACTCAATCTGAGAAGTAAATTTCTATCAAGCATAACTCCCTGTACACAAGTCAAAAACATCACTACTTTATATCCCTGAAAAGATAAGATCTCAAATTTCAAGTTTCATGATGAACCCAAATTCCAATTCAACCTCTAACAATTTCAAATCTGTTATGCAAGTTTCTGTCATGATCAGCAGTTAACATCCTAATGCAGGTTCAGATTTTGAAAATCCATAACTCCCACATCTGATCTCGAAAACTTATATACCATATACCATTTTCAAGATAAATGTGTCCTCTAAAACTCTTTAGTAGATTCCTAACACCAATTCAATTCACACAAATTACTAAAATTCCTCCAAATCAGAATGTACACCAAATCTACCATTTCAACTAGGTTTCATTCAATGCATTAAAACAGCCAACAGTCATTGGTCCATAACTCCTAATATACATATCGAAAAATTGCAAAATCAGTGGCATTGGAAAGATAACTTAATAGGCTTAAACTTTCATTTAGTCTCTTTGTTCTAATTCCTTCTCAATTAATTTAGAAAAATTAGCAAAACTCTAGGTTATGGTTTCGGGTAGTATTCATTCCAGTCAATAGCAGTAACTTTCCAAGCCATATTGCAACCTCTTAAAGCTAAAATTGGACAACACCTATTTCACACAAAAATGTAACCAACATCCCAAAGTTTAATTGGGCACAAACCTCACATCATTTTCTCACCTACACAATTAGTTATGATCAAAACATTGCAATAGGGTCAAAATGCACTTTCCAGCTTTCAACTTCAACCTAACTCCTATCACTTCTAACACCTATAACACATCACTAAGCATCCATTTACACCTCTAATTCAACCACAAAATCATCACAACATGTACTTGCATAATTACACAAAAGTTGGCAGCACAAACATCATTAACTATCTTTACTTTTCCATGCATCAAGACTTCCAAAAAACAAGCCAAAACCAAGCCAAATCAATGTAAACCACATTCTTTTACTCACCTTCACTCAAGCATGCATTAAACCCATTCAAACCTACCACTTTCATGATCAAATAAATGCACAAGTGCTTCCCATGAATGCTTCTAACTACCAAAAGAATAAAAACAAACATCAATTCTCACCTTAAACAAATTACAAGCTATCAATTCTCCAAGTCTTTAAACCTCTCCACACTTCCTACCTTGATAACTCACCTATGGCCTTTACTTGTATCACAAAGATCATCATCCACTCAAGGCTTGGTTGAGAAGAAAGGGAGGCAAGCAAGCAAATAACAAGTGGAACTTATATGGGAGAAAAAAAGAAATAGTCGAAGGAGAAGAAATGGCAAGTTTCGGATGAGAGGATGAGAGGAGAAATAAACCAACTTTCACTTTTGTATTGGTTAAAGGAAGAGCCGTAAATGACAAGAGAACTCAAACATAATTGATCTTTTAAAAGTAATTGGTTGACTTCAAACATGAAGAGTGTCGTAGGTGATGAATATGCAAGGACAAAATTAATAAATGTAGAGGGACACTTGGCTTTAAATGAGACAAATTCAATTTTCAAGTAATCCTAGTTAATTAAGCACCAATCCCAATTAATCTCTAATCATGGCTCTAAAAAAATTCCCTAACATCATTTATCCAATAATCTCATGCCATTAGGCAGTCCTTTTTAGTACAGAGAAAGTCACTCAGTCAGTCAGTTGGAATTTTTCCGATCCGGGCAAGAACCCCGAAAAATTCCAGAAAAATTTCCAAAAATTCCTTAAAATAGAAAACAATTTATGGCGCACTCAGAATAATTTTCCAAACCCAAAAATCACGCTAATTCCAATAAAATTGTCTTAGGCACGAAAACCGGGAATGTCATGTATGCATGTATAGTAAATTCCTGTACACAATTGTGACTATGTAGCAATCCTATTATGCATGAGCAGTCCCATGAAATCCCAATCTAGCACATCCTATGCCAATTTACTATTCTACCCTTCCAATTGAGGGTGGGATGTTACATCAGGTCTCGTACATAGCATAACGTACATGATAGATCCTACTGCAGATGCATACGGGATCATGTTCATGCCCATCCTGTCATCTTGTGTCTTAGGAAACATAGATTTCGAGAGTGTTATCCCATGAGTCATGGGAAGGTACCCTCTCTTAGACTGCTCCATGCTAAACCTCTTTAGCATCTTGTCTATGTACGTTGATTGTGAAAGATCAAGCAATCTTTTTGATCTATCTCTATAGATCTTTATCCCAAGGATATAAGTTGCTTCACCAAGATCTTTCATGGCAAATTGTTTGGATAACCAAATCTTCACAGATTGTAGCATAGAGACATCGTTTCCTATTAATAATATGTCATCTACATATAGCACAAGGAATACGATTGCAGTCCCATTAACCTTCTTATACACACAATGTTCATCCAGATTTTGTGAGAAACCAAACTATTTGATTACCTCATCAAAATGGATATTCCAACTCTTGGATGCTTGTTTCAATCCATAGATGGATTTCTGAAGCTTGCATACCTTTTCGCCATCATAGAAGATGAAGCCCTCTGGTTGTGTCATATATACATCCTCAGCCAGATTTCCATTTAGGAAAGTTGTCTTCACATCCATTTGTCATATCTCATAATCATAATGAGTGGCAATGGCTAGGAGTATCCTAATGGATTTAAGCATTGCTACTGGGCTGAAGGTCTCGTCGTAGTCAATTCCTTGTCTTTGACGAAAACCTTTAGCCACAAGCCTTGCTTTATAGGTAATCACATTACCATCCATGTCGGTTTTCTTTTTGAAAACCCATTTACACCCTATGGGTTTTATTCCTTCGGGTGCCTCAACCAAAGTCCATACTTGGTTTTCATACATGGAATCCATTTTTGCCTTCATGGCACGAAGCCATTCTCGGACTCAACTCTTCGTAACCTCTTCACGGTAGTAGGCTCATTATCTTCTATGAGCAATACGTCATTCTGTTCACTCACGAGAAATCCATATCTCTCGGGAACAGAGCGTATCCTACGTGATCTACGAACTTCTTGTGTTGAAGAAGGTTGAACTGTTACTTCATCTGTATGAGTCACAATTTCAGGTTCAGGCAGTTGATCTGCGTCTGTTCGAGCATCTTAAACTTCTTCAAGTTCAATTTTGCTCCCACTATCTTCTTTTAAAAGAAACTCTTTCTCTAAAAAGACACATGCTTTGAAACAAACATCTTTTGTTCCTCAGCAAGGTAGAATTGATATCCCATTGTTTCTTTAGGATATCCTACAAACAAACACTTGTCAGACTTTGCATCAAGTTTATCTGGCTGTATCCGCTTCACATAAGCAGGACAACCCCAAACTTTCATATGAGAAAGATAGGATTTTTTGTTAGTCCACATCTCATATGGAGTAACATAAACTGTCTTTGATGGAACTCTGTTTAACAAATAAACAGCTGTCTAGAGTGCATACCTCCAAAAGGATTTTGGTAACTTTGCAAAGCCCATCATCGACCGTACCATGTCTAACAAGGTTTGATTTCTCTTTTCAGCCACACCATTATGCTGTGGTGTGTAAAGTGGAGTCCATTGAGATAAAATCCCATTATCTCTGAGATAATCTAAAAATTGTTGGTCTAAGTATTCCCTACCACGATCGGATCGTAATGTCTTGATACATTTCCCAAGTTGGTTTTCTACTTCATTTCTGAATTGTTTGAACTTTTCAAATGGTTCAGATTTGTATCTCATCAGATACAGGTACCCATATCGAGAATAATCATCGATAAAGGTAATGAAGTAAAGACAACCACTTCTAGCATGGATGGACATCGGACCACATACATCTAAATGTATTAGGTCTAATACTCCAATCGCTCGTTCACCCTTTCCCTTAAAGGGTAACTTAGTCATCTTGCCTAATAAACAGGGTTCACATGTGTCATATGATTCATAATCAAATGACCCTAAACTACCACTCTTATGGAGCTTAGCTATGTGTCTCTCATTTATATGGCCAAGGCGACAATGCCATAAGTAAGTTGATTTTAAATTATCTCGTTTACGTCTTTTCGTGTCATTGACATTCATAATTGGATGTGACATATCCAATATGTAAATTCCATTGCATAATGTACCAGTACCATAATGCATTCCATTCAAACTAATAGAACAACCATTGCTATTAAAAGTCAAATGGAAACCAACTCTATTTAAACAAGAAACAGACAATATGTTCTTTGTTAAAACAGGTACAAAATAACATTCATCCAGTTTAATTACAAGCCCACTGGAGAGTGACAAAAAATAAATGCCTACGGCTAATGCAGCAACTCTTGTTCCATTTCCTACACGCAGGTCTAGTTCTCCTTCACGAGCCGCTCATCGTCCCCGAGGCCTCAGATATCATTGCATATGTGTGAGTCACAACCAGTATCTAATACCCATATGTTATAATCATAAATAGTATTAACCTCAATGAAAAACATACCTGAAGGAGCCAAGGCATCTGATGCCTTCTTTTGCTTCAAGGATTCCAGATAGACTTTACAGTTTTACCTCCAGTGGCCAGTCTTGCCACAATGGAAGCAAGTTTCTTTTGACGCAGTTTCTTTGGTTTTATTTTTAGCTACATTTCCTTTTGGTTTCTTAGAATTTTTCTTCTTTAGGTTCTTTTTCTTTGAACCAGAACAAGAAGAGTCCACCACAAGCACTGGCTTGCTATCCTTCTTGATAGATTGCTCTGCTGTCTTGAGCAGATTGATCAAATTAGGGATTGTTGTGGAGATTTGATTCATCCAATAATTCAACACAAACTGTGAATAACTATCAGACATTCCAACTAGAATTAAGTCAATACTTAATTCATAATCCATAACAAAACCCAAGATGGCCAACCTCTCAATATAACCATTCATCTTCAGTGCATACTGCACTGCAGATGTCCCTGGAGTCATCTTATTAGTGAAGAGTAGCCTCGAGGTCTCGAACCTTTCAGACTGAGCTTGCTCATCGAAAAGCTCTCTAAGATGAAACACTATGGTATGAGCATCCATAGACTCATGCTGCTTCTGCAGCTCTGGTGACATAGAGGCGAGCATAATACAGGTAGCCATGTCACTATCTTTGAGATGCTTACGATATACTTTCTGATCTTCATCAGAAGCATCAACAACAGGTGGATCAAGAAGTAGAACATCTAGGACATAGCCCAGCTCCTCAGATTTGAGAACAATTCTCAGATTTCTCAGTCAATCGAGAAAATTAGGTCTAGTTAATTTATTAGAGTCCATAAGTGAGCGCAGATTCACACTGGAAGACATCTTCAATTAACCTAAAGGGAAAGAGAGAAAGAATGTTAGAATATTAATACATGCATGATCATAAGGACTTGCATGACATACATATGGCTCCCATTAGTTTCAAAGAATCCATAACCCTCACTACGAATCCAAGAAACATTATGACAAAGTGTCCTAGTGGGTCGATATTCGACATTATTAAGGATGACCTTGGGTTTACCCAACAAGCCACCTTAGGTCAATCGGCAGGTATCGGTCATATCAATTGTATCATAGATGCAACTATCGACTAGTGCTATCAACTCGTGATGTATGCACACACATTGGGTTATCAACTCTTGATACGCGTACATCTGATGTACGCTACCCAATTGCGTCTCTGTCTACGTTGACCTTGAGTTTACTCAACAAATCAACGCTTTTAGTGAAAACCGACCCATTAATCTGAAAATCTTATTTCCATGGTTCGAACATATCCTTATAGAGCAAGCTTGGGTTTACCCAACAACTCTAACTCTAAAAGAACTCTAGTTCTCCCCATATTAATGGAAGGTGTTAGTTTTCATATTATGTGTTAGGGATTTCATACTCTGGTCTCATCTAAGCCGTAGGATTATAGTCACAATGACTATATGGAATGATTTAGGGCATTTCATCAATCACATCGAATCTATACCTATAGTCATCCATCATCCCACCTAACCAATCCTAGCATGCATTCTTTAATGCAATCATCTCATAAGGTTTTCCTATATAGGTTGTGACGTGTTATGCTTTTACAGCTTTGACATTCGATTCAACTCTTGAACCGAATTGCTTTCTAATGTTAGCATCGGCTAATTTCTCAATCCGTATGTTTTCAATTTCAATTCACGATACCAATATACCAAGTGTAATATCCTCTCCTTTGATGTACCAATGAAACACTAATTGTAGCATGCTTGCCATACATAGTCATACTAGACATGAAATACTCGAAATAGATTAATACACTATTATTCTCTTAGATTTTTAAATAATTTGAGAATATCAAACCATCATCCTAAGTATCTATAGGTAGTCTCCACTTTATCAAGACTACTTCGGCACTTGTCACATAACTTGTGACGGCCAAAACAATCAAGACAATAGAATATACTAACGAGACGCTAATGTGACATATTTGACATCCGAAAATTTTTTGAAACCCAATTTCAAGCAAATCAGTTTGGCATGCATACAACATCAATGTAACATATTTATAATCACATTAAAAATGATCCAAGGCATTGGAACCGAAAAACACACAAGAAATATTCCAAACAAACCAGTTCCAGCAACTTTCTCAAAATTGCCAAGTTCTGTATTTTGCTTGAAAAAATCATTGAAACAATTTCAATAAATTCTGAGAAAATTACAGAGACTACAACATGTTCACAACATGCTCCATGAATATTTTCAGAATTTATTTCCAAGAAAAAATGAACCAACCTCAGCAATTAAGCCAATCCAAAATCTGTGTTCCTCAACACAGACATTCCCAGTAGCACACAAGAAATTCTCAAATAAATATTCAATCACCTCGAAAACATTTTTCCATCTTCATAGACATTTATAAACATCTTATAGACATGTTGGTGAAAGAAAATCCCAAAAAAAAATTCTATATTTTATTCTCGAATTTACAAGCATGCCTGTTCATGGAATGTGAATAAACACAACAACCAGAACATTAGGGAATAAATTAGCAAAACCATATCAAATCACATTGATAATTTTTTTTCCTTCCACAGACATATTCAACAACATCTCATGAGCAAATATGGGTAAGAAAATTTCAAAAACAAGATTTCTACACTGATTTTGAATTCAACACATTCAGCATGCACAATCGTCACAACCAATAGGCAACATCAATCTTATTATGATTTCTTCTTTATATACGACATAAGTGGCTCTGATACCACTGTAGGAAAATATCGGTGTGTGCATCACATACACACGGTGCGGAAAAAAAATTATTCCGGGACGTTCCCGAAGTCCAGGATCTATGTGTCTATACAAAGAGGTACCATAATTCTCAAACCACAACGACCAAAGGAGACCGTCTCTAACGGTATCCACACAGAGGTCGGAAAACCTAACCGAATCAAACCCTTTGATCCGAAAATAGCTATAATAAAGAAGAGAGTGCTAGCTCTTACCTTATTCTTGGAGAGCACAAGGTGAAGAAGAGGAGAAGATGATGAAGCTTGAAGAGACGATGGAGAGGAGAGCTTCGGATGATGCTTTTTTAAAACCTTGTTTCTAAAACATGTTAAAGCCAATTTATCTCTCACGACCATCATCCCTTTTAAGTCTTTGATTGCCATTTGTCTTTAAAGTAATTAAAGACATTTAATGCTAAAGTAGCTTCACCTTTCCACATTAGTCATATATATATAATTAAGTAATATATGTCTTCTCCTTTCCACGTCAGTCATATATTAATTAATTAATTAATTATATATAAATGCTGAGGTGGTCCAGTCACACTGGGGTCGGTCATACCGAGTTCCGGTATGAAAAAAAACTAGAGACCTGTTTCAGCAATATCGATGTCGCGATCTCATCGGGACATATCCCAATCTCATCGGGATCTATTTAGTTCTATTGCTTTCCATATAATGGATCTCTATCCAAAACTATTTTACGAATTCTCCGAGTCACTCTTATGCATGTGACCCATTAGGTTCCCGGTTATGTTGGCCACTTAGATTAACACTTAATCCAAGCAAGTCATGAGCGGTGTCTAGCAACACATCATGACCCCCAATTGACCGGAAAGTAATTGGTTTGACGACTGAACCCATGCTCACCATGAACCATATCATGAACCCTCCCATAGACAATTACTGTGCAATTCGTCCTTTCACCATGCTATACCCCACTTGGTTATGAGTATGAGCAAAGTGTCAACTCTTACTAGACTGACTACATCAAATCTAGTCTAAGTGATATCAGTTCTCGTCCTGGGACTCATTATTTTATATGTCAATGAAGACATTCTTCATGACATATGTACTTCGGCCAGAGATTTCCAAGTAATGACCCTGACAAGAGGCCATGGGTATCATCTTCTGCTATCACAGAAGTGGTGAATCCTCTATTGGCTACTCAATTACCTTCGAATACCTCAAGCTGTACCTAATCACCACCCTATGAGCGACCTCTGTAAGGCAACAAGGAATGGAGTCAAAGCACATAATCAGTATTCAAGATATCCTTGAGTACCTCAAGTGTAAGAATACTTGTACCATTGCTATGATGAGATTATCACTGACATTAGAATAGGACATCCATGTGATGATCTCATAGTAGGTCATCCAATGTACTTACTACATCTAGTAAGCATTCACATCTCAACCCTAAACATCTCATATTTACGCTTTACGAGATCCACCGCTGATCAAATCAAGGAGCTTGACATGTGATAGTCTCTCCGATTAACGATGTCCAGCCAAGAAACCTATGACTAGGATAATTTAGATATCGACATAATTGCACATGATAGGAATCTCGAGAGTATGATCACATCATAATTTCCTTCATGCTATGTCATATATCATGGACTTCATTAATTTGCTTATAGATCAATATCAATTCATAAATAATTAACACCAAATTAATAAAATATGCCTTTCTTTATTTATTCATAAAGTGCATGACATTAACTTTGTACAAAAACACGCTAAAGGCGATTGCCTTTAGGGCACTACTCTAACAATACTAACAACAAAAGTAAAGTATAGCCACCTAGAAGAAAATTATAAGTACATATATATATTAAAAATAAAAATAAAAATAAAAATAAAAGAAAAATATATCAATAATAGAATAGTAATAATAATAAGAATTGTAAATATAAGAACTAAAATAAAGTAATAATAGTAATAATAAAAAGACAAATAAAGATAATAATTAATGACAAATAATAAGACTAATACTTATAGGAATACGAGACACTACGTAACAAACTAGTAAAAGTAATAATAATAAAATGAAAACAATAATATACTAATAACACCGATAGGAAACTCAAATACAAGAAATTAACAAGGACAATATAATAGATATAATAAGGAAAAACCATAACTAATAGGAAACTCAAATACAGAAATAAATAGTAATAATAAACCTACAAATAATCGAAATAGTAACACTAAGAATGATACTAAAAAAACTAGATACGAGCAAAATTGATAGATAGATTAAAAAGAAAAAACTCAAACCGGAAAGCAACAGTAACACCAACAAACAAATGAATAAAACAATGATAGGATCAATAAAAGTACTACTAAACTGTTAATAAAACTAGTAATAGTATCAACAGGAATGTAAGATTAAAAAGAAAATAGACCGATCGAAAACATCATAACTGATTTGTGAACGTAAAAAGATTAATAACTGCACAATACAAGACGTGGGACAGACCAGCAGTGGCCGTGTATAGTACCTACTCTGAAAAAAAGAAGCAATACAAGGGTCAATACGAGAGGTGGGATTTTAATGGAGAAGCTTTAGTAAATGATGAAGTACCAAAATGAAAAGAGGTAAAAATGAATTGGGCCAGCAAACCATCAACCTAAAAGGCGGGGGACCAATGGGAAAAGGCTGACAGTTTCTTAAGTTGAACGGCTAAAAAAATCAGGATGCTCGATAAAGTCTATGGATATGACGCATGAAGTGCCAGACGAACCCTACTCAACTTGTAGGTAGGTGTAGTGGTTGCCGAGCAAGCCGCCCTACGTGAGCGTCATCGCCCAAGAGCTGCATACAGGATATAAACGGTAACCCTGCAGAGCTAGTTCATGAGCTAGGGCCTGTTACATGCTGGGCTCAAAGGAAAAGACGAGACTCTCACCCCGGTGACTAGAAGGTCATGGCCATTACCACCGCCCAAAGCCAGGGATACACAGAGTCATAAAGGCAAAGCAAACAACCTTGACTAAGAAAGGAAAATCTACCGTATCCGAACCATACAGAAAAATGTGTAACTAACCAACTCCAAACTCAAAACACATCATGCACTGACATAAAAGGAAATACAGAAACCACTAGAAGGCATAACGTGCTGTTACATACCTGGTGAGACGGATACCCTAGTGGAGGCCAAGGTTGTGCATCTTGTCGTAACTACTCACAACGTAGAAAATGTAACAAGAAGGAGAAAACTCTACCTGAGGGCCACTGTCGCGTTTGCGGAGTTGTGTCCCTGCGTCGACTCCTCAACTCTGGTCTCTCCTATCAGCTACCTTATTGTAATGGTAAGAAAGCAATAAAAATAGAGGAGAAAGAAACGAAACACAAACCTCCTCCGGGTCTCCTGCATAGCCAGCGAGTCGCAGGTGAACTGGCTACCATAATCCAAATTGGTTTGGTGCCTTGGGTCCAACTCGGATGCTTTCCTGAACACTCTTCGTGCATCACCGTGACTTCGTAGTTTTTGGCTTTAGAAATGATATACAAAAGTAGTTATGACGTCAGTTCTTAGATAAATCGACCAGTTCAGGGTAAACCAACCAATTTTTATATAGAGAGGTTATTAAATGAAACTGAACCGGACAATTAGCTGGTTCAAATTATTTCCGATCGAACCAATCGGTCCAGTTTAGTTTTTAAAACATTGATAATAATAATAAACATGTTAGCTAAAAATGTGTTTATCAGATCAAGAAGGCCTTCCAAGGTAAATTTAAGTGGTTTAAAGCCATATTAGTTATCAATGGGTTCACTTAGAGAGATGAAATAGACTGTAATGTCACCTTCTCTCCTGTATTCTCTAAGGATGTATTTGGAGTTATTATGGAATTATAGTTTATTATAATATAGAGTTACATCAAACGGATGCCAAAGTCACTTTTTAATGTCTATATCGAGTATTATAAAGGGTTTTACAATCAAGATTCATATGGGATGTAAGTTGAGGAAATCTTTATATGGATTAGAACAAGCTTCTCAAAAGTGGTACCTAAAGTTTGATAAGATTATGGACAAAATTCATGCTAGGAAGGTCTACGATAGAAGCTTTACATTTCCTTAGAAGGTTAATGGAATACTACAGGGAAAGACAACTAACCTATACATAGTTTTTATTGATTTAGAGAAGGTGTATGATAGGGTAGCAAAAGAAATCTTGTGGAGGTGTTTAGAAGTCAAGGAGCTTCCTATAACTTATATACAAATTATTAGGGATATGTATGAAGATGTAAAAATTAGAGTAAGGATGATAGGAGGAGATATATAGCATATTTATATAAATATTGGGCTACACCAAGCCTCCTCTTTGAGCCCCTTTTTATTTGTAGTAGTGATTAATTAGCTCACCAAGAATATCCAAGGGATTGTGCCTTGGTGTATGTGGTTTATTGATGACATTATTTTAATGAATGAAAAAAAGAGGGTCAATGCTAAGTTTGAACTTTGGAGGGAAATGTTAGAGTTGAAGGGTTTTAGATTGAGTAGGACTAAGAATATGTACATGGAATATAACTTTTTAGGACATAGTGAGGTTATTGATATAGAGGTAAAGATTGGTTTAGAAGTTATAATGCAAAAGGAGTGTTTTAATGTCTAGGATTTATCATCCAGAGCAATAGAAAGATTGATGAAGACATAGTTCACTGGATTAGATTAGGATGGCTTCAATGGATAAGTGCATCAGGATTATTGTGTGACAAGAAGTTACCATTTAAGCTTAAAGGCAATTTTTATCATTTAGCACTTAGGCTAGCCATGTTATATAGGGTGGAATGTTGGCCCATCAAATAAGTATATAGTCATAAGCTAATGGTGACAAAAATGAGGATGCTCTGTTGGATGTGCAACCTTACTATAAGAGATAAGGCTAGGAATTTAATGATACAGGAAAAATTAAAGGTAGATAGTATTATTGACAAATTAAGATAAACAAAAATTTGGTGATTTGGACATGTTAAGAGGAGACACTTAGATGCTCCAATGAGAAGATGTGAGAAAATCATACTTAGAGACTATAAGAGGTAAAAGGGAGGAATAAGAAGAATTGGGGAGAGGTGATCAAGAATCATATGACAATGTTAGAACTTACCAAGGACATGACATGCAATAGAAAACTTTAGCTTATTAGGATTTATACAAAGGTTCCCTTGTAAAGAGATCCTTATAGTTCTTATAAGTCTTTTAACTCTTTCCTCTTGTAATTAGCCAGTACTTGTAAATAGGTCATATTTACCTCTTAAGGATTTAGCCCAAGTTTTTTTTCACATAATTTGATTTAGTTGTTTTATCATCATTATCATTATTAATAGTGGTAGTAGTAGTAGTAATAGTAGTAGTAATATAATTATAATTATAATTATTTTATATTTTTATTTTAAAATTTTCTTCTTCACGTGTGTCATTTAGAAATAGTCTCTCTACTAGTTAGAGTTAAGGCTACATACTACTGGACCTTTCCAAACCCTGTGTGTCAGTAGAATTTCTACTGGGTGTTGTTATTATTATTGTTGTTGTATATTTTCTCTATTATATGTCGAAGTGGTAGATTGAAATATAGATGCCACTAGACAACTTGTATATAAATATATCTCGAGATAGCCTTATATGTCAACATACATAGTATTATGTTCAAACTGTATATATGCCCAATAACTAGTAATATGCTTATGATTGAAATAAATCTTAAGACGTACACTTGTATTATGACAACGCATAAGAATATATATGACTAAGAGCAAAATGATGGTCATTAACATATATAAATAATAAATATTTTCATAATACATGAAAATATATAAATGTATCGTGAGTAAAAAATATAGTTATCTTTAACTAATAGTGTCAAAGGACTTCAATAGACCCATACTATAGGCATATCTTTAGAAATGGTTAGGCAAAGTCCCTTAATGGATTAGTCAACATATGCTCAATCAAAATGTGCTCCACAATGATGTCAATACTAAATACAAGCTCCTTAACTATGAAATACTCAACCTTAAAGGCTTAGTCCCTATGATATTTATATTGTTGTTAGTGAACATCATGACAAAAAGATGATCACTATGCAATTGAATGGGTCTAGCTACTAAATCAACCACAGATAATTAAAAAATCAAGTTTCTTAACCGAACTACCTATAAAACAACACCATTGCGTACAACAAACTCTATATGCATAGTTAAAGAGGTCATAGCCAAAAATCTAAATCTGTATAAATAATCAGGTCTAAACTCTCAAATTTCTTGAATGTGGGCATGTAATTATTTATTTCTTATAGATCTCCAAACTCATTTAACTATATTTTAGTGGTTTATTCTTAAGTTAGATAAATACTTACTTAGTAGTCCAATAACAAATGCAATGTTTGATCTCGCACATACTTGATACATCAAGTTTCCAATAACACTAAAATAAGAAATATTTTTTATTGCCTCTCTTTCCATTTCGTTTTTTAGATACTATGCTAAAAGCAAACTCTCTCTATAAGAGATTGGTGTTGTATAAGGTTTATTATTCTTCATACTCAACTCTTTATCACTTGCTCAATGTATGCCTTACGCGAGAAACCTAAAAAGTTTTGGGATCTATCTTGGTGAATCTAAATACCAAGTACAAAAGATGCCTCACTAAGATCTTTCATATCAAAATGCTTAGCTAAAATTTACTTAACTTCATGTAACATGGCCAAGTCATTTTATACAAGTAAGATGTCATCCATATACAAAATAAGAAAGATAATATTAGTTTATGTCTTTCTTTATTACTGAGTCTCTCTGCCTATAAGGTGCTATCCACTAGAGTTTTTTAGGCAGCGTTCTTGAACTTAACTATTTTTTAAACATCTTCATTCCACCATAAAGAGACCCTCTTACTACTCTAGACCCTTTAAAAATACCCAAGGTCTCTAAAGTTGTATTCCTTATAAGAGTTACAACTCTCTCCCACATCCAGTTAGCATCTCCCACCAAATTCCATTCTTCTCTATAAATTACTATATCCCTAAATTGTTTCACCATATCCCTTTTCAAATTCCACTATTTGATTTTGGTACACCTCTTAGTAATTTTCTTCTTCCTTTAAAACTAAATAAAAAGATCCAAAACTAACAATCTATGTTGAGTTGACATACAAGAACTAGGTATCACCTTATGATCCTTGTAGCTAGATGGATCCCTCTGCCTTACAAGGAAGTAGTTAAAATTAGTCATCATGGTTCCATTCTTAAAAGTCACCAGGTGCTCCTTGTTTTCTTGAAAAAAGACTTCGTTATCATGAACTCAAATGCTACCACAAAATCCAATAAAGTGCTCCCACTAACATTCATTTCACCATACTTGAAACCCACATAAGTTCTTGAATAACCATTTGAGGTTGCTTCTCTATGACCATTAAAGTCTTCTCCTAGAACAACTCTCTTGTTTTATTGAATCACCTTATCTAGCACTTCCCAGAAATGATGTTTAAGTTGTTTGTCCAATCCTACTTAAGGTGCATAGGCATTTATAACAGCACCATTTACCATAATCTTTAAGGACATAATCCTATCATTAGTCCTTTTTACCCCCACAACATGTTGTATGAATTCCTTGGCGATCAAAATACCTACCCATTATGTCATTTCGACCCTTTGAATATCAAAGTTTAAACCTATTAATCTCTTTTACTTTAGCCTCTGTCCACCTTATCTCCTGCATGCACGCTATTTGAATCTTATTCATATCTAAAGCCTCCACTAATTCTAAACTTCTCATAAAGGACCTGATGTTTCAAGAACCTATTCATAATCTACCAGCATCTTTTCTTCTTATAAACTCGAAACTCACCAAAGGAATAACCTTTGTAGTCTCATCAGAGCTCAAAGCCACCATTCATGTCATAAAGCCCAATACAAGCTAAAGAAGACACGCCTAACAAGCCCCTAAATGACTATAATAACAATCAAGGAATAGAAGGAAGAGAAGCAAGATTGATACTGAATCACACAAGGACATTGCAATAAACAAGTGCGAGAACCGGTAAAACCCTTAATTGCATGACAATATAAAATAAAATATCCAAAAAATCAAACCACTAATAACAGCTAGATAACTGCATAATGCTAAAGCACAATACTAAACCATTAAAAAATACAATATATTATATTTATGGTTACCCATTTCTTAGATAACCTTCTTGTAGAAAATTTTAGATAACCATCTTGTAGGAAATAATTTAAATAGATGTCTCATTTTTTATAGAAATAAAATTAATATAAAAATAAATATTAAAACATGTAAAAAAGTTAAATAATATTATAATCCCAAAATAATTATTCAAGCTGAGTAAATAGTTAAATACATAATAAATTATGCATTTTATCGTAATACAAGAAGATTTGCAATATGTTCCCTCACATCATTCATTTTGTTATTTTGTGGCTTGTCTACATGATCTCCTTCAACGTCTTCATTTTTATTGATTTCTTCATTTGTAGGAAGTAATTCATCATTTTCATCATAGGGAGAAAACTCTTCATCCTTTTAAGCCTTTAACCTTATAAAATTCTGAATAGCTATTGAAGCAATTACAATTTTAACTTTCTTTGAAAAAGGAAAACTTGGCATTTGATGTAAAATTTTCTACCTATTTTTTCAAACGCCAAATGTTCTTTTGATTGTGCATCTTAAAGAACAATGTGCATGATTGAATATTTCTTTCTTTCCTCTTGGAAAACCAGCGTGTCGAAAATCAAGAAGATGATACCTCTCACCTTCGTATGATCTTAAATACCCTTGCATGTAAGGATATCCTGCATCTACCAAATAATATTTTCCTACATCCAAATTAAAAATAAATAAATAAGCACTGAATTATTAAGAATAAATAAAAAAGTATTAAGTTATCCGTCACAAACCTCTAGGTGGATGAGGGAAGTGTAATCTATCATTACGCAAAGTCTCTATAAAAATTCGAGCATCATGTGCTGTGCCTTCCCATCCAACCCGAACAAAAGTGAAGCATATATCAAAATCACATACAACCATTACATTTTGGTAGGAATGCCTTTTCTTCCAATATATTTTATTTGATTGGACCTTGGAGCGACAACAGGTATATGTATTCCATCAATTGCTCCAATGTAGTCTTTACAATAAGGCCAATACCTTCTATCATTTTTAATTTTGCTTGGAATTTCTCTAAAAGTTGGATCTTTTGATTTGATGAAATTAATCGACATACGTGAAACAACCTCTAATACTATTTCAAACCATCTAGAAATTATTTCACCAGAATATTGAAATCTTTCTTGAACCATTCTATTGCAAAGTCCATAACCTAAAATGATAAAAAAAAAAAGACATAGCTACTGTCTCTTCTATTGTAACTTCTGTACCTTTCTTTAATCCATATGACTCATTCAACAATTTACATAATTTGATAAAAACATCCTTCTCCATTCTAAATTGTTGATGACATCTATCTTTATTTGTGCATTAAGCAACTCCATTACAAACATCCATCCAATGCGAGGGGATGTTCTATATGGTTTTTTCATATAATATTTAATATTATGGTCTATGGTCATTGCAACTCCAGTTTGAACCATATGCAAAATTTCTTCTTCAATCTCTTCATTATATTCATGATCATTGTCAAAATCATTATCAAAAGATAACATCTCAGATCAAAATATATAAAACGATAAATAATAATCTTATTGTATAACAGATAACATAGCAATAATCATAAAACAATAATAATAAAGTATAATTTAATTCATTACAACAAAATTAACCAAACAAAATCCAATATAACACATTAGAAGTAACAAAATCCAAAACAACACATTACAAGTAGTCTAATATTAGTAACCAAAGACATGTCTAATTTATTACAAAAATCATAATCATTTCATTTTCTTAAGCCATTCGATTTGAAGATCAACATCCTTAAGCTCAACAAACATTTCTCTATTTTCCTTCTTCAAAAAGAATTTGGTAGCTAACATAAACAGTTCATCTCCCTTTTCTATTTCATTTATATTCTGTAAGATGTTCATCACCTCAACAATGCTATAAGCAGGTTCATCTCTTTTAATAGCTTGTGTTCTACTCTCTACTGCATCACATATACGGTCCAAATGGTTACATAACCTTTTTGTTGCCCCTGTTCTAGTATCATGTTTCTTTCTTTTTTTCCCTTTCCTTTTGTAGAAGTTCCTAGAGTTGGAGTTGATGAACCAATCTCATTATTAAATTTTCCAATTGATAGCAAAGTCTTCAAAAAGGTTATCGTCAAGATCAATATCAACTAGGCTTTCTCTATATGCCATATAAGCATCATTTGGTACAAAACCTGAAGAAGGTGCCCAAGCTCCTTCTCATGTAGCTGCAACATCTTTAAATAAAATATTCAGCTATTTAATATGTTTCAAACCTTTAGTTCGAAATTTGGCAGCCTTAGGATTTTCCTACAATAATACTGTTTAAGTTATTAAACTGTCAAGTAACATTAAAACAATATAAATCTAAAGCTTAAATGCTTACCTTCAATTTCTTTTCCCACCATTCGTCACTTGCATCGATAGTTTGATTAGTAGGATCCCATCCTAGTTCAGTTTCCTTACCTACTAAATTTGTCCAAAGTTGCCAATCCTTTTTTAATCCATCCCATTTATTCTTAAATTGTTTGTATTCTTAGTTTCATGAGTAAATTTTGAAACTATATTTTTCCATCCAATTTTGTTAAAGTGACCATTTGGTCGATTTCCAGCTAATGTCTCTTCCACAAAAATTTTGATTAAAATTTCAAAAGTTCTATCATTCTACTCTGCTTTAATCCTTTTTTTCAATTTATCCCCACCTTGAATATCTTGGCTTGATATTGACATTTTCTATCAACAAAAAAATCCCCACTGCATATAACAATGAATTTAACAAGTATAAGGAAATATAAAAGCATAACCAAAGTTACTATGGAAGTTTATACACGTACAGAAGTAAAGAAAGAGACACACTTCATAAGGAGTTGTTATCTCAAATACAAATTACTCATCATGTATTACTTTCATCCTATATTTAAAAACAATTTTACATGCGTATTTTGAATCATTGAGTGCACTTAAAATAACTAGATAACTACTTTAAGGAACTAGCATCTTCACTCACGGTTTGATGGAATCACATCATTAAAAAAGTAAAAATGGCAGAAAACAAACTTCATAAAAATAACGGATTAAATATAAGGTATATTCTCATGCTAAGGAAAAAAATAGAATTAATGTTAAGAGAATGGTAATAATAAGAAAATTTCGGACATCTATCTTAAATGACTTAAAAGCTTTCTACCAAAGCAATAAGCCAAGCTAAGGCCTTCCAGAAAGGGATCAAAAGAAGGGATAAACTAATTCCTTTAGAAAATCACAAAGAGCTCTGTCTTCAAATCACGAAACATAATCTAATAAAAGACTTTAGCTTCAGAATTGGTTTAGAACATCTCAACATAATAAACAATCGTCTAAGCAAAGAGGCCCTCCAAAAATATATATATTAAATACTTCTTTTAATTTCAAAACTACCTTTTAGTCTAGCATTTGGAAACATAAACAAATTTAGCATTACTCCACAAAGTCAATGTAAAGTCTTAATATGCAGAACAGTGCTACTCTGTAAGTTCCACACATACCCAAATTGGATGTCAATACTGGGCTCCATCACCATCGACAATGGTGAAACTCTAGATCACCATCAATTGTTTTTTTGATATACCTTGTGAAATTTAAAGACTTGAAAGATAAATATGTGACCAAATTTTTAGCCAATAATCTAGAAACATTTTCTCTTACACACAAAACTATATTTCAAGATTTTGGAGGCCTTTATATTAATTTATCAGGAAGTGATTTGTCTTACTTATGAGATGATGACAGTGATATAAATGTCTTTTCATGGAAATGAGAAGTTTAACGGATTCTAAATCAATATGTAAATCAATATGCCAACATATGCTCAGTTTCAGAAATTCAAAACACAAGAAAAATTTTAAGCTTACCTCAGCAATAACAAGTAGCGCCTCTCCTTTTCTCTTTCTGCTTTGAGTGTTGATATTTGTGCACCAAGAGCGTTTATAATATACTGGACAATATAAAGTCACAATGTTATTACATAAAATTCATTGATAACAATTGATAGTACAAAGTAGACGTGGTCTGC
This sequence comes from Erythroxylum novogranatense, assembly GCA_029891385.1. Lineage (NCBI taxonomy): Eukaryota > Viridiplantae > Streptophyta > Magnoliopsida > Malpighiales > Erythroxylaceae > Erythroxylum > Erythroxylum novogranatense. The sequence goes on from CM057228.1 coordinate 93,273,653, forward strand.
ATTTAACGCAGACGAACGGTCTGCGTTGTTCTGCAACAACGCAAACGAGTCTGCGTTGTTCTGCAACAATGCAAACGAGTCTGCGTTGTTGATGCAGACGTTCGTCTGCATTAACGCAGACATCGACATTTGCGTAATGAACGCAGAACTTCGTCTTTGCGTTGTTACGCAGACTTTCGTCTACGTGTTTAACGCACTGCGTATTAAATGCAGACCCAACAGCAAAAGATATAAAGAAATATAAAGAGGAAATAACATTTGAACTAACCTGTGAGTATCGTGGGTGTCATCAGAAGATGAGTTGTGAGTGATTAGAGAAGATGAGTTGTGAGTGTGTGAGTGAACAGAAGAAAGCCAAAGAAACGAAAGAGACGTTCTAAAATTTGATATACACGTAAGTGATGCAAATTAGTCTACCTGAAGAAGCTAAAATTTGGGGCTTTTTTTAAAGGCTCCAAATTTTAACTTTTGAATAAGCTGTATTTTGGCGTTTAAAAAAATTATTTCTATTTCAAAAATATTTTTGAAATTTTCAACCAAACACTCATTTTTTTCTTAAAATAATTTTTCGATGAAAAAAGTGTTTTTGGAGTTTTCAAAAGTTGAAAAAAAAGGTGCTTCTACTACCTAATTAAGTAAGTTTTTAGAAATTCAAAATGTTGTGATCATTTAAGAGTTCCAAGCAATGATCTGAATACCGTTCCGTACAGGACGATACCGGCCAGAACGTTCCGTTCCGGCCAGGATCTGGTACCAGAACGGGAACAAAAGTACCAGAGAAAAAATCTAGCCGGTACCACAAATACCGAAAAAATCCGGGTAGTTCCGTAAAATTTAAAAAACCTAAGGACTAATTTGCAAATAAAAAAATTAACCCTAACAAAACTACCCCCCGACCTTCGGCCCACATCTCTTCTCTCTTCTCTCTTCTCTGTCGTCCGTCACCTACCTCCTTCTGTCGCCCTCCGTCTGCCTCCGCCGCCTGAATCTCGCCGGTTGTCTCTCTCACGCTGCGTCACCGCCCCTCCCTAGTCTGGATCTGGACTCCGGTGGTCTCCTTGAGTCTTCCTCTTCTCGTCCGTCCTTTTGTCATCCTCTGGTGGTCTCGTTGCTCGCCTCCGTCACGTTGTTCACGCCGCCTACATACGCTGCCTCCTTCGTCCTCCCTTTGTCGCAACACCACCAGCCTACCGACCCTCCGACAACAACGTAAGTGAAGACCTAGTGACCCGAACCCGACGGTGTACAAATTTTTTTGGGTGTGTGTTGACTGGTAAATAGAATTTTTTTATGTTGTGGATTGGAAATGGATTGTATTTGTCATGTATTAGAGTATTAGTGTTGATCGGTTGATGAAAATATTGTCAGTGGTGGAGTTGTGGAGGATTGGGTTTGAAAATTTGGATGTTGATTTCGGTTCAACCGAAATTGGGATTTGTGATTTGTTATTTTTGTGATTTGTGAGTTATCAACTTTCAACAGAAATTGGAAGTTTGAAATTGGATTTTGGAATTGGAAATTAGAAGTGGATTGGAAATAAAATTAAGAATTGGATTTGGATTTTGGAATTGGATTGAAAATTAAATTTGGAATTGAAATTGAATTTTTGAATTGGATTGGAAATTAAATTTGGAATTGAAATTGGAATTGAAATTTGGAATTGGATTGTAAATTAAATTTGGGATTGGAATTGGATTTTGACATTTTGCATTTTGGAATTGAAAATTGAAAGTGAATTAGAAATTAATTTTGAAATGGTGATTTATTGATTATTGAATGGTGAAAATTGGCTTGTGATTTATTATTGTATTAATATTGAAATGTTGAATTATTGATGAATGAAATTGAATTTGAGTTTGACCAATTGAATTTGAGAATTGAGATTGAGTTTGATATTTTGAAATGTTTAATTGTACATGTTTTTATTTAATGATAATGTGGTGCTTATGGTTAACCTTATGTTTTAAATTTAAACCTTAAAGTTAAATTGTTGATGTTGATTAATTGGTTGTTAAAACTTAAAATTGAAAGTTGATAATCAAAATCAAATCAACATTTAAACCTAAATGTAAAATTGATAATCAAATATGAAATTAATAATTAAATGTAAAATTGATAATTAAAATTAGTGAAATTGAAAATGCTTAACATTAATTGACACATTCTTAAAATTTATTAAATGGTTATTTATTTTAATATTTGGGTACTGAATTTTGGTAAATAATTAGTTAAGTACAAAATTATGGAATTAGAAATTAATAATAATTTGATTGTAGTTAATGATAGTATTTGCTTATTTGAGTATTAGTTTTAGGTAGGTAAATAATTAATTGATTATAAAAGTTAAAAGATGTTGAACTTTAATGGAATAGTAATATATATGTGTAGGGAATCATAAATGTTTAAAATTGGTAACGTTATCAAATTGTAATTTGTGAATATGTTGTTAGGAATGGAAATTGTTAGAAATGGAATGGAATGGAAATGGAATTATGATTGTTTTGTAATTGTTATGATTGGAAATTGTTGGGAATGGAATGAATGGAAATGGAATTATGAATGTTTTGTAATTGTTAGGATTGGAAATTGTTGGGAATGGATTGAATGGAAATGGAATTATGATTGTTTTGTAATTGTTACGATTGGAAATTGTTGTAAATGGAATGAATAGAAATGGAATTATGAATGTTTTGCAATTGTTAGGATTGGAAATTGTTGGGAATGGATTGAATGGAAATGGAATTATGATTGTTTTGTAATTGTTAGGATTGGAAATTGTTGTAAATGGAATGAATGGAAATGGAATTATGAATGTTTTGCAATTGTTAGGATTGGAAATTGTTGGGAATGGAATGAATGGAAATGGAATTGTGATTATTTTGTAATTGGTAGGATTGGAAATTGTTGTAAATGGAATGAATGGAAATGGAATTATGAATGTTTTGTAATTGTTAGGATTGGAAATTGTTGGGAATGGAATGAATGAAAATGGAATTATGAATGTTTTGTAATTGTTAAGATTGGAAATTGCTGGGAATGGATTGAATGGAAATGGAATTATGATTGTTTTGTAAATGTTAGGATTGGAAATTGTTGGGAATGGAATGAATGGAAATGGAATTATGAATGTTTTGTAATTGTTAGGATTGGAAATATTTTGGGAATGGATTGAATGGAAATGGAATTATGATTGTTTTGTAATTGTTAGGATTGGAAATTGTTGGGAATGGAATGAATGGAAATAGAATTATGAATGTTTTGTAATTGTTAGGATTGGAAATTGTTGGGAATGGAATGAATAGAAATGGAATTATGAATGTTTTGTAATTGTTAGGATTGGAAATTGTTGGTAATGGATTGAATGGAAATAGAATTATGATTATTTTGTAATTGTTAGAATTGGAAATTGTTGTACATGGAATGAATGGAAATAGAATTACAAATGTTTTGTAATTGTTAGGATTGAAAATTGTTGGGAATGGAATGAATGGAAATGGAATTATGAATGTTTTGTAATTGGAAATTGTTAGGATTGGAAATTGTTAGAAATGGAAATGATATTAAGTATGTTTTGTAATTGTTGAAATTGCAAATTGTTGGAAATGGAAATGATATTAAGTATGTTTTGTAATTGTTGAAATTGCAAATTGTTGGAGTATGTTTTGTGTTACTTATTATACATGTTGAATGTTTTGAATTGTTAGCTTTGTGCATATTATCATTGTGTACTGGAATTATGTGTTATTTATGAATATGTACAGATAAATGGAAGGAAGTTCGAATACTCCCGATCAACCTAGTTCAGGAAGATACAGTAATCCAGCTTGGGCTCACGCTAGTGTGGTTCCTGGTCAAAAGAATCATACCATTTGCTTATTTTGTAACAAGCATTTGAAAGGTGGAGGAATCACCCGATTGAAAAGGCATTTAGCTAGAGTTAAAGGAGATGTGGAAGCGTGTAAAAAAGTAAGTCATGATGTGAAGTGGCAGATGAAAACATTGCTTGATGAACATCAATTTGAGAAAGATAGAAGGGGAAGATTGAGTTTTGAAATTGGTAGTGGAAGTTCATTTCCTGGTTTCTGTGGTGATTATGGAGATGTTGAAGGTGGAAGTGGTAGCGGTACTGGTACTAGTAGTGTTCCATCTCAGCCTCAGGATCTTGAAGAATCTGATGTGAGGAAGAGAAGAAGGCAGGTTTCTGGTTTTTTTGCACCACGAATAACTCCTGGAGCCCAACCTTCAATTCGTAGTGCAATGCAGACAAGAGATGTGACTCATAATGTGGATATGGCAGTAGCTAGATGGTGATATGATATAGGTTTGTCATTTAATGCTTCTCAATCATATTATTATTAACCTATGATAGATGCCATAGCCTCTTATGGTTCAGGATATAAAGGGCCATCGATTGATGATTTAAGAGGTAAACTTTTAAGTTGTGTTGTATCTGAAATGAAAACTTATTTGGCTGAAAGAAGAGTGAGTTGGGGTATTAATGGATGCTCAGTTATGTGTGATGGTTGGACGAATAGGAGACAAGATCCTATTATAATTTTTTTGGTTTATTCTTGCAATGGCTCTATGTTTTTAAAATCTATTGATGCATCTGGCCTGATTAGAAATGCTGATACTTTGTTTGAGATATTTGATCAAGTTGTGAACGAAGTAGGGGTGGAAAACATTGTTCAGTTTATTACTGACAATGATTCCGCTTATAAAGCGAAAGGGAAAAGGTTGCAGAGTACCTATAATTCATTTTTTTGGACTCCTTGTGTTGCACATTGCATTGACTTAATGCTGAAGGATATAGGAAATCCTAGGTATTTTCCTGTTTTTGATGAGACCATGCAAAAGGCAAAAAATGTGACAAAATTTATTTATAATCGTGCATGAGTTTTAAATTTGATGAGAAGGGAATTTACTAATGGTAGGAATTTGTGTCGCCCTGCTATGACAAGATTTGCAACAAATTTCTTATCACTTTAGTTTTTTGTTTTGTTGAATAAGGAGTTAAGGCAAATGTTTACAAGTGATAAGTGGGTTACATCTCAGAATGCTAGGTCTAATGCTGGAATGGAGGTTTGTAGTATCATACTGGAAGATAGGAAATTTTGGTCGCAATGTCAATTCGTTATCCAAATTTGTGAGCCTTTAATGAGGGTGCTTCAGTTGGCTGATAGTGAAGAAAAGCTAACATTGAGTTATATTTTTGATGCTATGGATAGAGCAACGGAAGCAATCAAGGCCAATCTGAAAAATAAGTCTTCTTTATACCTACCATATCTCTCAATCATTAATGAGAGAAGGAGAAAACAACTTTCTTCTACATTGTTTGCAGCTGGGGTATTTTTGAATCCTAGTGTGTATTTTAGACTGGATGTTGAAAAACAAGCTGAAGTTAGTAGAGGAATGCTTTTCACAATTACAACAATTGTTCCTCATGACTCAATGCAAGATATTTTAACCACACAAATGGAGACTTATAAGTTATCTTATGGGGATTTTAGAATGCTGGTCGCTATTCGACAAAGAAGAATTCTTTCTCCAGGTCTGACTTATTTCATATTTCTTATTTGTTAAAAATTATTTATCACTTTATTTTGTTTATACACTACTTTTGTTTTCTTATAACTTGCAGTTTTTTGGTGGGATCTTTTCGGATGTAGTGTTCCAGAATTGAGAAGGTTTGCGATTCGGATTTTAAGTCAATGTGTGAGTGCAATTAGGTGTGAACGAAACTGGAGCACATTTGAATTTATCCATTCCAAGAAAAGAAATAGATTGGAGCATAAGAGGTTGAATGACTTGGTTTATGTTCGTTACAATTTAAAGCTTCGAGAAAGGTATATTATTTTCATTAATTTTTGATATAATTTTTTTATAATTTTCTAATAATTAAATTTAATTGTTTACTATGGCTCTTAATAGCACAAGTTGTTCAAATGATCCAATTGCGATTGATAATATTGATATTTTGACAGATTGAGTTTCTGAAGAACCCAATTTGGTTGATGTGAGTGATTTGAATTTGGAAGATAATATTGGATGAGAAAGCATTGACATGTCATTTGGTGCATTAAATTTGAATGATAATGATGATGAAGCTCTTCTCAATGATGAGGATTTTGTACCAAATGATCACTGGGGTCAGTGCAGTTCAAACGAGTATCCGCCCATTGATGATTGAATTTTAAGTTTTTATTTTCATCTTCTTTTAATTTTACTTGTATTTGATCATTGATGTTTATGTTTAATTATATGTATGTAATGTAACTGTAATATTTTTGTTATAGGTTCAATTTCTACTTGATTGTTTATTTGTCATCAATTCTTTTTGTAATATTTATTGTTCTTTTTATCGGATGTTTTGAATCTTTTGATGTAAATATGTAATATTATTTATTATAATGATGAAATTGTATATTTGTAATATTTTCAATGTTTTGTATTATTTTTAATTTTATAATTATATGATGATGATTGTCTTTGTTTATATTAATTGTGGCTATTATTTATATGTAAAATATTTAAAATTATTGTTATTTCAAATTAATTATCATTATTATTTATTATTAAGATTTTTGAAAGCACGGTTGATATAAACAAGAATTAAGAAAGTATACAAGATAACCAGTATAATATATCAATTTAAACTATTTTGTAATTTTAAAAATTTTATGACTATTTTATAAATTTAAAAATATCCCAAATCAGCATTCTAGATCGATTCAGCCCGCTCTGTAGCTCAATCCGATATCAAACTCGATACGGTATTCATAATATTGGTTCCAAGTATTAAGAAAGGCGTAGAAAGATTTAGCCTTAATCGTTCAAAACAACTTTCATTTACAACGATTGAAAGCTTCAATTAAACTTGAAAGCTTGAACGTCGATTTCTAAGTCCGTGGTTCAGGGTAAAGTTTAAGAATGGCATAGTTAATGATGAATTTTCTATCTACAACATAAAATGTAGTTTGTATTCGAGGATAGACTTTATCATGTGATGACGATTAATGTTTCAAAATTGGGCTGGAAAATGTTACAAATAAGACACTTATTCTTTATAGGAAATGTGCAAATTTAAATTTTCCTTGGAAGTATGTACGTATTATTATCGAGGTACAATTAACTCTATTTTTTTAAAAATAACATCATTTTATTTATAAATAAACTTATTTTTTAAACAAAAATAGAGTTAGAACAAACCTGTGATGATAATAACAACCTAAATTTTTAACTATAAGACCGAAATGTTGTGTGATGCCAAATGGAGGAAAATTCAAGAAGCGACAACGTCATTTCTTCCGTCTAAAGTAAAGCTTCTCTTTGTTTTTCAGTTTACAAAAAGACCGCAAACCCAAGGGCCTTTCCGTAATTACATCATGCATACCTCGTTGATGTTAATGTAACTTCCCAAGCATCAGCAAACAACTCCACGTGTCAACATTCCATACCCTCACCAGTACGCCCCTCGTGAGTCGCGCCGATATTGCAATCCACACTAGGCCCCTATAAATTAACTTCTCAGAGAGACCAGACACCTTGAAGACGAAGGGGAGGGTTTTTTTAATGGTACAGTGGATGATTTCTAGTGTTTCGAGCTCACTATGGTCCACCCACACCACCGACACCGCCGACACCCACAGTTCTCAGGCCACGATCTCCCGCCGCAGCAACGATGGCGCGCATGTCCTCAGTTCTTGGTCAAACTTCTCTGTGATTCCTGCAATTTTCATCGTCAACGAACTGGCCGTACAGTTCCAATCGAGACTGTACTCTCTCAATGTAACCCCAGACCCTACAGGTCCGATACAAAGGGCTCCGGTCCAATTGCGGCTTGCCTTTATTTTCGGGACCGAGCTGACGCTCTAAACGCCGTCGTTCACCTTTGGGGACAGCGGCTCGCTGATGAGCACGTGTTCATTCCGGAGGTTGATTTTGGCGTTAGTGAAGATGTGAACGACAAGATCAAAACTTTGTTCCTGTTGCATGTTGAGAAGGTTCTGGAAGGGGACTGTGTGAAGAAATTGAAGAAAAGGGCAGCTGATTTGTGTGGAGAGATTAGAAAATGTGAGGTTTTGCCCAGGAGATCGAAGGGTCTGCAAGCTATTGCGGAAATTAAAGATAAGGAGAACGGTTTGAAGTTAGAGAGGGATGGGATTGCGAGGAGAATTGAGGAGTTCAGAAGTGGAATGAAGTGTTTGACGGAATGTATTGAAGGTAAGCAGAGTAAGGAGTTTGGGGTTTTGAGGTTTGGAACTGAGGATGGTTTGAATTGGTTTAGAATACATGCCATGCTGTCGAGAGAATGTAGAAGGCTTGAAGATGGGTTGCCCATCTATGGTTTTAGGAGGGAGATTTTGAGTAGGATCAATTCACAGCAGGTATGGTTGGTTTCTGTTCGAGTGAATATTTGTCATTCTGATCTGTTTCATGTTATGACTTGAAACGATTTGTAGCAGTCTTTGTGTTTTTGGAGCTACAATATTCGGCTTTCTTTTTTATTGATCGGGTTTGTGTACTGGAATTCTGACCTGTCATTGCATGTAGAGATTGTTATTAGTTCTTTGTTATAATAGAAGAGGAAGAAGAGCTGTGTGAGTAAAATACTTTATTTCTCTTGGATAGCTTTTGCATTGTATGTATATTTAAAGTCGGAGCCAATGTTTTTCTCGTACCATTATGGTAGTGAAACAAATTTAAATTGCCAAACTATGAAGCTTACGCGCTATGACTTTATTTAGGCGCATGACACCATGACACGGGCCACTCTATGAAGATTATATGGATGTCTTTGCTAATATATGGCTATTTCCCTTATTCTTTTTTTTGTTTTTGTAATTCAGTAACTTTATAAATAAATAAAAATTATGTACTTCGAGATTACCAGAGGTGGCAATCTCTAACCCCTTACCGATAAGAACTTGCAGGCAACATGAGGAACCCTAATATATACTCACTGCATTTATACATAAGTGAATAACTCTGTAACTCCACTGGAGGATTGCTGTACCTAACAAATTTAGTTGAAATACATGCTTAATCCGAGTATCCTGATGAAAAGTTTCTTGGTTGGGATGTTTTGAGGAATTGCAGGTTTTTCACTAACTGTAGAAAATTTGATTCCTCCACTTTTTCAGTTGCATGATGTGGTGAACCAAGTCAATTTATAATTTTCCCATCACCTTTGCTAGACCTGTCTGAAGAATTGTTTTTAATTGTCAATTAGTTATTTGTCATCTTTTCCTTTCCTCACAGGTAATGATCTTGGTTGGAGAGACAGGTTCAGGGAAGAGTACACAGTTGGTACAATTTCTTGCTGATTCTGGAGTCCCTACCTCTGGTTCTGTTTTGTGCACTCAACCACGCAAAGTTGCTGCAATTTCCTTGGCGAAAAGGGTTGGTGAAGAAAGCATCAGATGTTATGAAGAAAATGCAATTGCCTGTTATCCAAGCTATTCATCTGCACAGATGTTCGATTCCAGGGTTGTATACATGACTGATTACTGTTTGCTGCGACATCTCATGAAAGATGAGGCTTTATCTGAAGTTTCATCTACGGCTTTATCTAAAGTGTCATGCATTATTGTCGATGAAGCTCATGAAAGAAGCTTGAATACTGATCTTCTGTTGGCGATGATACAAAAATTACTAATGATAAGGCCAGATCTGAGGCTAGTTGTAATGTCTGCAACAGTTGATTCGAGAAAATTGTCTGAATACTTCTATGGTTGCGGGACGTTTTATGTTTTAGGAAGAAACTTTCCAGTTGATATCAAATATGTTCCTGATGCACCCAGAGCTTCTTCCACCTTATTTAACAACAGCAATGTTGCCCTATATGTTTCTGATGTTGTTAACATGGCAATGCAGATTCATGAATCAGAGGGGGAAGGGGCAATACTGGCCTTTTTGACCTCTCAATTGGAAGTGGAATGGGCTTGTGAAAAGTTTCAGTCTCCTTCTGCAATCGCTTTACCATTACATGGAAAGCTTTCGCATGAAGAACAGTTTCGTGTTTTCCAGAACTATCCAGGGAAAAGAAATGTTATTTTTTCTACAAACTTAGCAGAAACATCCTTGACTATTCCCGGGGTGAAGTATGTAGTTGACTGTGGTATGGTTAAGGAGAGCAGGTTTGAACCTACTTCTGGTATGAACATCCTCAGAGTTTCCAGGATCAGCAAGAGTTCTGCTAACCAGAGAGCTGGTCGTGCTGGTCGAATTGGACCTGGAAAATGTTACCGATTATACTCCACAGATGATTATCAGTCAATGGCTTGCCATCAGGAACCTGAAATATGCAAGGTTCACCTAGGTATTGCAGTTCTAAGGATTCTTGCCTTGGGAAGTATGGATGTGCTTGCATTTGATTTCATTGATGCACCCAGTGTTGAGGCAGTTGACATGGCAATAAAAAATCTTGTGCACTTAGGTGCTATTTCCTGCAAAAATGATCTACTAGAATTGACCTTTGATGGGCATGATTTAGTTAAGTTGGGTATTGAGCCCCGCCTCGGTAAAATTATTCTTGAAAGTGTCCGTTATAACTTGATAAAGGAAGGAGTTGTCCTTGCTGCCGTTATGGCAAATGCTAATAGCATATTTTGCCGGGTTGGCGATGTTGATGATAAACTGAAATCTGATCGGCTTAAGGTACGGTTCTGCCATCAAGATGGGGACCTCTTCACTTTGCTTTCTGTTTACATGGAATGGGAAAGAGTGCATCCAGATTATAGAAATAAATGGTGCTGGGACAACAGCATTAATGCAAAAACAATGCGAAGATGCAGAGAGACAGTGGTAGAACTGGAGAACTGTTTGAAAAATGAGCTCAGCATTATTGTTCCAACTTACTGGAATTGGAGTCCTCACATTGTCAGTGAGTATGACAAACAGATGAAGAAGATCATACTTTCTTCATTAGCTGAGAATGTAGCTATGTACTCTGGATATGATCGTCTTGGCTATGAGGTGGTCTCAAGTGGAGAATCCTTTCAACTTCATCCTTCATGTTCATTACAAATGTACAGTCAGAAGCCTAATTGGGTTGTTTTTTGTGAACTGTTGTCTATTTCAAGCCAATACTTAGTCTGTGTTTCTGCTATTGATTTTGACACATTGTCTGACTCTAGTCCTTTATTTGATGTTTCAAAGGTGGAGAGTAGAAAATTGATGTTGAGGTTGATTAAGGGTTTTGGGAGTACTGTTTTGAAGAGGTTCTGTGGAAAATCAAATAATAGCTTACTCTTACTTCTTCAGCGCGTACAATCGACTTTTCAGGACAAACGTATTGGAATTGAAGTTAATGTGGACAATAATGAGATTCAATTATTTGCACCTAAGCAAGTCATGGAAAATGTTCACAATCTTGTGCATGAGGCTTTGACGTATGAGAAGAAGTGGTTAATTAATGAATGCTTAGAAAGATGCTTATTTCGTGGAGTAAGAGCTGGTGCATCTCCCCCAATTGCACTCTTGGGAGCAGGTGCAGAGATTAGGCACCTGGAGTTGGACAATAGGTATTTGAGTGTAGATGTGTCCTTTCCAAGCAAAAATGCTTTGGATGACAAGGAGATATTAACGTTTTTTGAGAAATCTGTGTCTGGAGTTTGTAGCTTTCACAAATTTACAGCCATTGGACAAGATGGTGATGATACAACAAAATGGGGTAGGGTAACATTTCTCTCTCCTGCAGCAGCTAGGAAAGCTCTAGATTATAACGAGATTGAATTATCTGGATCTTTGGTTCAGTTGGCCCCTGCTTGGTCATTTACTGGGGGTAATAAGAAGTTATCCTTTCCAGCTGTAAGAGCCAAAGTTATCTGGCCACGCAGGTACAGCAAAGGATATGCAATTGTCAGATGTGAAAGGAATGATGCCGAGTTTGTTGTCAGGGATTGTTTTAATCTCCTCATTGGTGGGAGGTTTATTCATTGTGAGGTCAGCACAAAGGATGTGAACAGTATTATCATTAGAGGGTTGGATAGAGAAATTTCTGAAGTGGAATTACTTGAATTTCTACAAATGGCCACGAATAGGAGAATTTTAGATGTTTTCTTAATAAGGGGTGATGCTGTAATAGGTCCTTCGCTTACTGCTTGTGAGGAAGCAATTCTTAAGGAAATTGCCCCATTCATGCCGGATCAGGCCCCCTTGAGTGATTACTGCCATGTTAAAGTTTTTCCATCTGAGCCAAAGGATAACTTTATGAAGGCTTTGATCACTTTTGATGGTAGGCTACATCTAGAGGCTGCAAAAGCTCTGCAACATATCCAAGGGAAAGTACTTTCTGGATGTTTTTCTTGGCAAAAGATGCAGTGTCATCAGGTGTTCCATAGCTCTGTATCATGTCCTGCTCCTGTTTATGTATTCATTGAGAGGCAGTTGAATTCTTTGGTCAGAAGTTTTAACCATCGACCTGGTAATACTTCACATGAAGTTTGATCCATGTGCCTACATATAATATTGATGTCTCAACTAAAATGTGTGACAGATTTTGCATGATGTTTCATATGTTCTTCTTTGTTATCAAAATTCTCAAGTCTTTTTGACGGAATTGACAATGGTTTGTTTTAATTATCTAGTTTATCCACCAAGCAATGTTCAAGCTTATCGCTAACCTGATACTTCTAGTATTAATCTGTGGGAATGATATGAAGGAAATCATAATCTTGTCTGTGAGATAAATGAATTTAAAGTGCATCCTGTTATTTAATTGTACTGTTACGTGTTTACAGATGAGATTTTCAAAATTTTCATAGATCTTTGACCTTTCTTTAGCACTGACATAACTTCCTGTACAGGTGTGATCTGCAAGTCAGAGAGAAATGAGAACGGCTCATATAGAGTGAAGATATGTGCTAATGCTACGAAGACAGTGGCAGAGTTAAGGAGGCCTCTAGAGAAGTTGATGAATGGGAAGACAGTCACTTGTGATACTCTCACCCCAGCTGTTCTCCAGCTTCTCATCTCCAAAGATGGTTTTTACCTCATGAAAACGTTACAGTGTGAATTAGGAATTTACATTCTCTTTGAACGGCAGAATCGGAGTGTAAGGATCTTTGGTCCAGAGAACAAAGTTGCTATTGCTGAACAGAAATTAATCAAATCCCTTTTAACTCTCTATGATAACCAACGAACATATATCTGCCTTCGTGGTGCACCATCTCCGCCTGATCTAATGAAAAAACTTGTTGAGAAGTATGGACCTGATTTGCGTGGACTGAATGAGATTTTTCCCGAGGCTGAATTAATGCTCAATACAAGGCGTCATGCCATCTCTTTTAAGGGGAAAAGGGAACTGAGGTTGAGAGTGGAGGAGATAATTTATGATTTTAAGCAGTCTCTTAGTCTTGGTGGCTGTACAAAACTGTCTGAAGATGTGAGTTCTTGTCCTATATGTTTATGTGAAGTTGAGGACTCCTACCAGCTAGAAGGTTGTGCACATAAATTCTGCAGGTCATGCTTGGTTGATCAGTTGGAATCGGCAATAAGAAGTCAAGATGGTTTTCCTATTCGTTGTGCTTGCGAGGGCTGTGGTATGCACGTTTGGCTCACTGATATAAAATCACTTTTATCATGTGAAAGGTTGGAGGACCTTTTCAGGGCCTCTTTGGCAGCGTTTGTGGCTTCAAGTGGTGGCACTTACAGGTTTTGCCCCTCTCCTGATTGCCCCTCTGTTTACCGGGTAGCAGAAACTGGGATGACCGGCAATCCATTTGTTTGTGGGGCGTGCTTTGCTGAAACATGTACAAAGTGTCACTTGGAGTATCACCCATACGTTTCTTGTGAAAGGTATAAAGAGTTCAAGGACGACCCAGATATGTCATTAAAGAAATGGTGCAAGGGGAAAGAACACGTTAGGAGCTGTCCATGTTGTGGGTACATGATTGAGAAGGTAGAGGGTTGTAATCATGTTGAATGTAGGTGTGGGAAACACATCTGCTGGGTCTGCACGGAATGTTTTAGCTGCAGTGATGATTGCTATGGACATTTGAGATCTGTACATCTTGCCATTGTGTAACTCATAAATGTTAACACGACATGCTTGTACATATAACATATTGGCATGCACGCATTTGTACATGGTGTATATAGTTTAGAAGCTTCTGTATATAAACCACTGATGAAAATAAACATTATCACTTAATTTTATCAGCGTCAGTGTTTATTTCGATTCTTGATTGCTACTGACATTTGAGCATCTGATCTGGTTCCATATTATCTCTTATAGATGCCAGGTTGAGAATCAGCAGTAGCTTTGCTCATATTCGTACGAGGAGCCCTGCATTCCAATTTAGTTATTTACAGATGCACGCATGTTTCCTAGCTAGGTGCAGTGCATGCATCACACTGATAAGTATAGAAGAATCGGTGCAACAATCGTATATAGCGGGGCTTACAAATTGCACAAATTTGATGAGCGCCGCAGTTCCAATTATCAGGAGTGTCTCGTATACTAACAGTAGTATGCTGTTGGCTGGAATTCTTCAAGTCATAAATTAAGCAAGCAGGGTTTCCTTGGAGAATTCACTTCTGTTGCTATGGTGAGGTACACCATTCGGTTTGCAACTGCTCTATGTCTTACTATCCGTCAAAACTTTTGTGGATGTGTAACCATTTTGTCCTATAACAGGTTCAGCTATCTTCTTTAAGTAGCCAAAATCATGCTTTCTGCCATCAACCTGCATATTTATTAATGTTAGAACTTGTATATTTTCATTTAATTCAGATCAGAGAATGCATTTACTCTATGAATGAATTCTGCTGCTACTCGCGCGACATCGATATTTGCTCAGTACGGTCTCTACCTTTTCCTCTACCTCTGCTATCTTCTCAACTTCAAGGATGACGATGTTTGCCTCCTGCAATTCTCGTGTCAGGAAGTCTGTCTTTCCTTTTTTCCTTGTATTTTTGGAGCAGTTTAAGTTATATCGACAGGACGAATTCCAACTCGGTTTTACTGGAATATCAAAATTTCAGTTTGATGATACTAGTTACAACGTCGTTTTCATTTAAAACTTGAAAGATGTACAATGCCTTCGTCTTATCTTGAGTTTCTCCGTATTATTGCCCACTTCTCTACATGACCTCGGCAACAAGGTTTAAAGATGCCATAGGTCGAACAAGAATATCCAGTTTTGAGAGTTGCCTGACCATCATCACACGAGCACCCGTGTTGCTGGTCTGTTCTGCGTTTTCAATAATTGTTATCTACACTCGTCGGTTCAGCAAGTAAGGTAGAAGATGTTCGTGTGGTCGTTGAAAGGTGTCTTTTCGGCTGCGAAGCATGGATGACTTTGTGTATGAGGCTACGTAAGATTTGGTGTACCCTAACCCTATATCTAGTTTGGAAAACTACGTAGCATCTTGAAGTTAATAACCCTTAAATCATTGGGATGAGAATTTTATCTTTAATGGTGCTCTTGTTCAGTTCTTTGTAATCAATATATAAACATTAAGAACTATCCTTCTTTTTGACTAATACTACTGGTGATAAAAAGGTTTCAGAAGATCTTGAGCTAACTGTTCATTGGTATCCTTTTGTAGGCTACCGTATTTATAAGGTCATACATTAACTTGCTTAATTCCTTATTTAAGCTGAATTTTATAATCCTAGGATTTGTAAGGTGACCAGTGACGGATACATGGGATCTAGTGGTACACTGGAGCTCCCAAAATTTTAAAAAATTAAATATTTTTTAATATATATATATATAGATATATATATAAGAACGAAGTTATTTAAGGGTCAATAGTGTATTGAGCCTTCACAAAATTTTAAAAAATTAAATATTTGGGCTCTCTTATCTTAAATTTCTGGCTCTGTCACTGAAGGTAGCAATCTCTTAGGTTATGCAAATATAAATGCATACTTAGCCAACAAAGATTTCAATTCTAACTACTACTTTTTCTCTAATGATCTTAGCTTGTAAATTTTTGTAATAATGCCACATCCACAAAATTGTGAGCACTAAAATTTTTGATTAAGATTTGAATTGCTTGCATTTATGCCACCCTAGCACTTTCCTTTGCTTGAACTTCCTATAGATACTTATGACATAACTTGTAGATAGATAATAGATGATTCTTTAATGATAACTTCATTCATATTATCTAATTCTACCATTTTATCCTTATCATCCTCTACCAAAAATATGTTTTATGGCTTTTTCTTGCATTTATGCCATGGAACATATTTGACATCACACAAAAAACAAATATCCTTTTCTTTTTCTTTTTCTTTTTCATATTCTCTACTACTTAGTAGCCTTTGTTACTTCTATAAAGGTTTGTTAGGAACATTCTTTTAAGTGGCAGTTGGGAAAGGTAATAGTCCATTATGTATTGTAGCTTTAGTGGTTGAGGTTGAAAAAAGAGAGAGACAATTGTTTAAGAGAGGCATTCTTAAGTAAAGTGACAAAAAGTGTGATTGCCTTTTTGTTTCTTCTCCATCACATATCCAAGTTATAGTGTTTTGGGTTTAAAATTTTGACTTGTAATCGGGTTAGATAAGTATGGAATTTGAAGGAAAATTGAGTACCTATTAAACAACACATAATTTCCTTGACGATAAAATTTTGTTGCAGCATCTTAAAGTCTTCCACAAGGTCTTTAAATGTTTTCTCCCTAAATCTTTAATTGATACCTACAAAATATTCGCTTTAGGTAAGTTCTTTGAGTGTCAAACAATGCCTCCAAAAATTGGTTCTATTTTGCAGCCACGCCTTTCATATGCACCACAACAGTTTTTACTTTTATTTTGGTGCTATTTAATTTAGTATAAAAAATTACTTAGCTTGAAAGATCCATATATGCATATTATACTCCAATAATTTTCGATACAGACCATGTTAGGTGATAGAGGTTATGCTTGAGATTTATTAATGAATGTATACTCTTAAAATATATCCCTAAGTTTTAATATCTCTATATTAGCTTTCTTTCACTTATATATTATAGAGTCGGTTCGGTTGGTGCTCTAACATCACCTTTTATATTTCCTTAATTTGGTTGCTCAATGATTCTTCTATTTTCCACACTTCTTAGCTCTAGTTCCATCTATAATGTTTGAGTCATTGATTTGAATAGTGGGGGTCTTGATAAAGAAACAACATGATTGCTCTAATATATCAATTGATAGTAAGAAAATAATAGAAACTTTGAGGGAGAAGGAAATAAATAGAAAAGAAGAAGATTTGAAGAGATAATCGTACTTTTCATATTATGATCCGTCTCGTACATTACTCGTATAATAAGAGCATACTAGCAAGGTAATACATAATAGGTTGTTTATAATGGGCTAAATAATATAAATAATAATACTAACTGTGACTTCATTTTTATTTAAATGATACATAATGTCTTCCTCTTATCATGAGTTTCTCAATATTACTATTTCCATCAAAGAGTTGGAAAATTTAAAATAGAAAACTGTAATAAATGGTTCATCAATGTATGAAGAGGACTGTGAGATATGTCTTAAATTTCGGTGGAGACTGAAAATCCAAAACTTGGGAGATATAATTTTACTATCTTTAGACTTCTACAAAAATAGAATTTTATTGATCTTAGGCATCTGTGAAAATTGAGTCATATGCCAACATACTTCTTATGTATAGCTTTAGTCTATAAGTACCGTGATAAGGGTAATATAAGATTAAAAGTTGTTTTTCATACTTTTGCATATCTTTCTCATTTTAATAAAAAAAATCTATCCTCTTGTTCATATATAGGTCACCTATTAGCCAAACCATGTAAATTCTTGTATTTTTTACTTTCTTATTCTCTTTCTATATTGCTTTTGTTTACGTGATAATTGGTATCAATGCAATTGCTATCACAGCCTAGGATTCTTTACAAATCTAGGGCTTGCTATTAGGATGTCTCTTCATAAGTTTGATATTGAGATATTCAATAAATCACATGATTTTATGACTTCTATACCTTAAACGGAAAGAAAGTAATGGGATCTATGCATGTCTCTCATCCTTGGGTAAAAGGAAGATATTATTATAATATGGCCATTACAAGAAGCAGGGCATTTAGCGATAAAAATTACTGATGGAAAACGTTTGCATTCTATCGGTAATATAAAATAGCGACAGAAATTACCAACAGTCAACGACGTCGTTAAAACAGTCGTAGATAAATTTACCGACGGATGTAAATATTCCATCAGTAAATTTATCGACGGATTCCGTCGGTAAATATCGATTAT